>CP139501.1:302082364-302604864 GCA_021014915.2 Artemisia tridentata subsp. tridentata | reverse complement strand
TTTCATTTTTAGTCTCTAGACATGTTTTACATTCTGCAAAAGCTTCTTTGCCTTTTTCTAAGTTGTGTAGTTTAATTTTTAATTCAAGTATTTCGTTTTCTAATTGGTTATTTATGCGTTTTAGTGATTTGTTTTTAGTCATTACTTTTTTACCTAGTTTGCATAACCTATTATATTCACTATCTAAGTCTTTTTCGTCTAATGATAAATATTCATCACTAAAATATTCGGTTTCGGAATGTACCTTACTTGATGTCTTAGCCATAAGACACTTTTCCTCCTTTGTGGTTTCTTTCTCATCTTCGTCACTATCACTCCATGCTTCTCCAACGAACACCTTTTGATTTTGTTCTTTTGACATCATTGGACATCTTCCGATGAGATGATTTGGATCACCGCATTTAAAACACTTTCTCTCACTCTTGCTACCTTTGTCGTCTTTGTTTCTTTGGAAAGCGTTTCTTTCGTCATGTGGTTGTCTAACGAATCTTCCTCGTCTTTTGAAAAACTTCTTGAAGTCTCTTACGGCCATGGCATATTCTTCGTCATCATTTTCGGAGGTTGAGCTATCCTCGTCACTAGATTCCTTCTTAGCTTTCAAAGCAATTGACTTGCTTTGTTCTCTTTTTCCTTTGACCATCTCAGAATCTTTCTTTATTATTGCCTCGTAGACTTTCAAGTTGCCGATCAACTCGTCAAGTTGAAGAGTTGACAAGTTCTTCGATTCTTCAATCGCCGTGACTTTAGCCCGCCATTTTGGATGAAGCGCCCTAAGAAATTTCCTAACAAAATTCTTACTAGAAAAACTCTCATCAAGTGCTTTTAAACTTGTGATGATTGTGTTAAACCTAGCAAAAGCATTATCAATTGATTCCTCTTCCGGAATCATAAATTGTTCATATTGTTGAACAAGAAGATCTATTTTGTTATCTTTGACTTGACTATTACCTTGGTGAGTTATTAGTAGAGAATTCCAAATTTCTTTTGCGGTTTCACACATGAAGATTCTTTCGTATTCTTTACGTGGTAACGCATTGTAAATAACCATTTTAGCTTCATTATTTTTAGCAAGTTTTCTTTTTAAATCATCATTTTGTTTTTCAAAAGGTACTATTTCATCTTTTTTTGTTTCCGGATTATTTTGAATAGGTAAAAAATCACCATTAGTAATAACATGCCAAAGATCTAGATCTTTTGATTTCACATAAGTTTCGAATCGATTTTTCCAATAAAGAAATCCATCACTTTCAAATAGTGGTGGTCTTTGCATAGATTGCCCTTCTAAATATTTTTCAGATTCCATAGATCGTTTCAAGTTTTAAAATACAGTTTATTTTAAAAATCTTGTTTGACGTGGCTCTTGATACCAATTGTGGAAAACTAGAAGGGGGGGGGGTTGAATAGTTTTACTTCTTTTAAATTTTATTGTGAAAACTTTTGTTTACTTTTAAAAACTTCGATTCTATCTTATGTGACTTCAACTCTTAAACAATATTAACAAATATAGACAAATGTAAATAAGTAATGCAAGTAAAGTAAATGAAATGAAATGAAAGGTAGGGATGGAAAGATCAAACCACAACACAAGGATTTATAGTGGTTCGGCTACAAGGACACCTTCCTTGCCCTACTCCACTCCCCGAGTCACCTACTCGAGAGTTCTCTTCACTATGTCAACAAACTCCCTTATGGCGGAGAAAACCTTACACAACTTTAGCTTACATCGGCTTAACGACACAAAGCTAGATGTCGGGTTCTAATCGTAGCTAGAACCAATCTCACAACTTCTACACGACTTCTTCACGACATATTTACAACTTCTTCACGACGACTTCACAACTTCTTCACGACGGCTTCACACCTTCTACACGACGGCTTCACAACTTCTAGACTACGACTTCACAACTTCTACACTACTTCTTTACAACACAACTACTTACTTACACTTAGATCTACTTATCACAACTATACAACACTTTACTTTACTAAACTACAAAATGATATGAATTGAACTACAATACTTCTTCTCTAGTTGAAGGAGTATTCTTCTTTTGCACTTGGATGATGAAAGCTTGGATCACTTGGAAACCAATGCTTAAGAAAATATGATCAAAGGATTTTAGAAAGGATTTATAAGGATTAGAGAAGATTTAGAACAGAAGATTTGGGGTGCAAAAGGTGAGAAAAAAGTCCAGAGATGAACCAGTATTTATAGGCAAATCTGAGGACCTAGAGGAGCGGGGCGGTCCCCTTAAATAGGTGGCCGGCCCCCTTAAAATTAAGGGGACCGCCTAGTATAATTAAGGGGGCCGCCCTTCCTGAACGTTGCTCAGATTTGTCTTTTTGTGGGGAAGGTTTTTCTGGAACATTTTTGGTTGAAAATTTGAATTCATAAATTTATACTAGATTAAACATATTTATTTAATACCAAAAATGTTTTTCTAAAAGATATAAAATGTTTGTGACATTTTATAAAAAATCTAGTGATTAAGAAAATGTTCCTTTGATCATATAATGCATTAAGCATTTGTTTGTTCATACCTTAAGTGATTGAGTTGTTAAAATAGATATTAACAACTAAATACTTGTTTACGTCATAATTTTTCGTTTAATGGTTTTACATTTTGTGATTATCAAAACGTAGAGATATCGAAAAATATTAATAACGTGTTTAGGCATTATTTATATCAACAATGAGTACACCAACCTATCAATTAATGGCATCAACTTTAACTTTAATACATGGGTAGGATTTGCTTTAAATTCATATCACTACACCCATTAATACACAAATTACTTCTATTAAAAATATAAAATCTTTCCAAAATTCTAAAAAATGAGTTCAAAGACAAAAATCATTGAAATTTCTTCAAATGATTCAAGCTTTTCTGATGAAATTTCTTCACCATGATCTAGCTATTTTCCTAGTTGGTATTCAACCTCATCTGCTGTCTCAAAAAAGAGTACAGCTGCTAGGCGTTGCGAAAAGGTTTCAACCTCTGTTAATCTTCCTGCCACCACTCAAGGTCTTTCAATGACTGGCAAGAGGATTCAATTCCTAGGACTTCCAACCAAGGAGACTGGCAAAAGGATTCAAGTCCTAGGCCTTCCAACCAAGGAGATTTATGCAAAGATAACAGCCAAAGGGAAAGGAAAAAGTACTCTTACTTGAAGTATTCCCACCACAGTCTTTTGTTAAGAATGTATTATTTTATCTTTTGAATGAAGTATGCATCTATGTATGTATCTATCTATATAATGTAATATGCATCTATGTATGCATCAATGTAATAAAATGCTACTTGTTTCTGTTTGGATAAGCAAATAAACCCAAAAGATGTGAAATAAGCAAATCATAAAAATAAATAAATAAATAAATAAATAAATAAATAAATAAATAATGTGTATAAGACATTTTCAAGATATAGTAAAAATTAAGAAAACTGAAAGATACTCTTACTTATTGTTGCTATTGCACATGGAGGCATCTTCCATTTCCGCTATTGCTTCATTTTTGTTTCCGACGTCATATAAGGTTAATGCTTTGGCAGTTCTTGCATACTTTGTTATTGGAAAGTACTTGCATTTACTTGCAACCTGGAAGCATACAATTAAGATAATTTCTTAATACTCATCAGAAATCACAAATTAATTGCTCATCAATTATAATGATATATAGTGTTGGTTGCTTATTTAACTAACGATCAATTTGTGCGTTCAAAGCAAAGGTATAAAATTGAACCGTTCATCTTGGTTTGATCTAAAAGATTCTAATTCTGTTATAGTAAACACAAAAACGACAGCATTCAATTTTGTTACAGCAAACACAAAAACTACAACATTAAAAGGTCTGTTTGGCAATGCAAACGGTGGAAAATTCAGTAACAATAATAATCATAATTTCTAGATTCAGACCATGTTATGTACCTACAATTATTAAGTATTGCATAATGAAATAAACTGTTGGGAATTTATTATTTCTGCCAACTTTTAAAACCTCCAGGGCAATAATTTTTGGTTATTTTGGATGATAGCATGGATGATTTGAAAGGAGTAATAGTACAATAGGTGTAGCTATGTTGAGTGCCTATAATGGATATAAAAAAAACTGTTGTTTATCTTTGGCAGGTATTGGTTCATGATATGCATGTGGCCAAAAAAAAAAAAAAAAATAATAATAAAATAAAATAATAATAATAATAATAATAATAATAATAATAATAATAATAATAATAATAATAATAATAATAATAATAATAATAATAATAATAATAATAATAATAATAATAATAATAATAATGTAAATTACTTTTTTAGGTTTGTTTTTCTATTTAAGGAAGGTATGGTGTGTGTTTGTATGCATATTTCATTTTCCAACTTGTGATAAAGAAGCAAAAAAAAAAAAAAAAAAAAAAGTCTAGACGTCCTAGGTGTGATCAACTTAGAATTGAATCCAATTCGAACAATTGGTCTGAAATGTTCATTTTATACTGTCATAAAGCTGGAATTGAAGATACTCAAATGGCGCAACAAATGAATGCGCTATGTGCTAGACTGGTTGGGGTAATGCGTGAAAGGGCTGCTTTTATTCAGGAGTTAGACACTATCGGGAACAATTATGCTCAGAAAACAGCTGAATTCCTAAGAGAAGTGCAGTCAAAAGATGACCAAAAGGTCATGCAAATGCGCATTATGACAGCTGAGTTGGAGCTAAATGGCCGTAATAAGGAGATCTTTGTTCAGAAGCTTAAGGGCTTAATGGATTTCTGACTGTCTGGCTAGAAGTGGAGTGAATTGTTGCTGGTTATGTTGTGTAGTTCATGTTGGTCTCTGTATTTGCAGCGACGCATCTGTGTTTAATTTGATTATAAGTCCTATTGTAATGTTTGGTTGGAGCCTATGTAACTGGATTGTAAGTTGTTATGAAAGTTATTGTTTGTGTTAAGTTAAACTGTGTAAGTAACCTTTTTTGCTTCCTTAGATATGGTAGTTTATCTTATAATTTCTGCTGCTCATAGTTGATCTTGATCTGTTGTACTCATCTGTCTTTTTGTTTGCGTCTTGTTGATTTGTTAATGTGAGGATTCCTGTTGGTTTTCCTATTTTTTACAAACAAAGTAGTTAGTATTTGCATTTGCATATGTTATCTTTAAATAAGAGTAATTGTTAACTCAAATGTTGGTACCTGGCTTTGTTTCAATTATTTTGATTATTCTTTGATCTCTAGCGGTGTTGTCGAAAACATGCTGTAGAATAAAGTCAATTGTTTTGGCTGTTTGATTAAAATGAAATTGAAAAGTATTCTTTTGATACTTGGTCACAACACCTGTTGCAAAGGTAAAGAAAGTAGTTGGAGCTACTGTAGATGGGTTTGTCATAAAGGCTTTGAAATTATACATGCATACCATAGTATGCAGTGACCCTGTTGAATATATAAAACCTGTTGCAAGGAAAAAAAAATTTATATATAAGCAGACTCATGTAGTACAGTGGATTCAGCATGTAAATTTAAGATACTATAACCATGCATATACAAATGCAGCAGTTTTACATTGAAATGTCGCATAAAAAAAATTGAACAATACTTATCTTTTCTTTGTTCTAGTGATGTAGCAACATGGCAAATGAAGTAAGAGACAGTAATGCATTTTTTTTCAGATTCATCACTTTCTCTACATCTTCATTCAAGTCATAAATCATGAAGCTGCAAAAAAAAAAAAGAAAAAAAAAAAAAAAAAAAAAAAAAAAAGGGAAGATATATTTGGATATTTCACATACGTTGCTTCTGTGTGCATCTATTCATTTAAATTTTACTTGAACCTCTTAATCAATTTGACAAAATAAAATTTCAACAACTGATCACTATCAAAGACTACAAATTGAATCCCATAAACACATATTAATACCTAAGTTTATGTTTACATAATCTTTAATTTTCAAATTCAAATTGAGTAAAATTAAATTTTATACCTTTGAAAGTCAGACATACGATGTATATATATGGAAGCTGACCAACTGGTGATGTTGATTTGAGTTGAAGCATAATGTACCGAGGTAGGTGCACACGAAAACTTGAGGGGCACAAAAATATTGACAAAGTATCAACGATGGATGCACAGACCAGGCAAATACAGTAATAGGTCAGCTCGGTCTCCGTACATCCATCGCTGATATTCCGTCTATTTTTGATATTTAGTTTGTCTCCATACTATGCAGTGAGGCTGTTGGATATATAAAACCTGTTTGCAGGGAAAAAAGAAAAAAATAATATAAGCAGACTTATGTACTACACTGGATTAACCATGTAAATTTTAGCAATATTTATGTTTAAAAAAAAAGAAAAAAAAGAAGCAAACCTTCATAAGGATTCATGGGCTTGAGTCGAAAGTTCTTAACGCATGTAATTTTCCCAGGTTGCCGATAGACAGTAGTAAAGGGTAGAAAAACTAACTGAACATAAAAATTCAAATGTAAGTATGTGGAAACTGGGTATCCAAAAGTTCAGCCAACAAGTTTCTTTTATTGTTAGATTTACTTGTAAGGGGCCAAAAGCAATTATTTTTGTTGCATATTGGCAGTTCCAGTTCCACAAAAGTTACTGATTAATAATAGCATGCAATTCTCAAAGATACATGGGGAACAGAAGAGGATGCTGCGAAGAAGCAATTTGCACCAAATAACTTGTCACAACATTCTGTTCAGTTTCCCATCTATCTTTGGTGAAATGTACACGACCGGTGATCAGACCCTTTTGTGGGACTGAACCTATGAACATGCATAAAACAATTTGAGCTTCTATAAAAATGAACATCAATTAGGTAATGAAAAGGGAGCATAGGTACATGTATAAAACAATTTCGGTTTCTATAAAAATGTACATTGATTAGATTAGCAGTGTCAATAATCATAGGTGGGAACGCTTACCTCCCCTTGAAATTCCTTTTGTTATTTATATGGTCTTTAAAAAATGGTCTGCACCAGACGTATTGGTAGCCCGTTCAAATAGCAAAAGGAATTCGAGGGGAAGATAAGAGTAACCATCTAAGTTGGATGTTCCGTGTTTGTCATACGAACTGACAAAATCAAATTTCAACAATTGATTACCATCAAAGACTACAAATTGAATCCCATGAACACATATTAATACGTAAGTTTATGCCTACAGAATCTTTAATTTTCAAATTTTAATTGAGCAAAATTAAATTTTATACCTTTGAAAGGCAGACATACGGAGTTTATATATGGCAGCTAAACAACAGCCGATCTTGATCTGAGTTGAAGCATAATGTACTGAGGCAAGTGAGTGCGAAAACTTGAGGAGTACAAAAATATTGACAAAGTATTAATGATGGATGCACAGACCATGTGAACACAGTAATAGGTCGGCTCGGTCTCCGTACATCCATCATTGATATTTCGTCTATTTTTGATATTTACTTTGCCTCCATAGTATATCCATCTCTTCTAGTAACAGAGGATCAATGATGGATGAACAATAATGCATGATGATAATAGAGTATCGCATTAAAAAATTAGAGCAATGTTTATCTTTTGTTTGTTGTAGTTATGTAGGAACATGGCAAATGAAGTGAGAGACAGTGAAACAAAAAGTTTTGACCTCCAAAGAGACTAAGTAGTAAGAGAGGATCAATGAATGGTACCCAAAATCGACTTTGGCTGCAATTATGTAATCGTTGTTCGTTCCACGACACACTTTGGTACTTTGAGCCTTCACTCTAAATCCCATTCCCATGTCGATGAAATATGTGCAAAGGTTTGCGCCAAACCCATTGCAATGACAGTGACATAGGAATGGGATTTCGAGTGGAAGCTCAAAGTACCAAGTTGTGCCGAAGAAAAAATTGTCGATTCTAGAAAAGCATGTGAGTATTAGGACTCGTGTTGAATGGGATAATGAAGGAGTGTGGCCTGTCATGAACAATACACACTATATCATTATCACAATCAACACGCCTCAATTATTAGACCCCATCTATCAAACGATGTATATGGGTTCCATTGCTTAACTTGACCGAGTTCCCTAAAACCGTTGGTGTGCTTGATAGACAAATGGTTTTAGGGAACCCCGTCAATTTAACCAATGGAACGCAGTGTAGCAAACTGCAAAATTTCCTATAATTAAAAACGGTTAATTATATAATAATCTCCGTCATTATTTCTAATCACCATTTTTGCGGGGAAATTTGAAAATTTTCTTATTATACTATATTAACGTAATCACGTCATCCCATAAATCACCAAATGGTGGAACGAGCTCAACGCGTATTACGAAATTTAATTATTTCACAAACTTAATTATTTCACTAATATATATACTAAATCAGACTAAACTTAATTCAGTCCAACTCAATCCCTCGTTCTACTGTTCATCGGCCCAACTAGCCCAACAGTATTTTTTTTGTTATTTCATGCTAAAACCCGATCCAAACCCCTTGATGAACTCAAATAAGTACATTTTATTACTATCATTTATCCTATTAATTTGACTTGTTTTACTATATTATGTATGAGGATTGATACTTAATCGTTTACTTTTGTAATTCTCAGGTAAAAACAAGCATTTGGTGAAACTTGGCGATTTTGGACTAATAATGGAGCAAAACGTGCATAAAGTGAAGAGTCTACTGAAATGAAGAAGATCAAGACTAATCTGCTCCAGATGCGCCGCATCTCACTATCAACATGCGCCGCATCTCTATCAAGATGTCACCAGATACGATCCAAGATACAAGAGGACATGCGCCGCATCTATAAAGGCAGTTACGCCGCATCTTCTGGCGGTGTACGAATATTCCTGAATATTATAATCTTGGACCCCACGCGAAGTTACGTAGATACGCCGCATCTACTTAAGTAGATGCGCCGCATCTTCCCTCAGACACAAACTATAAATACCCCGTAGACCAGACGAGAAAGAGAGTTCGAAACCCTAAAGACAGAAGACCGAACAGAAGAGAAGGACGAATTCAGTCAAGAGGCAGCACAAGACACACCCAAATCGAAGATACAAGAGCTGTAAGAAGGTGCTGCATGTATTTAATTCATTAAGTAGTTTTGTTTTATTGTTTTAGCAAACTTTAATTCATCAGGATTGGTGGCTTGTGTAATGTGACAACGGAAAGATTGCACTCCCTTTAATACTTGCTTTCCCATCAATTAAAGTTTATATGTTGATGTCTTTGGTTACTACTTATTAGTGCATTGACCACCTCTGTGTTTATTAGTGGCTTGCGGGCACCCGACTGCGGGACAAGGTGTGGCTCCCACGGTTGTTTCTAAATTGATCACTTAGGAATAACTTTTAGACATAAGTCGTCATTAAGGGTTTACTCGCCGATGAGAATAGGACCAACGAGAAAGGGTTAATTACATACACTTCATATAAAGCTATCAATAAAACAAGTGACAATCTACTTAATCATAAGGACAGCCCTCTTATTGTCTCAAGTATCTATCTGTGTACGTGTGTGCTACTTGCTGATTCGTGCCTATCTGTTTATTTTATTATTTAATTGCAAACAAAACTGTGCCAGTCTCTCAGGCTGAAACCCCTTTGCGTTAGGATATTAAAATACTGATTAGATTAACTAGATTATACGTTCCACTCTTAGTGATCGACACTCTACTTACCATTATCTTCATACTGACCGGGTACACTGCTCGTTAAGTGTGTGTGTTATTGATAAGTCGGCTAAATATAAATTTAAAACTTGAGTAGGCATTAAAACTGCTAAACCGCAACGACACATCACGCGCATCAAGTTTTTGGCGCCGCTGCCGGGGACTGAATTGTTATTTTCTGTTAATTTGATTAGTATTTTAATTAGGTTATTTTTCTTTTTATTAGATTAATTGCATCATTGTACTATTTTGCATATTTGTTGTATTGTGTGTTATTTGTTTGCTTTTGTTTTTATTTTTGTGTGTTTTATTTTTGTTTGTGTGTTTAATTTTTTTGTTTTTTTTTTCGTATTTTTCTGTTCTGCTATCGTTGTACTGTGCTAAATCAAACGATACGGCGCATCTGATCTCTCAGATACGGCGTATTGCGTTTAATTTTTTTAATACAACGCGTTTAATTAATTCGATACGACGCATCTTTTCCCCAAGATACGGCGTATCTGTTTTTAACAAGAAAATTTTTCTAAGCGATAAAGTAATACGACGCATCTGCTTTTGTAGATACGGCGTATCTGTTTTGATAAAAATTTTTCTAAACGTTAACGCCATACGACGCATCTTCTTTTGAAGATACGGCGTATCTATTATTTTAATTAAAAACAGTTTGCGAATTATTAAACAAATACGGCGTATCGATTTCCGTCGATACGGCGCATCTTACTAAATCAAAAATCTTTTATTTTTAAACGTAACGAAAATACGGCGCATTAACTTTCGTTAATACGACGCATTTAATTTTAATTAGATAAACTGATTTTTGATTAATTAATTCGATACGGCGCATTCATAAATCCAAAGCGGCGTATCTATTTTCTGAATAAAGTCTGATTTAATTTTAACGATTATAAGATACGGCGTATCCAACTCTTTGGATACGGCGCATCATCTGCAGATATCAGCAACTTTTATTCTTTTCTAAATTCCGAACGGGAAATATTCTGACTTACCCTTATACTTGGAAGCTTTTACTTTGAAATATTCTTGTTGATAATTTTCAGGATCAATGTTCGATATTTTCCCAAACTGGTTCGGAAGACCCCAAAGAAACCTTACTATGGAAGAGTTTGCATTACTAATCGCTCAAGCCAATGAACAAGAACATCATGAGGCAAGGAACTTTATCACCGAATTCAAAGGCAGTCATGAGCTATTACTAAAGGAACAAAACAATTTGATCAATGGTTTGGCAATTGAAGTGCACCAATTGTCAACAGTGCTTAACAAGGTTCTTTTGGTAAGGCACGATCTGAAAGGAATTACAACTAGAGGCGGAAAGTCAACCTTTCAAATCGGAGAAACACCCGAGGATGACAGTACAAACAAAATTTCCCCTGAATCTTTATCACCTGAGCAAGAGCAACCTAAAGAGACTGATCCAGAACCTGTGACTAGAAAAGAACCTTCTGTTGAACCTAAACGATCAACACCACCTTTCCCACACAGGGCAAGGAAAGAGAAAGAAGATGCCTATCAAAAGAAATTCCTGGAGAATCTCAAGCAGCTGCAGCTTAGTATACCATTTATGGAAGCCCTAGTGCAAATGCCAAAATATGCTAAATATCTGAAGAGCTTGCTTACAAACAAGTCTAAACTCGAAGAGGCTTGCACCGTAACAATGGGAAAAAGAAGCTCTGCGGCATTGCTCAACGAACTTCCGTCTAAAGAAAAAGATCCAGGGAGTTTCACTATTCCTTGTCAAATTAAAAATTTGCATATTGAAAATGCCTTAGCCGACCTAGGAGCTAGTATAAGTCTTATGCCCTCTTCTATGTATGATAAATTAGGTCTTGGTGAGCCAAAACCTACTAGGATGTGCTTAGAACTAGCTGATAGGTCCATACAATACCCATTAGGAATAGCGGAAAATATATTAATAAAAGTTGATAAATTTGAATTACCTATCGACTTCGTTATCCTCGATATGCCTGAAAATTCTAGAACTCCTATAATATTAGGGAGACCATTTTTAGCCACTGCTAGGGCCATGATTGATGTTTTTAATAAAAAAATAACTCTTACCATAGGAAAAGATGAGGTTGAATTTAACATGGAACAATCTATGAGTAAAGATAATTCCGATGATGATGAATGCTATAATATCGATGTTTCTGACGACACGATTAATCAATTTACTCAGAGATTGTTAAAAAATAATTTGCTTGATTCTTTTCTGCTTAAAAATTTAGAAAACACAATTGCTATAGAAGATCAAGTTGATGAGAATGCTATTGATTATAATTTCGCTGCTGATTCTGCTGTATGTAATGAGATACGGCGCATCGAAAACCTCGATGCGGCGCATCTATCTGATGACAGCAACGATATGGTTAAAGAACAGGTTTATTCCGCTAGTGCTACTGAAATTAATAATGTTAAACCTGTGCTTAAGGATCTTCCTTCTACTTTGGAATATGCTTATTTAAACGGAAATACTAATACACCCGTTATTATTGCATCTGACTTAACGCCAAAAGAAAAAGAGTCTCTATTGCAGGTACTATATAAACGAAGAGGAGCATTAGCATGGAGTATGTCTGATATTAAGGGAATTAGCCCGTCATTTTGTACACATAAAATCCTTATGGAAGATGAATTCAAACCAACTATCCAACCTCAAAGGCGTTTAAATCCAAAAGTCCAAGATGTGGTAAAAAATGAAATCGTAAAGTTACTTGACTCCGGACTTATCTACCCAATTTCCGACAGTTCGTGGGTCAGTCCT
Organism: Artemisia tridentata subsp. tridentata; assembly: GCA_021014915.2. Lineage (NCBI taxonomy): Eukaryota > Viridiplantae > Streptophyta > Magnoliopsida > Asterales > Asteraceae > Artemisia > Artemisia tridentata. The sequence continues at coordinate 302,592,440 of CP139501.1, read as the reverse complement.
ATCCACGTTGTACCAAAAAAAGGAGGAATGACGGTAGTACTCAATGACGACAATGAGCTAATCCCTTCAAGAACTGTTACCGGATGGAGAGTTTGCATCGACTACCGCAAACTCAATGATGCTACGCGAAAAGATCACTTCCCTCTTCCATTTATTGATCAAATGTTAGAAAGACTATCAGGATATGATTATTATTGTTTTTTGGATGGTTTTTCAGGTTTCTTCCAAATACCCATTGCCCCCGAGGATCAAGAGAAGACGACTTTCACCTGCCCTTATGGAACCTTCGCCTATAGGAGAATGCCGTTCGGACTATGCAACGCCCCTGCTACTTTTCAACGTTGTATGACGGCTATCTTCCATGATATGGTAGAAGACTTTATGGAAGTCTTCATGGACGACTTTTCGGTGTTCGGTAACTCATTTAATGATTGTCTCTTTAAACTTGATAGAATGCTTGCTAGGTGTGAAGAAACTAACCTTGTTCTTAATTGGGAAAAATGTCACTTTATGGTTAGAGAGGGAATTGTGTTAGGGCATAAAATTTCTGGGAAAGGTATAGAAGTTGATAAAGCTAAAATTGATGTAATTGCTAAACTACCTTACCCCACTAATGTTAAAGGTGTTAGAAGTTTTTTAGGGCATGCTGGATTTTACCGTAGGTTCATAAAGGATTTTTCAATGATATCTAGGCCTATGACCCAATTATTACTAAAAGATGCGAAGTTTGATTTTTCTAATGATTGCAAAAAGGCATTTAATATACTTAAAGAAAAACTAACTTCCGCACCTATTATAATTTCGCCGGATTGGAATCTGCCTTTTGAACTAATGTGTGATGCTAGTGATTATGCTGTTGGAGCCGTACTTGGCCAAAGGATAGATAAGAAATTTAAGCCAATTTATTATGCTAGCAAAACATTGAATAATGCCCAAGAACACTACACCACCACGGAAAAAGAACTTTTAGCAGTAGTTTTTGCATTCGATAAATTTAGATCATATCTTATATTGTCAAAAACTATGGTTTACACTGACCATTCTGCTTTGAAGTATTTGTTCAATAAACAGGATGCCAAGCCTAGGCTTATTAGGTGGGTTTTATTGCTCCAAGGATTCGATATTGAAATTAAAGATAAAAAGGGTGCCGAGAATCTAGCTGCTGACCACTTATCTAGACTTGAAAACCCTGATATGGAGGTGCTTGACGAAAGGGAGATAGCTGATGACTTTCCTGATGAACACCTTATGATGGTAGGAATTAAGAGTAATAATAATGGGCCATGGTATGCCGACTTTATAAACTTTATAGTTGCAAATGAAATTCCAGATGGGCTAACATCCGATGAGAAAAGAAGGTTTATAACTCGCGCTAACGAATATATTTGGGATGAACCTTATGCCTTTAAATTATGTCCTGACAATATTATACGAAGATGCGTAGACGGTGATGACATAGCTGCAATATTGGCACATTGCCATTCAGGGCCAACAGGGGGCATCACGGCGCAGTCGTCACAAGAAGAAAAATCCTTGACGCAGGATTTTATTGGCCCACTATGTTGGAGGATGCGAAAGATTATATAAAAGGATGTGATGCGTGTCAACGATCCGGAAATATTACATCAAGAAACGAAATGCCGCAAAACTATATCCAAGTATGTGAAGTTTTCGACATATGGGGATTAGACTTCATGGGACCGTTTCCTGAATCTAAAGGTAATAAATATATTTTGGTTGCTGTTGATTACGTATCAAAATGGGTCGAAGCACAAGCATCTCCAACAAACGACAGCAAGGTAGTTCTTAAATTTTTACAAGGTTTGTTCTCTAGGTTTGGAATTCCTAAGGCATTGATTAGTGATAGGGGAACACACTTTTGTAATCACCATCTTGGAAGAGCCTTGCAAAAATATGGAGTGTATCATAGAGTTTCCACCGCATACCATCCTCAATCAAATGGTCAAACTGAAGTAACCAATAGAGCTATAAAACGAATTCTTGAAAAAACGACTGGTTATAATCCTAAAGGATGGTCTGACAGGTTGAATGATGCTTTATGGGCATTCCGTACTGCCTATAAGACACCAACGGGATGCACTCCATTCCGTCTTGTATACGGAAAAGCATGCCACCTGCCGGTCGAAATTGAACAAAGTGCATATTGGGCTTTAACGAATTGTAATATGGATATGGAAGCTGCAACGAAAAACCGTTTCATGGAACTTAATGAACTCTATGAACTAAGAGATGAGGCCTACAAGAATACTAAGATCTACAAAGAAAGAACTAAAAGATGGCATGACTCGAGGTTACGTGGAGATAAAACGTTTGCTATCGGAGAAAAAGTGCTACTATTTAATTCTAGATTAAAGATGTATCCTGGTAAACTTAAATCAAGATGGACGGGTCCGTTCGTTGTCAAGAAAGTGTATCCATACGGAACCATTGAAATATGCGATAAAAATGGTTATATATTCAAAGTAAACGGGCAACGTGTAAAGAAATACTTTGATAATAAAATTGAGGATAATGAGAGCGAGGTGGTGGAGTTTGAGCCCGACGTAATTGAGTAAAGAGCTGAACGTGAGTCTAACTTGAAGACTCTGGAATAAAGACAAGTGCTGACCGGGAGACAACCCGGAAGATTTATCTTTTATTATTCTGTTTTCTGTGTCGAGTCAGTCCAGGCCGCACGAAGATACGGCGCATCTCATTCCTGAGATGCGACGCATCCTCTGCAATGGTCATATCTTATTTTATTTTTCTGCATTTTTATTTTCGACTTTAAAACTTTTATCAGTTTATTTTAATGCGGCGCATCCCTGGTTAAGGATGCGGCGCATCTTTATTCTGATCCGTATTTATTCCAGGCTCGATACGGCGTATCTTCTTCAATAGGATACGGCGCATCGACTGACCTGATGATTTTCAGTTTTAATTTTTTTTAGTTTTATTTTTCCTAACTACTAATGTATTATGCAAGTTGAACTTTTCTTATCTTAGGTGTGTTTTAAAGTGTTGGTGGTATTATAGTTTTCTGAATTTTCTGTGGATAAATCAAGTATGAAGCTTTAACGTTCTAATCCACAAGAAAGATGATTTTTGCTCTTGCACTAATGGAGGATCATACCGAGCAAATCTCAGGGGAGTTTTTCTGTTCTAATTCTTTTTATTTTCCAGTTTTTAACCTTTTATACAAACAACGAGGACGTTGTTTAACTTAAGTGGGGGGATAGGAGAATTAGAACACTTAACACTTACTTGTCCTAAACTTTTTCAAAAATTATGCTTAAAATGTGCTTAATATATCAAACTTAAAAATTTTTAGCATGTTTTTGTTTAAGATCTAAGTTACATAACTGCACACATGACGTTATTTTCAAAAATTGTGATTTTCCAAAATTCACAAATCTATGAGTGTGCCGGTGACTTGTAAACTTTAGAACTTGGCTTGTATACTATTCGAGACCACCATAATGAGTATTATTTATTTAATTGGAATGACTTGTCTAACTTGGTAAAATTCTAGGATTACACCCAAAAAGCCTTTATATGTTATGTGTTATTAGCTAACTACACTGGTTAGTTAACCCCCGTATAAAACCTTTTGTTACTCTCACTTTTAGAGTAAGATACCCCTAGAAAAACACTCAGAGCCATTCCTTTCGTTTCTTACACCTATGTTTAAAATGTTTCGTTACACCTTAAACCTTAGCCTACCCTGTAGATTAGAATCCGTGGTTGGTTAATTGCTATAGGCAGAGTGTGTTTCCTTACATTACCTGTGTTCGCGTGCGTAATTCATTATCTATGGTTAGGTCGGGAAATTGCACAATGCAATTGGAGTGAAAGTAAATATTGTATATTTTGGAGTTTATTTTTCGTGTGTTTACTACTTTCACTATTTACCATTATTTCTGAAGTTATGAAAAGTATGGAAAAATTATCCGGAAAGAAAGTTATAGTGATGTGGTGAAATTTTACACATCTATCTTTATGTTTAATAAAAAAAAAAAAAAAAAAAAAAAAAAAAAAAAAAAAAAAAAAAAATGAGAAAAGAAAAAGAAAGAAAAAAAGAGTTGGATGTTTATTTTAAGCCAACGATGTAGAGTTATGTAAGTGGTTCATATGGCCACTATTTGTTGTATTATATCTATGGATTGAATGGGAATTGGCAGTTATGGGAATGCCAATTAAGGATTATTCTTTGATTAAGATTTTGTTGAGTATGATTCGTGTCTACCTAAAGCGTGTGTTTCAAGTGTTAAAGCGTGAGTTATTCAATGATATGAGTCTTATTCATGGGATGGTTGGGATAGTGATAAACCACACTTAGGATTTTAATTTATTTGTTTTGTTTATTTTTATTTTACACCAATTTATATCCCAAATGTTATCCATACCCTGTATTATTCTTTATCCAACCAAACCTTTGATTTATTGAGATTAGGGATTTGAGCAATCTTAAGTATCGTAGTCGTGGATTCGGCTATGTATTTATGATTTTGTCGCCCTTTTTGATATATTATTATTGGTGAAGTTTGGACCTATCTTTAGCCTATTCGAGTTAAGGATTTGAGCAATTGCAAGTATCGTGTTCGTGGATTCGATCATGTATTTGTGATTTTGTCGCCTTTTCTGGAATTTGAGATCGATAGTGAAATAAGAATAATTAACCCTTAAGCCTAAAAACCCTTTTTACCGCTTTAGACTTGTTATTCCTTAGCTTTAGTGGTGGAGATGTGTATACTTGCCAAGCTTATGATAGAATATTCGTCGCGACTGGACAGTTAAACGATTAGATTTGCTTTTATCGACTTATTTTATTTTACTTCTAATTCGTTAAGTGTTTAGTTGTGTGATTACGAAATAAACGAATACATGCTTAAATATAAAAATAAATCCTAACATCTTTTAGGATACATTTTCATGAGATTTAATCTAAGGTTTACTTGGGGACAAGTAAAGTTCAAGTGGGGGGATATTTGATGAACTCAAATAAGTACATTTTATTACTATCATTTATCCTATTAATTTGACTTGTTTTACTATATTATGTATGAGGATTGATACTTAATCGTTTACTTTTGTAATTCTCAGGTAAAAACAAGCATTTGGTGAAACTTGGCGATTTTGGACTAATAATGGAGCAAAACGTGCATAAAGTGAAGAGTCTACTGAAATGAAGAAGATCAAGACTAATCTGCTCCAGATGCGCCGCATCTCACTATCAACATGCGCCGCATCTCTATCAAGATGTCACCAGATACGATCCAAGATACAAGAGGACATGCGCCGCATCTATAAAGGCAGTTACGCCGCATCTTCTGGCGGTGTACGAATATTCCTGAATATTATAATCTTGGACCCCACGCGAAGTTACGTAGATACGCCGCATCTACTTAAGTAGATGCGCCGCATCTTCCCTCAGACACAAACTATAAATACCCCGTAGACCAGACGAGAAAGAGAGTTCGAAACCCTAAAGACAGAAGACCGAACAGAAGAGAAGGACGAATTCAGTCAAGAGGCAGCACAAGACACACCCAAATCGAAGATACAAGAGCTGTAAGAAGGTGCTGCATGTATTTAATTCATTAAGTAGTTTTGTTTTATTGTTTTAGCAAACTTTAATTCATCAGGATTGGTGGCTTGTGTAATGTGACAACGGAAAGATTGCACTCCCTTTAATACTTGCTTTCCCATCAATTAAAGTTTATATGTTGATGTCTTTGGTTACTACTTATTAGTGCATTGACCACCTCTGTGTTTATTAGTGGCTTGCGGGCACCCGACTGCGGGACAAGGTGTGGCTCCCACGGTTGTTTCTAAATTGATCACTTAGGAATAACTTTTAGACATAAGTCGTCATTAAGGGTTTACTCGCCGATGAGAATAGGACCAACGAGAAAGGGTTAATTACATACACTTCATATAAAGCTATCAATAAAACAAGTGACAATCTACTTAATCATAAGGACAGCCCTCTTATTGTCTCAAGTATCTATCTGTGTACGTGTGTGCTACTTGCTGATTCGTGCCTATCTGTTTATTTTATTATTTAATTGCAAACAAAACTGTGCCAGTCTCTCAGGCTGAAACCCCTTTGCGTTAGGATATTAAAATACTGATTAGATTAACTAGATTATACGTTCCACTCTTAGTGATCGACACTCTACTTACCATTATCTTCATACTGACCGGGTACACTGCTCGTTAAGTGTGTGTGTTATTGATAAGTCGGCTAAATATAAATTTAAAACTTGAGTAGGCATTAAAACTGCTAAACCGCAACGACACATCACGCGCATCACCCCTCCTAAAAACGCCCCTTGTTCTCTCGAAATAGAAACGCGACCTATGGATATTTTTACATCACCTCGTTCACCACCCGGCAGACTATATGTATGTCGAATCTCAGATTTAGATGTCGAGTTTTGATGCATTTTTAAAAGGTAAAGTGTTCGGTAGATTTTGACCCAACCCGATAGGAATAAAAACTCAATAAGGAACCGTTTTGACTCCAACTTGTTTTTACGCAATCCTAATAATATTTCTAGCATAATTTCATGATAATAAACAAGTTTCAACCACAAAGATCGAGTGTTACATGATTTTTCCAAATCATGTATTCATTTAAATAGCTAGTCGACATCCACAAGTACACAAAACAAATATCAACTTTCATTCTCACACATAATCCCTCCTAAAGTCTTAGAATGTCAGGAAACTAACTTGGGAACCTTTCATTTACTGACAAAGCCAGTAGAGATTGTCTCTTGCATTATTGAAATCAATACGTGTGCTTAACACTTGTATATATCTACCCCTAGCTTACCACCTTTCCTCACTCATTAAATACTATCATATTAACTCTTATACTCTCCTAAAATCGTCTCTGTAAGACCAGAAGGATTCATTCGCTTGTTTGGTAGCTTGTCAAGGAAACGGGTTAAATATATAAATCGTATTCTTGGGTTATAAGCGAACGTGGGTTATTTTTGTGTTCCTATCATCTCACTCGAGTCTCTACCACCCTTAGAGATATTGTAAGTACTCATAAACCTATCTCCAATTCGTCTCGTACGTTATTTAATTACCATGCATCGTGTTTTAATACTACTCGAAAGTATATATTTTTACTTATTTATTTACGTACCCATATTCGTATAACACACAAAAAGTGACGAGCCTCCATCGTGGAAGGACTAGGAGTCACCATGCACACCCATATCACTTTTATATTAAAGTTACATGCATCATACGAAGCCATATTGAACCATTTTCAAATCGTTAAAACTGATAAACACTTAGAAATTTTACTAAGTCTTTTCCTTATAATATACGTTCCATGTCGCCTCAAAGACGACCTCATATCTTAAAAATCGACTTAACGAGCATACAATATTTTTACCTGAGCTATTAGACCATCTTACTAGCTATCACTTTCGTATGCATAATTTGTAAATATAAGCACACCTAGACACTCTAAATCGAGCAAAGTGAAACGCCAAAACCATACTAAAACTGTTAACTAAACTCGATATGGACTATTAAGCCCATTAAGCAGTTTTTAAGCGAATAGAATAAGCTAGCTTATGGGGACTTTTAGATATGAAAATAGAACAATAAAAATGAGATTTTGGATGAGCTCAACTCGTCTCAAAGCGTACGGTTTTTAAAACGTTATTGGGCTTTAAAAGTGGCTCGTTAGAAGCCCATTAGATGAAAAATAAGCTATTGGCCTTATAAGCTATTAAAATAAGCTCCCTTAATCTTAAATAAGCCTCAAAAAAATTCGCCAACTTTTTCCCACACCTTTTTGCACATTTAGACTAAAAATGTAATTCGAATTCACTTAGAGGGACCAAAACTGCCAAACGTGTAAAATAGGGACTGATAACATAAAAACCAAAACATTCGGGTATAAATTGATATATTATCATATTCCAAGCTCAGAATACTATATTGGACGAGTAGTGGACTATAAATGTAAATTATATTTTATAAAGGACTAACGGTGCAACACTAACGCCGTTAGGGTAAAAAGTGTAAAAACTGGAAAAGGACAAGGACCAACATACTATACTTAACATTCTTATTTCTATTTTTCGTTTTACAATTTCCTTTCACGACACATGCATTTTGTATATTTCATTTATTTATGATTTAACTTTACGTTAATTATATATAACGAGATTTTGAACGATTTAATTATACATTACGAGGAAATGATATTTTGGAATATTTGACATAAAAACAAGATAATATTACATGTAATATTATTTTTGAACTTTAAGCATTTTAAGCATATCACATTCTCACTCTAACGATCAAATCATTATTCGTTCTCGTTATCCCTTCCATCATTCGTATTTGGTCAGATTCTTAGACTTCCCTATTTATTCAGGTTGTATTTTGAAGCCGTTACCATAATCTCATCTGAACTTACTTTTCACCATCCTCGGTATCATATAAGGTGAGTCATAGCCCCATTTTTATACTTGTGTTATAAATACTCTTTGGGGGAGATACATGCTAAATTACATACTTTTATTTGTATAAAGTACATAGAAAACTATCATGATTTACTTGGAAATATAACTTCTACTATTAGGTTTTGAATTACTCCTTGGGAGAAATAGATGCTTGTTTTACTAGCAAATTGCTTGCTTAAGCTTGAATACTGAACTCAGAATATAGCATTTTCAAACTGCTTGTTATAACATGATATTAATTTTTAAGATACACATTCAAGTAACATCGTGAATGTACAGATCATTGTTATATGTCATTTCAAAACTTCAACGGGAATACTTGTTAGAAAAGAGCATAAGTACTTTAGGTACATCATTACCTTGATATTGCCTAAGCACCCCTAATGCCAGAAATTCCCTTTATCATGAGCCATTAATCACTAGTAGTGAATGCGAATATAGTGAACAGCTTCGAAACCTGTTGGAGGAATGACATCCTATCCCACTAATACTGGACGGAATGCCTTTTGGTTAGTCGTATTAGTCGCGATGCACTATATTTGAGAAAAATAGGAATTGGCAAATCACCTATTACTCGAGGGCAATATTTCCATCATTGACTTGATGTGTCTCCTCCGTTTTACGGTTCTTTGTTAACATTTGTGTGTCATGAGGCTTGGGGCAATATCCATAAGAGATTATGTGTCTTCACATATATCTAGATACAACTGTAGCAGTATTTCATCAGACCTTGATTATAGATCTCAGGCATAACATCATTGATTCCATCTCATGTTAGGATTATGATCCAGTACTTGAACTTAACTGAATACATATATGATTTATTTGTGGTTATACTCAACACCACTCATTACTTGTTTCATCGCTGTTAGCATTTATTACAGTTATTACCTTGTTCTTGAAATCATTGAAATGAACTATTTATCAGTACTTGAAACTTATTTCGAATATCACTTCACCTCTAAAATTACTGAAACTGAATGTTTACTCATACTTGAATTTATTTCAAATATTACGATATACTCTTGAATTCATTGAAATAAATGGTTTTCCATTAACTCTATGAACTCACCAACCTTTGTGTTGACGCTTTAAGCATGTTTATCTCAGGTAATTAATGGAGCAGGACAAGACACGGAGCGGGCACTATATCCTCTGATAAATTAAATGGTGTAAAAATCAAATATGTCATTCTTTCCAAATTATCAAACTCTTTTATGGGATTTACAAATCAGATATTTCACCTTTATATCAAAAATATTATTTGAATGACAAATAACTTTCAAAACGCCTCTTTCGAGCCGTTTTCTGTGGTTATGAATTCGATCCTCAACGTAATACCCCAATTACTTTTCCGCTGCTTTAACATAATTTAGAGGGTGTTACAGATTGGCATCAGAGCTAGAGTTATGGAGAACTAAATGTTTTCAAACATTGAACTATAACTACACTTTCAAAATGAATGATTTTACACCATACCATTTTACGCCCTCCGTGTCTGCAGATTGCCGTGCTCAATACATTACCTGTTAAGATTATTTTATACTAATCCTTACATGCTTGATAATTACTCTTATACTCTTTATGATTTCACCCGTACTGTTACATCTTTAACGTACGAATTACTTATAATTACTATTTTTGGTTACTACAGTACCATGTCTCCCGAAACTCCTGAGATTATCAAAATTATTCTCTGTAATGTTAGTACATCACCTACTTATCAGATCACTCCGGATCCTGAAAATCCCTACGTACTAATATCTAGACCATAGCCTAATACGAAACTTACTCAGATATCATTTCCATCATCACCAACTTACTCACCTCCACGTTAGAGACTCAGGAGAGCTACTGAATCTTATTCAGATGAAGAGTTAATTGGTGGTCAGGCAACATTTGAGGTCGGACAGAGTTCACACCAAGAAACGACTTGGAAGGATGCTGAGCCAAAATCTCCATTACCTGACACTCCGGATTCCTCAATGCCAGACATCCCAGACGATGTATCTTCACCTAATTCCCCTGACTACAATGTAAACACTCGTGATTCAATATGGATTCGTCTTTATCAACAAGCCAGCACACTAGACGCTCACACTGAACAGCTGGAAGGGTTACAACCATTACGTTTTGAATGGTATGACCGTAACATTGACACACTGTTTAGGAGAGCCGATGCCGAGAGACGTGAAGTGTTTGACATAAGAATGAAGGTTGATGAAATGAAGGATACTTTCAACCAGGAGCTTAAAAGCTTGGACTCCAGAATCCGCTGTTCGAGAATAGAACATTGTCATACACATGGTAGAGTTGAAGACATTGAAAGAACCTTATGGATGGCCAGGGATACGGCAAGAAACCAAGGTCAGAAAATTTCCGCCTTAGAAACCATGTTGGCAAATCAGATGAACATGTACCAGAAATGCTTCTCAGAAATGAAAGCTGCACAACTGAAACTTGAGGCAAAGATTAAGCGTCTACGTCAAGGACGTAACTGATCTTAAAGTTCACATGTATCGTTGTTGTACCCACTAAACCAAATAGTTTTTGGTTAGCGTTTCATGTATTTTCCAATAATTCTGAAACTCTCAGAACTTGTAACCGACCTTTAATCAATAATAATCTCCTTCTGTTATATCTCTCTATTGTGAATAAATCATTTCTATCATAATGCTATGCATGCATGTAATGACTCCTCATACCCACATGCAAAATCTCATCATTTGATACTATCTTTGGTAGACAAATGACTCCACGCAAATTAATGGAGCATTAATAAAAGACCTTGTATCGTTTGTTTTTGCAAAAAAAATAATCAATCAAGTTGTTAATACTATGTTGTTTACAGTAATTATATCCAGACCTACCATGAAATTACCTAGGATTATTATGATTCCTTATACCTGCTGTAACTAGGCTATAACCACAGAATTTTCTAAGACAAATTTTCGGAAGAAAACTTGATGAATGAAGAGAAAGTTGCTGAACTTCAGCTTTTGTAAATGAATCGTTTGTTCCTTAGCAATCCCATACCAAGAATTGATCATTTATCTACGATATTACCTAGACATATCATAATTTTATGATTCTCAATTGGTTTTGATTTCGTATTATGACCACATTGTTAGCACTGATATACAAATACCTTATTATTTGAATTATTCTAACATTATGTGAATTCTAAATCCATGTATCTTATGATATTTATAGAAGATGGCCAACATGAACAATACGCATACCTCATCAGCACCTACAACAACCATGACACCTGAAACTATCCAAAAGTTGGTAAGCAACATCGTTGCAGTGATCTCGAAGTGACTACAGCAGCTCGCCCAAGTAGCAACGATATGGCTAGGGAAGAAAGGAAGACGGTTGTGTCTTGCAAGCATAACCATGAAAGTTTCACGGAATGTAGACCAGCTCACCTAGAAAGTCCAGAGGAAATAACTATGTGGAAAACTAGAAGGGGGGGTTCAATAGTTTTACGTATTTTTAATTTTATTTTGAAAACTTTATTTACTTTTAAAAACTTAGATTTGAGTTTATGTGAAAAATAATACTTGAATAAAATTATTAATTATATGTGTATCCTTTTAGATTAGTTATAAGAGTTTTGTTTTTATGAATGGAGTTCTAAATTGATCTTTATGTGAAATCAACTTCTAAATAATACTAACAATTATATATGCCTATGTGTATGAAAGTAATGACAATATAAATAAAGAAGTAAGTAAGAGATGGAAAGAACAAACCGAGACACGAGGGATTTATAGTGGTTCGGCTACAAGGACACCTTCCTTACCCTACTCTACTCCCCGAGCACCTAGCTCGAGAGTTTTCTTCACTACTTCAACAAGCTCCCTTATGGCGGGGAAAACCTTACACAACTTTCGCTTACACCGGTTTAACGACACAAAGCTAAATGTCGAGTTCTAATAGTAGCTAGAACCAATCCCACGAATTCAATCACAACTTCTTCACGATCTCTTCACGACTTCTTCACAACTTCTTCACTATGGCTTCACAACTTCTTCATGATCTCTTCACGACTTCTTCACAACTTCTTCACTATGGGTTCACAACTTCTTCATGATCTCTTCACGACTTCTTCACAACTTCTTCACTATGGGTTCACAACTTCTTCACGACTACTCACGACTACTACACATCACAACTACTTCACAACTACAATCTAGTTCACAACTATACACAACTTCTTCACTTCCTAATACTACTTCTTCACGTCTCTACTTCTTCACACCTTTGCTATACTTCTTACACACCTTGTATTTCTTCACTCCTTAGCGACTTCTACTTCTTCACTATCTTACGACTTCTTTACGATGGCTTCACCACTTCTTCACACCACAACTACTTCTCCACTTTACAATACTTCTACTCTACTTCTTTACAACACAACTACTTATACACCTTCTTCACTACTTATACACTACACAAATCTAATCACTTATGTTCACACCTAATATACACACCTTATTACACAAATGAATGAATGATTTGCAAAGTATATTAAACTAACAACTTAGGTAACAAGATGATACTTAAGTTGTAATACTTCTAGTCTTGATTGATAGAAGTATTCTTCTCTTCGCACTTGGATGATTGAAGCTTGAATCACTTGGAAACAAAAGCTTAAGATTATGTGATCAAAGGATTTAGAAAGATATAAGAGGAGATTTAGAACAGAAGGTTTTGGGGTGCAAGAGGTGAGGAAAAAGTCCAAGATTAGTCCAGTATTTATAGGCAAAAATTGACAGCTAGAGGAGCGGGGTGGTCCCCTTAATAATTAAGGGGGCCGCCTTGATAATTGATGCGTGGTTTTGCGAACTTACAACAGGTTTTACCTCTCGAGGGATCTCAAGAGGCTTACAACCCCACCAGGCAGTGTACCTGACCGATGTAGTATAGTGTAGTGGTAATTACGGGGGATTGATCATTCTCCACAGGGAATAGTGTCGTTAGGATTGAAAAACTATTCTAATAGGTCTAAGGGTGAGGGAAGATTCTTTTTGAATTTTTATATTTTTTTATAAAAGCAAGTAAAATCTTGGGTTTGAAGGAGTGGGCGGAATTAGTTGCTAGTCAACTAACCCAAATAACTACGAATGCAAATAAAATAAAATAACTGAAAATGAAAAGGTCGTGAAACTTATGTGGAGAGAAATGTGTTTACTTAGATTTCCTTACTCCCTAACTATCTTTTACCGGTTGATTAGTGTGTAATAATTGCGTGGATGACGGGTGTATTCCTTAATACCAATCATGAGGTGGCGTACGTACTTCCCCAACTCTACAAGCTCCTACTTCACTCCTATGTTGAGCCGGCTAAGAAGCACCTAACATGGGATCACTAGAATTCGCTCATGCATTAAATACAACCATAAAAACCTAGTACGCATTGGTTCATGCTTCTTAAGACGTTCAAACAAGTTACCGAATAGGAAGTTAGCCAGTTTTCTTAAGCCTAACATCGATAAACAATCATCCAATACAATCAATAACACACTAATAACCAATAATCAATAGTTAGGTTTCATTAGATCCAAGCAAACACAAGATAAATCTAGCCTAGCATGTTAATCAAAAGACAAGAACAAGATATAATCAAACAACACATAGACATATTGATTGATTAAACAATTACTTATCTTCAATTAAACATGGGAGATCCAAGGGTATGAAAACCCTTAAAAATGGCAGAAATTCGTCTCAGGGTTTCTCCTCACAAAGTTGCACACTAATGACAAAAATTGCAAAACTATATATAGAGTTTAAGGGCTGACGGCGTCACGTTATAGGACTTGACGCCGTCACCTCGCCGTGTCTAGGGTTCCCGGATGGCCTTCTTGACGCCGTCCCTCTTTAGTGCTCCAAAATCCGCTCTGGCTTATCAAGGCTTGACGCCGTCAGAAATGGGCTTGACGCCGTCCCTCTTTAGTTTAAACCGTGATGGCCTTGATCACTTTAAAGGGTGACGCCGTCACCTTTTCCATTGTAAAATTCTCTGGCTTATCATGTGTATTTTTCATATCCACCTGTTTTGCCAAGCCATGACGCCATCAAGAGCAATACTTGACGCCGTCAAAGCTACTTTTCCAGCCGATTTTGAGTCTTTGTCGTTTTCTTCACTTTTATGCTCCAAAAACGTCCAAAATGCTTCCTTTTCCAGATTTCTTCTCCAAAGTACCTAAAATGACAAAAGGAACAATTTAGGGCAATATATGATCAAATAAATACGATTTAGGGCTTAAATGACCCCTAAAAGCGGTACACTTTTCGCTTCATCAAATACCCTTACACTTGAGATTTGCTTGTCCTCAAGAAAATGCGCTTTTATTCTAATCAAAATACAAGTTAGGGGTCATTTAATGCTAATATAAAAGTAATTACAACAAATAGTCGTTCCTCTTTAATCATAATAAGCACGGAGATTACAAAGTAGCACCTCACAAGTAGTGTTTAGATACTCACATCTCTCAGGTGTCATCAAAATAAATCTCATAAATGAAAACGGATAATATCTCTCACTACCTGTCATAGCAAATAGATTACCATAGGCTTGGGAAAGGATCGAAAACCTCCTCCACTAGGCGTAAGCACCTAAGATAAACTATCAAAGAGGGCTTTTAAATGGGTTATAACGTGAGGTGTAGGGATATGATAAACACGGTTTTGTTGGATAAGGGATATTTTACTGGTGGCGAGTTAAAGATCTTGATTAATTACATGTACAATATGGCGTTGCTAAGCCAAGACTAGACTCGACTTAAGCTAAAAACAAAATAACAAAAACATAAAATAAACATAAAATCAAACGGGATGGTAGTCCGTATTTTTTTTCTATTTTTCTTTTTCTCATTTTTTTTTTTTTTTCATACATTCTTGCCCTACCATCCAAAATAATACATCATAGGGGCGTTGCATCCCCTTACACTTGAACTTTTACATAACTTTACAAATAACTATTCTAATGACTCGAATTAAGATAATCGAAACACTTGGAGTACTTTTAAAATATTTAGCACATATGGGGGTAATAATGTTCTTCTTCCCCATTACTCCATTACACTAGTACTTTACCCATGAGTCCCAATCGTCCCAAAACAATATGTACAAGGATATGACTCGACTTAGCAACCATGTAATCAATTAGATAATTAACTAAGGGTTTAAACAAATGTTGTAACAATAATGCACTAAAAATGAGTGCATACAAGGTAGGCTAAGGCGATTTGGGTGTACATTTAAGTGCGGTGTAACAAATTCTTCCTTTAAGTAAAATGCTTAAAGGTCGAAACGAAAAGATAGGCTCTGAGGGGTGTACTAGGGGTATCGTGTACTAAAAATGAGTACAACGCAAAGGGTGTGGGAGAATTACTTGACCAATATAGCCAATGTAATTATAACAAAAACACAGGTGTAAAACAATGGGTTAATCCTAATGCCTCTTATCATGTAGTAAATCTAACTACACGAATGTAGTCTCACTTGTGGCCTCGGAATGGTCCTAACGCAAGTTCTAGAATCTAAGTGCTACCGGTACACACATCATAGCATAAATGCTTTTCCTACCAATTCTAGGGGCGAACCTCACATATTTGGGGGTGGAAAATTTTTTAGTGGTACGGTTTTTTTGTGCTAGTCATATAACTCCTATCCGTGAGACGCTCATTAAGATCAAAGTTTTACTCCTAAATGTTGTAAAAAAATTTAAATTTGGCACTAAAATTACCCTAACAGGTGTTTATCTCAGTTTTATTACACATCTACCTTTAAACAAACAAAAATCAAATGCAATTGTATTCTTTGAAGTATCGTACTTTACCCCCCCTTACACTTAAGATGAACATTGTCCCCAATGTTCAAATAACAAGATGTAAAAGAAATAAGGTAAAAGAATGAAATCAAATACTCCCCTGATTCGTTCGGTGGATAAAAAGGTAATATGGTTAGATCTTCTTCCAAGAGAATGTAGAAGCTCCAAGACTAAAGCATCGCCAAAAGCTTGATTCCACATACATTTCCTTGTCCAAAATAACCTGTTAAACCTGAGAAAACAAACACGAAAACCTGCATAACATCGGCGGGATAAATTTTATATATAAGGATATAATGCTTTTGGAATGATAATTTTGCAGATTCCTGGAGATTATAAGTTAGAGATTTAATAAAAACTTTTTATGAAAACAAAGCTTTCAAAAATTTCAGAAAATTAAAACCTGACGCCGTCAGGTTGTAAATCCTGACGCCGTCAGAAATGATCTGACAGAATTCTCATGTTAAGTTTCCGAAAAATTTCTGGAAAAACCTATACCTTACTTCCTGGAAATCCTGCAAAATTTCATTATGACTCGATACAAGCATTTGACTCAAACAAATACTAATATGTATGTTAATTTATTATTATTACGATTCATGTTCATTTGTGTTCTAATAAACCGATTTGGATTTCCCTTACACTTATCTTTTGCAAAATACCTTTATATGTAGTTAAGACGAAGTTAAAAACAAGATAAAGCATTTTCACAATTTAGTTTTGAACATGAGTCAATAATAATAAAAATTAAACACACATACGGAAACAAATAAAATCAAACAAACAAATAAATAAACACATGATGAGGCGAAAAGTGTACCGCTTTTAAGGGGTCATTTAAGCCCGAAATCGTATTTATTTGATCAAATATTGCCCTAAATCGTTCCTTTTGTCATTTTAGGTACTTTTGAGGAGAAATCTGGAAAAGGAGGCATTTTGGACGTTTTTGGAGCATTAAAGTGAAGAAAACGGCAAAGTCTCAAGAATCGGCTAAAAGTTACTCTTGACGGCGTCACAATTAACATGGGACGGCGTCATGCCTTGGCAAGAAAAGTTGGATGTGAAATTTACTCATGACGGGCCAGTGAGTTAGCATGAGAATTCTGACGGCGTCACGCTTTAACTAAATCAAGGGCGTCACGGCTTAAATCATAAGGGGACGGCGTCACGTTCATGATCCGACGGCGTCAAGCCTTGATAGGCCAGAATGGATTTTTGAAGAGCTAAAGAGGGACGGCGTCAAGAAGGTCACCCGGGAACCCTAAAAGCGGCGAGGTGACGGCGTCACAATGCATAAGGTGACGCCGTCAGATCCAAAAATCTATATATAGTTTTCTAATTTTTTGTCATTAAAAGAGAGCTTAGTGTGTGGAATTTTGGGATAAAACCCTAAGACGATTTTAGCTACTTTTTCAGGGCTTTTTGCCTTGAGATCTTCCATGTTTCATTGAAAGATAAGTTATCAATTAATCATTCAATATGTCTATGTGTTGTTTGATTATATCTTATTCTTGTCTTTTGTTTAACATGTTAGGCTAATTTTATCTTGTGTTTGCTTAGATCTAATGAAACCTAGCTATTGATTATTGGTTGTTAGTGTGTTGTTAGTTGTATTGGATGATTGTTTATCTATGTTAGGCTTAAGAAAACTGGCTAACTTCCTATTCGGTAACTTGCTTGAACGTCTTAAGAAACATGAACCAAACGCGTACTAAAGGTTTTTATGGTTGTATTTAATGCACAAGCGAATTCTAGTGATCCCATGTTAGGAGCTTCCTAGCCGGCTCGACATAGGAGTGAAGTAGGATCTTGTAGAGTTGGGGAAGTAAGTACGCCACCCCACGAATGGTATTAAGGAATACACCCGTCATCCACGCGACTAATACACACTAATTAACCGGTAAAAGATAGTTAGGGAGTAAGGAAATCTAAGTAAACACATTTCTCTACACATAAGTTTCTCACCATTTTTCATTTTTGTTATTTTATTTTATTTGCATTTGTAGTAATTTGGGTTAGTTGACTAGCAACTAATTCCGCCCACTCTTCAAAACCCGAGATTTTACTTGCTTTCATAAAAACTATAAAAACATAAAAAAGAATCTTCCTCGACCTTTAGACCTAATTAGAGTAGCCTTTCACACCTAACGAACACTATTCCCTGTGGAGAACGATCAATCCCCCGTACTTACCACTACACTATACTACATCGGTCAGGTACACTGCCTGGTGGGGTTGTAAGCCTCTTGAGATCCCTCGAGAGGTAAAACCTGTTGTAAGGTTACAAAACCACGCAATCAAGTTTTTGGCGCCGCTGCCGGGGAATAGTTATTGTTTAGGTTGAATTTTTATTTCTATTAGGTCTACTCACTAGATTCCTTTCTAGTGAGATTTTTATTTTATTTTTCTAGGTTTTCTTTAGTCTATCTATTTTCTTCGTGTCTTTGTTCGTAACCATACCGTCCGACATCATGGAAGATGGTAATATCCTTAACCCACACAACCCACCACCACAACAACCACCACCACCTCCTAGAGCCCGTACTTTAGGAGAGTATTCCCGTCCTAGCTACCATGGCTATCGAAACACCATTGAGCTCACTCAAGGAGCCAATATCACACCCTTGCGATCCGACACCATCCGGTTGGTGCAAAGTGGATGCGCATTCCATGGACTTCGTTCTGAAGATCCTAATCAACATCTCAAGGACTTTCTTAAAATCGTTGATTCTATAGACCTTGATGTTGCCACTCGAGAGACGACCCGATTGCGTCTCTTCCAATTCTCTCTGCGGGACCAAGCTAGTCAGTGGCTAGAACGTCAACCCGCAGGATCCATCACCTCTTGGGATGATCTCACCACTCGTTTCCTTGCTCAGTTTTTCCCACCGGGAAGAACTACCAAGCTAAGGAAGGATATCTTGATGTTTGAACAACGTCGAGGCGAAACCCTCTACGGGGCATGGATTCGATTCAAGGACTTACTTCAAAAAGTCCCTCACCATGGCATAAATCTATGGCTTCAAATCCAAATCTTCTATGACCATGTTGATTACCACACCAAACGTGCCATCGATCGAGCCGCCGGGGGCAGATTGCGCGACAAAAGCGCCGAGGAATCATGGGAGATCATTGATGAGCTTGCATCCGACGATGATGAATTGTGGCAAGTCTCCCACGACGTGCGCTCGGCAGTCAAGACATATTCATCACCCGATACAGCCAATCAAATCACTGAGGAAAGCGTTAGTGAACTTGAGAAAAGGGTTGCATATCTTATGGAAAAGCAAAAGAGACCCTTAAGTCCACAAAAAGCAACAATTAACTCAGTCTCATGCGTTAGGCAAATACCATTGTCCGAATCACCCCGTAGGGAAATTACTAAACCCTTCCATAAGCACGCTCCACCCAACTCACCACCTCAGGAACTTAGTCCAACATTCGAAGCTCGAATGAGAGAGTACATGTCAAAACACTCCGAACGGTTGGCAAAATTTGAGGAAGCCGTCTACAAACAAAAGGAGGAAATGGAAGAGAAGATGGCGGAGATGATGAATCTTTTGAAAGAATACACAAACACAAAAGCCCCTGAAAAAGTGTTGGTGAGGAATGACGTTAATGTTCCTAACACTAAATTTGTCAAGGCCACCTCCGTCGTCCAAGAGGGCGGAAATGATGGAAGAGGGAAATCCATAACTATGGAAGTTAGCAAAATTGACCTCATCCCACTTAATAATGGAAACACCAATGCTTACAAATGCGATTCCGACAAGGGAGAGGAGGCGCCCTCTGAGGAGCGCCAATTGGTTGAACCGCCGGTGTCACAACAAGTGAAGCATTACTTGAAGCACGAAATAAACAAGGAGACCATAAACGATTGGGTGAGAAACTATCGACGTACTCATCTACCCAACAAGAAGTCCAAGAAGGTGGAACCGGATGATAAATCTGACACATTACCCGGTGGGCAATTGTATGAATGCCTCATAGGACAAAAGTTAGTGGAAAAGCAGAAATTCTACGGGGTCTTCGAAATACCATGCAGCATTGGAAAACACAAGTATCTGGATGCGATAGCTGACCAAGGTTCCGACGTAAATTTGATGCCTTTATCCGTTTATGTTCAGTTAACCGATGAGTTGCCATCCATCACCCATACTAAACTCTCCTTTGCAAAGCATTCTTATGAGTATCCGTTAGGAATTGCAGAAGATGTGTTGGTCAACGTTGCCGGATTTCTGTATCCGGTCGACTTCATGATCATTGAGAGAAATGATATGAATATGCCAATAATCCTTGGGGCACCCTTTCTCGCTACCACTAGAGCACAAATCAATTACGAAAATAGCACCATCCAAATGAAGAAGGGGAAGAAAACAGTAAACTTCCCAACGATCCCACGACATATACGAGATGTTGCTCTGCAGAAGAAGATGGAGGCTAACAATAATATATGCCCGCGGTAATGTTCGAGAGAAAATTCTTGCATGGGAGGCAAGGATTAAGAGTTATATGGAAAATGAGATTAGAGAATGTAAGGATGGATATAACGATTATGTTGAGGCTGATGAGCAACCCAATAACCCCGTTGAATTTACAAAAGGAGACTCAGTGCTCCTAAGGCATTCAGAAACAGAAGCACCTACCAATGAACTAAGTCCCTGGTGGTACGGACCATTCACAATTAAAAGATTACACCAAGATGGGATAGTAAGCTTGACCAGCAGAGGAGGAGGTGAAGTAACTGCGAATGTCGAGCGATTGAGACACCACCACCCTGATAACAAGGATCATATCTATCAGGGATACGTCATTATGAATGATGGAATCACGTAATGTACGTGACTTTGAGTCTAGCTACAAGTCTCGTTAATAAAGAAAAGCGCTTCTTGGGAGGCAACCCAAGCTTTATCTGCTTTATTTGCTTTATGTGTTTATTTATTTGTTTGTTTGATTTTATTTGTTTCCGTATGTATGTTTAATTTTTATTCTTATTGATTCATGTTCAAAACTAAATTGTGAAAATGCTTTATTTTGTTTTTAACTTCGTCTTAACTACATATAAAGGTATTTTGCAAAAAGATAAGTGTAAGGGAAATCTAAATCGGTTTATTAGAACACATATGAACATGAATCGTAATAATAATAAATTAGCATACATATTAGTATTTGTTTGAGTCAAATGCTTGTATCGAGTCATAGTGATGTTTTGCAGTATTTCCAGGAAGTAAGGTAAAGGTTTTTCCAGAAATTTTCCGGAAACTTAAAATGAAAATTTTTGTCAGGTCATTTCTGACGGCGTCAGGGGTTATAACCTGACGGCGTCAGATTTAATTTCCAGAAATTTTTGAAAGTTTTGTTTTCATAAAAAGTTTTTATTAAAATCTCCAACTTATAATCTCCAGGAATCTGCAAAATTATCAGTCCGCAAGCATTATATCCTTATATATAGATTTTATCCCGCCGATGTTATGCAGGTTTTCGTGTTTGTTTTCTCAGGTTAACAGGTTATTTTGGACAAGGAAATGTTTATGGAATCAAGCTTATGGCGATGCATTAGTCATGGAGCTTCAACATTCTCTTTGGAGGAAGATTTAACCGTGTGATTTCATTATCCACCGAGCGAATCAGGGGAGTATTTGATTTCATTCTTTTACTTTTTGCTTTTACATCTTATTATTTGAACATTGGGGACAATGTTCATCTTAAGTGTAAGGGGAGGGTAAAAGTACGATTTTAGAGAATACAATTGCGCTTGATTTTTGTTTGTTTAATAGTAGATGTGTAATAAAACTGAGAGAAATACTTGATTAGGGTAATTTTAGTGCCAAATTTAAAATTTTTTACAACATATAGGAGTGAAACTTTGATCTTAATGAGCGTCTCACGGATAGGAGTTATATGACTAGCACAAAAAACCGTACCACTAAAAAATTTTCCACCCCAAATATGTGAGGTTCGCCCCTAGAATTGGTAGGAAAAGCATTTATGCTATGATGTGTGTACCGGTAGCACTTAGATTCTAGAACTTGCGTTAGGACCATTCCGAGGCCACAAGTGAGACTACATTCGTGTAGTTAGATTTACTACATGATAAGAGGCATTAGGATTAACCCATTGTTTTACACCTGTGTTTTTGTTATAATTACGTTGGCTACATTGGTCAAGTAATTCTCCCACACCCTTTGCGTTGTACTCATTTTTAGTACACGATACCCCTAGTACACCCCTCAGAGCCTATCTTTTCGTTTCGACCTTTAAGCATTTTACTTAAAGGAAGAATTTGTTACACCCCACTTAAATGTACACCCAAATCGCCTTAGCCTACCTTGTATGCACTCATCTTTAGTGCATTATTGTTACAACATTTGTTTAAACCCAAGTTAATTATCTAATTGATTACATGGTTGCTAAGTCGAGTCATATCCTTGTACATATTGTTTTGGGACGATTGGGACTCATGGGTAAAGTACTAGTATAATGGAGTAATGGGGAAGAACATCATTTATTACCCCCATATGTGCTAAATATTTTAAAAGTACTCCAAGTTTTTCGATTATCTTAATTCGAGTCATTAGATTAGTATTTGTAAAGTTATGTAAAAGTTCAAGTGTAAGGGGGATGCAATGCCCCTATGATGTATTATTTTGGATGGTAGGGCAAGAGTGTATGCAAAAAAAAAAAAAAAAAAAAAAAAAAAAAAAAAAATCAAGAAAAACACAAAAAAATGAGAAAATGAAAAATAGAAAAAAAACATACGGACTACCATCCCGTTTTATTTTATGTTTATTTTATATTTTTGTTATTTTGTTATTTCGTTTTTAGCTTAAGATCGAGTCTAGTCTTGGCTTAGCAACATTGTATAGTACATGTAATTGATCAAGATCTTTAACTCGCCACCAGTAAAATATCCCGTATCCAACAAAACCGTGTTTTCCTTTTCCCTACACCTAACGTTATAACCCATTTAAAAGCCCTCTTTGATAGTTTATCTTAGGTGCTTACGCCTAGTGGAGGAGGTTTTCGATCCTTTCCCAAGCCTATGGTAATCTATTTGCTATGACAGGTAGTGAGAGATATTTTCCGTTTTCATTTATGAGATTTATTTTGATGACACTTGAGAGATGTGAGTATCTAAACACTACTTGTGAGGTGCTAGTTTGTAATCTCCGTGCTTATTATGATTG
The DNA here is from genome assembly GCA_021014915.2 of Artemisia tridentata subsp. tridentata. NCBI lineage: Eukaryota > Viridiplantae > Streptophyta > Magnoliopsida > Asterales > Asteraceae > Artemisia > Artemisia tridentata. The sequence continues at coordinate 302,568,909 of CP139501.1, read as the reverse complement.
AAGTGGAACGATTATTTGTTGTAATTACTTTTATGTTTGCATTAAATGACCCCTAACTTGTATTTTGATTAGAATAAAAGCGCATTTGCTTGAGGACAAGCAAATCTCAAGTGTAAGGGTATTTGATGAGGCGAAAAGTGTACCGCTTTTAAGGGGTCATTTAAGCCCGAAATCGTATTTATTTGATCAAATATTGCCCTAAATCGTTCCTTTTGTCATTTTAGGTACTTTTGAGGAGAAATCTGGAAAAGGAGGCATTTTGGACGTTTTTGGAGCATTAAAGTGAAGAAAACGGCAAAGTCTCAAGAATCGGCTAAAAGTTACTCTTGACGGCGTCACAATTAACATGGGACGGCGTCATGCCTTGGCAAGAAAAGTTGGATGTGAAATTTACTCATGACGGGCCAGTGAGTTAGCATGATAATTCTGACGGCGTCACGCTTTAACTAAATCAAGGGCGTCACGGCTTAAATCATAAGGGGACGGCGTCACGTTCATGATCCGACGGCGTCAAGCCTTGATAGGCCAGAATGGATTTTTGAAGAGCTAAAGAGGGACGGCGTCAAGAAGGTCACCCGGGAACCCTAAAAGCGGCGAGGTGACGGCGTCACAATGCATAAGGTGACGCCGTCAGATCCAAAAATCTATATATAGTTTTCTAATTTTTTGTCATTAAAAGAGAGCTTAGTGTGTGGAATTTTGGGATAAAACCCTAAGACGATTTTAGCTACTTTTTCAGGGCTTTTTGCCTTGAGATCTTCCATGTTTCATTGAAAGATAAGTTATCAATTAATCATTCAATATGTCTATGTGTTGTTTGATTCTATCTTATTCTTGTCTTTTGTTTAACATGTTAGGCTAATTTTATCTTGTGTTTGCTTAGATCTAATGAAACCTAGCTATTGATTATTGGTTGTTAGTGTGTTGTTAGTTGTATTGGATGATTGTTTATCTATGTTAGGCTTAAGAAAACTGGCTAACTTCCTATTCGGTAACTTGCTTGAACGTCTTAAGAAACATGAACCAAACGCGTACTAAAGGTTTTTATGGTTGTATTTAATGCACAAGCGAATTCTAGTGATCCCATGTTAGGAGCTTCCTAGCCGGCTCGACATAGGAGTGAAGTAGGAGCTTGTAGAGTTGGGGAAGTAAGTACGCCACCCCACGAATGGTATTAAGGAATACACCCGTCATCCACGCGACTAATACACACTAATTAACCGGTAAAAGATAGTTAGGGAGTAAGGAAATCTAAGTAAACACATTTCTCTACACATAAGTTTCTCACCATTTTTCATTTTTGTTATTTTATTTTATTTGCATTTGTAGTAATTTGGGTTAGTTGACTAGCAACTAATTCCGCCCACTCTTCAAAACCCGAGATTTTACTTGCTTTCATAAAAACTATAAAAACATAAAAAAGAATCTTCCTCGACCTTTAGACCTAATTAGAGTAGCCTTTCACACCTAACGAACACTATTCCCTGTGGAGAACGATCAATCCCCCGTACTTACCACTACACTATACTACATCGGTCAGGTACACTGCCTGGTGGGGTTGTAAGCCTCTTGAGATCCCTCGAGAGGTAAAACCTGTTGTAAGGTTACAAAACCACGCAATCAACACACAAAGCAAATAAAGCTTGGGTTGCCTCCCAAGAAGCACTTTTCTTTATGAACGAGTCTTGTAGCTAGACTCGAAGTCCTTCTACCCTATGTAAGTGAGCTCGTCATCGAGGACGTCTTTAGGGTTAAGCTTGGATTGAAGTTTTCTATTGGTCCGCTTGGTACAATATATCTTCTCAAACCTCTCTCCATCCGGGTCATACAATGTCATCTTAATATGCCATGACCCATCTCCATCTTTGGGTGGTTTGTCCCATTCCCACTTATGATCATCGTCCTCAAAAGTCCACTTATTCATCCCTAAGTTGATTGGCAAAGCTCCTAGGAAATCAATCATCTTCCTAAAAACTAGAGGGTCTTCAAATGGATCCAATTCGGTGTCCCTAGCCAAGAGTTGTTCTACCGCATGTGTTCGGTTCACAAAGTCCTCTTCTAGGTAAAATGGGCGTTGGGGTCCTATGAAGTCTCTATCGATCCACAGTCCATATCTAGATGGTCTCCTATTTAATTCTAACCAATGGGGTGTTTGTTCCTCACTAGTATCATAGGCATGTTTCTTCACATCATAGACTGACCAAGTATCACCTTCTCCTACCGCTATCTTAGATTCCTTACAATCAATCATAGCACTAGCGGTCGCCAAAAATCCTCTACCTATCAACAAGGGGCATGTAGGGTCGCTAACCATGTCAAGGACGTGGAAATCGGCTAAAATGGTTAGTTTTCCAATGTGTACTAACACATCTTTGACTACTCCAACCGGGTAAGCAACACTCCCATCCGCTAAGCCTATTATCACCTCGGTTTCTTCAAGTTTTCCTAGTTTTAGAGAGGTGTAGAGAGGTAACGGAAGTAGGTTAAGGCTTGATCCAAGATCGGCTAATGTGTCATAAGCCTCTGAATTACCGATCTTGCAAGGTAGAACAAATAAGCCCGGATCATCTAATTTCTTAGGTAGCTTGTTTTGAACAAAGGCGGTCCCTTTTTCGCCTAACTTGAGCTTCTTCTCATCCAACACATCAATAACCGGAATTTCAAGGTGGAGCTCCTTGAATTCATTGTCAAGGTTTTGAGTGGGAGGTGTTTCAACTATGTTGTTGACCAATTTGGGTATCATAACTTCTTGGTCATTTTGAACGACTTGGGTTTGTTTGAAACATGTGCTCATGGAATTGGCCGAATAATATTGTGGACAAGAACTAGGAGACGAAACCGACGAGATGACGTTGACGTTTAGTTTCGGGTTCTTGACTGTGTTGCTAGGGAGTGCTCCCATTTCTCGGTCATTGAGGGCTTTCAACAAAGTGTCAATCTTATTGGTCATCTCGCTTTGTTTTTGTTTGAAATCGGCTTCAAACTTGGCTAAACGAGCTTCTTGAGATGCCATAAATTGAGACATCAATCCTTCAAAGTTATTGGTACTACCATTGCTGGAAGGATTGTTGTTGAAAGTAAGGTTCGAGTTGGAACCGCTTGATTGGAAACGATTAGGTGGGTTGGAAGAATTGGTTTGTTGTGTGTTTTGGTTTTGTTTCCACCTAAGGTTTGGGTGATTTTTCCATGAGGGGTTGTATGAATCACCGTAAGGGTTTGGCTCGGGTTTGAAAGTGTACCACTTGTCTCCCGCTCCGTCGGTACGCGAGGATGCGTAGTCCGCAAAAGCTTGTTCGGGGAGTTCCATGCAATCACGAGTGTAGCGGGGACCACTACATAATTCACATGAAGAAGTGATTTTGTTCACTTGGCTTGAAGGTTTAGGAGCCTCGTAGGATTTCATAAGAAACTTGACTTGGTCTTCAAGTTCTATGATCCTACGGTCGGAAGTGCTTGAATTGTTCGAAGGCAAAGATATTGCCTTGACCGTTTTATTCAAATCACGGGGATCACTCCAACTTTCGTTGTCATAAAGAGCAAGATCTTCTAGGAGAGCCCATAATAGTTCCGCACTTAGATCACGTAGCTTACCATCGGCCGATTGGTCAATGGTTTGCCTTGTGGAGAGATTGATATGGTCATAGAAGATTTGGACTTGGAGCCAAAGTTCTATGCCATGGTGAGGGACTTTTTGGAGTAAGTCCTTGAATCGAGTCCATGCCTCGTAGAGGGTTTCGCCTTGACATTGTTGGAACATCAAGATATCATTCGTTAGCTTGGTAGTTCTTCCTGGTGGGAAAAACTGAGCAAGGAAACGAGAGGTGAGATCATCCCAAGAGGTGATAGATCCTGCGGGTAGACGCTCTAGCCATTGACTAGCTTGGTCCCGCAGAGAGAATTGAAAGAGACGCAGTCGGGTCGTCTCTCGAGTGGCAACATCAAGGTCTATGAAATCAACGATTTTGAGAAAGTCCTTGAGATGTTGATTAGGATCTTCGGAACGAAGTCCATGGAATGCGCATCCGCTTTGCACCAACCGGATGGTGTCGGATCGCAAGGGAGTAACATTGGCTCCTTGAGTGAGCTCAATGGTGCTTCGATAGCCATGGTGGCTAGGACGAGAGTAGTCTCCTAAGGTACGGGCTCTAGGAGGTGGGTGTTGTTGTGGTGGTGGGTTGTTGGGATCGAGGATATTACCACCTTCCATGATGTCGGATGGTAATGGTTACGAACAAAGAAACGAAGAAAAAAGATAGACTAAAGAAAACCTAGAAAAAGAAAATAAAAATCTCACTAGAAAGGAATGTAGTGAGTAGACCTAATAAAATAAAAATTCAACCTAAACAATAACTATTCCCCGGCAGTGGTGCCAAAAACTTGATGCGTGGTTTTGCGACCTTACAACAGGTTTTACCTCTCGAGGGATCTCAAGAGGCTTACAACCCCACCAGGCAGTGTACCTGACCGATGTAGTATAGTGTAGTGGTAAGTACGGGGGATTGATCGTTCTCCACAGGGAATAGTGTCGTTAGGATTGAAAAACTATTCTAATAGGTCTAAGGGTGAGGGAAGATTCTTTTTGAATTTTTATATTTTTTTATAAAAGCAAGTAAAATCTCGGGTTTGAAGGAGTGGGCGGAATTAGTTGCTAGTCAACTAACCCAAATAACTACGAATGCAAATAAAATAAAATAACTGAAAATGAAAAGGTCGTGAAACTTATGTGGAGAGAAATGTGTTTACTTAGATTTCCTTACTCCTTAACTATCTTTTACCGGTTGATTAGTGTGTATTAATTGCGTGGATGACGGGTGTATTCCTTAATACCAATCGTGGGGTGGCGTACGTACTTCCCCAACTCTACAAGCTCCTACTTCACTCCTATGTCGAGCTGGCTAAGAAGCTCCTAACATGGGATCACTAGAATTCGCTCATGCATTAAATACAACCATAAAAACCTAGTACGCATTGGTTCATGTTTCTTAAGACGTTCAAGCAAGTTACTGATGCGTGGTTTTGCGACCTTACAACAGGTTTTACCTCTCGAGGGATCTCAAGAGGCTTACAACCCCACCAGGCAGTGTACCTGACCGATGTAGTATAGTGTAGTGGTAAGTACGGGGGATTGATCGTTCTCCACAGGGAATAGTGTCGTTAGGATTGAAAAAACTACTCTAATAGGTCTAAGGGTGAGGGAATATTCTTTTTTGTATTTTTTATATTTTTTATGAAAGCAAGTAAAATCTCGGGTTTGAAGGAGTGGGCGGAATTAGTTGGTAGTCAACTAACCCAAATAACTACGAATGCAAATAAAATAAAATAACTGAAAATGAAAAGGTTGTGAAACTTATATGGAGAGAAATGTGTTTACTTAGATTTCCTTACTCCTTAACTATCTTTTACCGGTTGATTAGTGTGTATTAATTGCGTGGATGACGGGTGTATTCCTTAATACCAATCGTGGGGTGGCGTACGTACTTCCCCAACTCTACAAGCTCCTACTTCACTCCTATGTCGAGCCGGCTAGGAAGCTCCTAACATGGGATCACTAGAATTCGCTCATGCATTAAATACAACCATAAAAACCTTAGTACGCATTGGTTCATGTTTCTTAAAACGTTCAAGCAAGTTACCGAATAGGAAGTTAGCCAGTTTTCTTAAGCCTAACATCGATAAACAATCATCCAATACACTTAATAACATACTAATAACCAATAATCAATAGCTAGGTTTCATTAGATCTAAGCAAACACAAGATAAATCTAGCCGAGCATGTTAATCAAAAGACAAGAACAAGATATAATCAAACAACACATAGACATATTGAATGATTAAACGATTACTTATCTTCAATTAAACATGGGAGATCCAAGGGTAAGAAAACCCTTAAAAATGGCAGAAATTCGTCTTAGGGTTTCTCCTCACAAAGTTGCACACTAATGACAAAAAATTGCAAAACTATATATAGAGTTTAAGGGCTGACGGCGTCACGTTATAGGACTTGACGCCGTCACCTCGCCGTGTCTAGGGGTTCCCGGATGGCCTTCCTGACGCCGTCCCTCTTTAGTGCTCCAAAATCCGCTCTGGCCTATCAAGGGGTGACGCCGTCAGAATTGAGCTTGACGCCGTCCCTCTTTAGCTTAAACCGTGATGGCCTTGATCACTTCAAAGGGTGACGCCGTCAGACTTTCCATTGTAAAATTCTCTGGCTTATCATGAGTAATTTTCATATCCACCTTTTTTGCCAAGCCATGACGCCGTCTGGACCAATCCCTGACGCCGTCAAAGGTACTTTCCAGCATAATTTTGAGACTTTGTCGTTTTCTTCACTTTTATGCTCCAAAAACGTCCAAAATGCTTCCTTTTTCAGATTTCTTCTCCAAAGTACCTAAAATGACAAAAGGAACAATTTAGGGCAATATTTGATCAAATAAATACGATTTAGGGCTTAAATGACCCCTAAAAGCGGTACACTTTTCGCTTCATCAAATACCCTTACACTTGAGATTTGCTTGTCCTCAAGCAAATGCGCTTTTATACTAATCAAAATACAAGTTAGGGGTCATTTAATACTAATATAAAAGTAACTACAACAAATAGTCGTTCCACTTTAATCATAATAAGCACGGAAATTACAAACTAGCACCTCACAAGTAGTGTTTAGATACTCACATCTCTCAGGTGTCATCAAAATAAATCTCATAAATGAAAACGGATAATATCTCTCACTACCTGTCATAGCAAATAGATTACCATAGGCTTGGGAAAGGATCAAAGACCTCCTCCACTAGGCGTAAGCACCTAAGATAAACTATCAAAGAGGGCTTTTACATGGGTTATAATGTGAGGTGTAGGGATATGATAAACACGGTTTTGTTGGATAAGGGATATTTTACTGGTGGCGAGGTAAAGATCTTGATTAATTACATGTATAATATGGCGTTGCTAAGCCAAGACTAGACTCGACTTAAGCTAAAAACAAAATAACAAAAACATAAAATAAACATAAAATGAAACGGGATGGTAGTCCGTATGTTTTTTCTACTTTTCTTTTTCTCATTTTTTTTGTATTTTTCTTGAGTTTTTCGATTTTTTTTTTTTTTTTTTTTTTTTTTTTTTTTTTTTTTTTTTTTCATACACTCTTGCCATACCATCCAAAATAATACATCATAGGGGCGTTGCATTCCCCTTACACTTGAACTTTTACATAACTTTACAAATAACTATTCTAATGACTCGAATTAAGATAATCGAAACACTTGGAGTACTTTTTAAAATATTTAGCACATATGGGGGTAATAAATGATGTTCTTCCCCATTACTCCATTACACTAGTACTTTACCCTTGAGTCCCAATCGTCCCAAAACAATATGTACAAGGATATGACTCGACTTAGCAACCATGTAATCAATTAGATAATTAACTTGGGGTTTAAACAAATGTTGTCACAGTAATTCACTAAAAATGAGTGCATACAAGGTGGGCTAAGGCGATTTGGGTGTACATTTAAGTGGGGTGTAACAAATTCTTCCTTTAAGTAAAATGCTTAAAGGTCGAAACGAAAAGATAGGCTCTGAGGGGTGTACTAGGGGTATCGTGTACTAAGAATGAGTACAACGCAAAGGGTGTGGGAGAATTACTTGACCAATGTAGCCAATGTAATTATAACAAAAACACAGGTGTAAAACAATGGGTTAATCCTAATGCCTCTTATCATGTAGTAAATCTAACTACACGAATGTAGTCTCACTTGTGGCCTCGGAATGGTCCTAACGCAAGTTCTAGAATCTAAGTGCTACCGGTACACACATCATAGCATAAATGCTTTTCCTACCAATTCTAGGGGCGAACCTCACATATTTGGGGGTGGAATTTTTTTTTAGTGGTACGGTTTTGTGCTAGTCATATGACTCCTATCCGTGAGACGCTCATTAAGATCAAAGTTTCACTCCTAAATGTTGTAAAAAATTTTAAATTTGGCACTAAAATTGCCCTAACAGGTTTTTATCTCAGTTTTATTACACATCTACCATTAAACAAACAAAAATCAAGCGCACTTGTATTCTCTAAAGTGTCGTACTTTTACCCCCCCTTACACTTAAGATGAACATTGTCCCCAATGTTCAAATAACAAGATGTAAAAGCATAAAGTAAAAGAATGAAATCAAATACTCCCCTGATTCGCTCGGTGGATAAAGGGGTAACATGGTTAGATCTTCTTCCAAGAGAATGTAGAAGCTCCAAGACTAATGCATCGCCATAAGCTTGATTCCACATACATCTCCTTGTCCAAAATAACCTGTTAAACCTGAGAAAACAAACACGAAAACCTGCATAACATCGGCGGGATAAATTCTATATATAAGGATATAATGCTTGTGGAATGATAATTTTGCAGATTCCTGGAGATTATAAGTTAGAGATTTAATAAAAACTTTTTATGAAAACAAAACTCTCAAAAATTTCTGAAAATTAAAACCTGACGTCGTCAGGTTGTAACTCCTGACGCCTTCAGAAATGATCTGACAGAATTCTCATGTTTAGTTTCTGGAAAATTTCTGGAAAAACCTATACCTTACTTCCTGGAAATCCTGCAAAATATCATTATGACTCGATACAAGCATTTGACTCAAACAAATACGAATATGTATGTTAATTTATTATTATTACGATTCATGTTCATTTGTGTTCTAATAAATCGATTTGGATTTCCCTTACACTTATCTTTTGCAAAATACCTTTATATGTAGTTAAGACGAAGTTAAAAACAAGATAAAGCATTTTCACAATTTAGTTTTGAACATGAACCAATAAAAATAAAAATTAAACGTACATACGGGAACAAATAAAATCAAACAAACAAACAAATAAATAAACACACAAAGCAAATAAAGCTTGGGTTGCCTCCCAAGAAGCGCTTTTCTTTATTAACGAGTCTTGTAGCTAGACTCAAAGTCAGGCTTATCTAGTGTCGCTTATGCTCACGTATCCGAGTGTGAGCCATCTAATTGTTGCCTCACCTTTCTTGTATTCATCATTCAGCTCCAGACATCCATGATAATATCTCTTATTTTTCTCATGTGGATATTTGAGCCCCTTTCTCTTATCATTTTCACTTAACAAGTCAATAGGCGCAATCCTATTGCAAGATTCAATGGAGAAGTTCTTAAACCTAGGGTGTGATCGGGGCATTTGGTAAACAAAATCTTCGTCCCCATCCGAGAATGTAATTAACCCGTCCACAAGTTTTTCGTCAAGGTTGGTTAACCTTTTGAAGGGTTCTCCAAAAATGACTTGGGTTAATTTGTTATCAATAAATTCTCCTAAGTTCTCCATAACCATAAAATCCACCAAATACACAAAACTTCCTACGAATACGTGTAGTGGCTTAATCCTAGCATCAATGTTATCTCTTTGATATTCAAGCTCATCTACCATGATTTTATTATAATTAGCGCGAGAGATAATGTTCATAGGCAAAGATGAGTTAAGATAAGCATGAAAATCATGATAACCAATCTTACACGGAAATTGCATGTTAAAGAGGCTATCCTTTTCGATCTTAGTCCTAGGGTCAACATACTTAAAGGGATCAATTTCCTCTTTTCCCCATTCCTCGTTAACTACTTCTCCATTACCAGCATCCTCATCGGAGTCTGAGTCGTAAAATGGACTAACATAGTTATTCTCACGGTCAGAATCCTCCATCTCAGAATATTACCAAAGTGGTGGTCGGGTGAAAGGTTGTTGTTTTCTACGATGGGGGCGGGAACGGGTAGTTGGAAATTTGCACGGCGAAAAATACGAATAACGGGGATCAAGCGATCACTATTACTCATGAGGTAGGTGGAAGGTGTCACAAACAAAAGTACAAAGAAATAAGATAGACTAAAGAAAACCTAGAAAAATAAAATAAAAATCTCACTAGAAAGGAATCTAGTGAGTAGACCTAATAAAATAAAAATTCAACCTAAACAATAGCTATTCCCCGGCAACGGCGCCAAAAACTTGATGCGTGGTTTTGCGACCTTACAACAGGTTTTACCTCTCGAGGGATCTCAAGAGGCTTACAACCCCACCAGGCAGTGTACCTGACCGATGTAGTATAGTGTAGTGGTAAGTACGGGGGATTGATCGTTCTCCACAGGGAATAGTGTCGTTAGGATTGAAAAAACTACTCTAATAGGTCTAAGGGTGAGGGAAGATTCTTTTTTGTATTTTTTATATTTTTTATGAAAGCAAGTAAAATCTCGGGTTTGAAGGAGTGGGCGGAATTAGTTGCTAGTCAACTAACCCAAATAACTACGAATGCAAATAAAATAAAATAACTGAAAATGAAAAGGTTGTGAAACTTATGTGGAGAGAAATGTGTTTACTTAGATTTCCTTACTCCCTAACTATCTTTTACCGGTTGATTAGTATGTATTAATTGCGTGGATGACGGGTGTATTCCGTAATACCAATCGTGGGGTGGCGTACGTACTTCCCCAACTCTACAAGCTCCTACTTCACTCCTATGTCGAGCCGGCTAGGAAGCTCCTAACATGGGATCACTAGAATTCGCTCATGCATTAAATACAACCATAAAAACCTTAGTACGCATTGGTTCATGTTTCTTAAGACGTTCAAGCAAGTTACCGAATAGGAAGTTAGCCAGTTTTCTTAAGCCTAACATCGATAAACAATCATCCAATACACTTAATAACACACTAATAACCAATAATCAATAGCTAGGTTTCATTAGATCTAAGCAAACACAAGATAAATCTAGCCTAGCATGTTAATCAAAAGACAAGAACAAGATATAATCAAACAACACATAGACATATAGAATGATTCAACGATTACTTATCTTCAATTAAACATGGGAGATCCAAGGGTATGAAAACCCTTAAAAATGGCAGAAATTCGTCTTAGGGTTTCTCCTCACAAAGTTGCACACGAATGACAAAAAATTGCAAAACTATATATAGAGTTTAAGGGCTGACGGCGTCACGTTATAGGACTTGACGCCGTCACCTCGCCGTGTCTAGGGGTTCCCGGATGGCCTTCCTGACGCCGTCCCTCTTTAGTGCTCCAAAATCCGCTATGGCCTATCAAGGGGTGACGCCGTCAGAATTGAGCTTGACGCCGTCCCTCTTTAGCTTAAACCGTGATGGCCTTGATCACTTCAAAGGGTGACGCCGTCAGACTTTCCATTGTAAAATTCTGATGAACTCAAATAAGTACATTTTATTACTATCATTTATCCTATTAATTTGACTTGTTTTACTATATTATGTATGAGGATTGATACTTAATCGTTTACTTTTGTAATTCTCAGGTAAAAACAAGCATTTGGTGAAACTTAGCGATTTTGGACTAATTATGGAGCAAAACGTGCATAAAGTTGAAAGTCTACTGACATGGACAAGATCAAGTCAATTCTGCTCCAGATGCGCCGCATCTCACTCTCGACATGCGCCGCATCTCTATCAAGATATCACCAGATACGATCCAAGATACAAGAGGACATGCGCCGCATCTTCCCTCAGACAGAAACTATAAATACCCCGTAGACCAGACGAATTACAAGTTCCGGAAAACCTAAAACCGAAGTTCGAACAGGAGAAACAAAGGACGAATTCAGTCAAGGAGGCAGCACAAGACACACCCAAATCAAAGATACAAGAGCTGTAAGAAGGTGCTGCATGTGTTTAATTCATTAAGTAGTTTTGTTTTATTGTGTTAGCAAACTTTAATTCATCAGGATTGGTGGCTTGTGTAATGTGACAACGAAAGATTGCACTCCCTTTAATACTTGCTTTCCCATCAATTAAAGTTTATATGTTGATGTCTTTGGTTACTACTTATTAGTGCATTGATAACCTCTGTGTTTATTAGTGGCTTGCGGGCATTTGACTGCGGGACATAATGTGGCTCCCACGGTTATTACTAAATTGATCACTTAGGAATAACTTTTAGACATAAGTAATCATTAAGGGTTTACTCGCCGATAAGATTAGGACCAACGAGAAAGGGTTAACTACATACACTTCATATAAAGCTATCAATAAAACAAGTGACAATCTACTTAATCATAAGGACAGCCCTCTTATTGTCTCAAGTATTTATCTGTGTACGTGTGTGCTACTTGCTGATTCGTGCCTATTGGTTTATTTTATTATTTAATTGCAACAAATCGTGCCAGTCTCTCAGGCTGAAACCCCCTTGCGTTAGGATATTAAAATACTGATTAGAATAACGAGATAATACGTTCCACTCTTAGTGATCGACACTCTACTTACCATTATCTTCATACTGACCGGGTACACTGCTCGTTAAGTGTGTGTGTTATTGATAAGTCGGCTAAATATAAATTTAAAACTTGAGTAGGCATTAAAACTGCTAAACCGCAACGACACATCACGCGCATCAAGTTTTTGGCGCCGTTGCCGGGGAGTGAATTGTTATTATCTGTTAATTTGATTAGTATTTTAATTAGGTTTTTCTTTTTATTAGATTAATTGCATCATTGTACTATTTTGCATATTTGTTGTATTGTGTGTTAATTGTTTTCTTTTATTTTTGTGTGTTTATTTTCGTTTGTGTGTTTAATTTTTGTTTTTATTTTTCGTATTTTTCTGTTCCGCTATCGTTGTACTGTGCTAAATCAAACGATACGGCGCATCTGATCTCTCAGATACGGCGTATTGCGTTTAATTTAAAAAAAAAAAAAGAAATACAACGCGTTTAATTAATTCGATACGACGCATCTTTTCCCCAAGATACGGCGTATCTGTTTTTAATAAGAAAATTTTTCTAAGCGATAAAGTAATACGACGCATCTGCTTTAGCAGATACGGCGTATCTGTTTTTCGATAAAAAAAAAAAAAAAAATTTCTAAACGTTAACGCCATACGACGCATCTGCTTTAGCAGATACGGCGTATCTATTATTTTAATTAAAAACAGTTTGCGAATTATTAAACAGATACGGCGTATCGATCTCTATCGATACGGCGCATCTTTCTGAATCAAAAATCGATATTTATTTTTAAACGTAACGAAAATACGGCGCATTAACTTTCGTTAATACGACGCATTTAATTTTAATTAGATAAGCTGATTTTTGATTAATTAATTCGATACGGCGCATTCATAAATTCTAAAGCGGCGTATCTATTTTCTGGATAAAGTCTGATTTAATTTTAACGTATTAAGATACGACGTATCCAACTCTTTGGATACGGCGCATCGTCTGCAGATATCAGTAACTTTAATTTTTCGTATTCTGTTTTCGTTATTTATTATCTGATATATTACTTTCTCGAGCATACCCTACTGATGCTTTTGTGATCGATTTCAGGAAGTGCAAGACCCGAATTTTTCTTTAATTCTTCAATCAGTTTAAGGAGACTACTAAAAGAAAAGACAAAGATTGAAGAGGAGATCAAGGCAACAATGAAAGAAGAGAGCTCTGCAACCGACTTAAATGCCTTGCCTCATAAAGAAAGAGACCCAGGAAGTTTTACTCTACCTTGTTCTATTAATAATATATCTTTCAATAATGTGTTAGCTGACTTAGGAGCTAGTGTTAGCGTTATGCCTCTTAAGACATTCGCTACCCTAGGACTAGGAAAATTAGCACCAACTAAATTACTTATTGAATTGGCTGATAAAACGGTAAAAAGACCTGAAGGGATTGCTAATAATGTGCTAGTTAAGATTGAGCAGTTTATTTTTCCCGTAGACTTTGTTATACTAGACATGCCCGAGGATGTTAAGATTCCTTTAATCCTCGGAAGACCTTTCTTGTCTACTGCCCATGCTAAGATTGATGTGTTTAAAAGAAAAATCTCATTAAGGGTAGGGAATAATAAACTAGTCTATAAGTGCCAAGATCCGGTTAAAAGCATAATTAGAGGTGTTTATGTGCTAGGATTAAGAGAGCGTATGGACCTCGATCTTGAAGCAAGACTTATGGGAGAAACATTGATTCAAAACAACTCAACTAATCCTAATCATGAGAACTTTGAGGAATTCATTGACCTTAATGTACCCACCGAACTTAGACGCAATGTTGTTAATAATTCTGATGATGAGTGGTATGATTGTGTAGTAATTAATAAACGTAGGAGAGTAGTTGAGAAAACGAATTTGAACAATGATGTGTTTATTGAACTACCACCCCACCTTGCTTATTTGTGCCTATATGATAATAAGAATTTCCCGTCTATCATTTTGTCATCTCTGCCCGAAAGGGACAGGACTTTGTTTATGCAGATATTAAAGAAGAACGGCGTGGAAATTAAGGACGAGCAAGGAGTGTTCAATATTACTGAATTGGCGATGAAGGAGCGCGATGTTTCCGACTCCTTCAATGATCGATACTAAAGAGCTGAACGTGAGTCTAACTTGAAGACTCTGGAATAAAGACAAGTGCTTACCGGGAGACAACCCGGAATTATCTTTTATTCTGTTTTCTGTGTCGAGTCAGTCCAGGCCGCACGAGGATACGGCGCATCTCAATTCTGAGATGCGACGCATCTCCTGCAATGGTCATATCTTATTTTATTTTTCTGCATTTTTATTTTCGACTTTAAAACTCTTTATCAGTTTATTTTTAATGCGGCGCATCCCTGGTTAAGGATGCGGCGCATCTTTATTCTGATCCGTATTTATTCCAGGCTCGATACGGCGTATCTTCTTCCATAAGATACGGCGCATCGACTGACCTGATGATTTTCAGTTTTAATTTTTAAGTTTTATTTTTTCCTAACTACTAATGTATTATGCAAAGCTTGAACCTTTCTTATCTTAGGTGTGTTTTAAAGTATTGGTGGTATTATAGTTTCCTGGATTTCCTGTGGATACATCAAGTATGAAGCTTTAACGTTCTAATCCACAAGAAGTTGATTTTTGCTCTTATACTAATGGAGGATCATACCGAGCAAATCTCAGGGGAGTTTTTCTGTTCTAATTCTTTTATTTTCCAGTTTTTAACCTTTTATACAAACAACGAGGACGTTGTTTAACTTAAGTGGGGGGATTGGAGAATTAGAACACTTAACAATTACTTGTCCTAAACTTTTTCAAAAATTATGCTTAAAATGTGCTTAATATATCAAACTTAAAAATTTTTTAGCATGTTTTTGTTTAATCTAAGTTGCATAGCTGCACACATAACCTTATTTTCAAAAATTGTGATTTTTCAAAATTCACAAATCTATGAGTGTGCCGGTGACTTGTAAACTTTAGAACTTGGCTTGTATACTATTCGAGACCACCATAATGAGTATTATTTATATAATTTGAATGACTTGTCTAAATTGGTAAATTTCTAGGATTACACCCAAAAAGCCTATTATGTGTTATGTGTTATTAGCTAACTACACTGGTTAGTTAACCCCCGTATAAACCCTTTTGTTACTCTCATTTTTAGAGTAAGATACCCCTAGAAAACACTCAGAGCCATTCCTTTCGTTTCTTACACCTATGTTTAAAATGTTTCGTTACACCCTTACACCTTAGCCTACCCTGTAGATTAGAATCCGTGGTTGGTTAATTGCTATAGGCAAAGTGTATTTCCTTACATTACCTGTGTTCGTGTGCGCAATTCATTATCTTTGGTTAGGTCGGGAAATTGCACAATGCAATTGGAGTGAAAGTAAATATTGTATATCTTTGAGTTTATTTTTCGTGTGTTTACTACTTTCACTATTACCATTATTTCTGAAGTTATGAAAAGTATGGAAAAATTATCCGGAAAGAAAGTTGTAGTGATGTGGTGAAATTTTACACATCTATATTTATGTTTCAAGTTTACAAAAAAAAAAATAATAAATAAATAATAAAATAAAAAAAATAAATAAATAAAAAAAAATCGAAAAAATGAGAAAAGAAAAAGAAAAAGAAAAAAAAAAAAAAAGGTTGGATGTTTGTTAAACCAACGATGTAAAGTTATGTAAGTGGTTCATATGGCCACTATTTGTTGTATTATATCTATGGATTGAATGGGAATTGGCAGTTATGGGAACGCCAATTAAGGTTTATTCTTTGATTAAGATTTTGTTGAGTATAATTCGTGTCTACCTAAAGCGTGTGTTTCAAGTGTTAAAGCGTGAGTTATTCGATGATATGAGTCTTATTCATGGGATGGTTGGGATAGTGATTAACCACACTTAGGATTTTAATTTATTTGTTTTGTTTATTTTTATTTTTACACCAATTTATATCCCAAATGTTATCCATGCCCTTTATTATTCTTGATCCAACCAAACCTTTGATTTATTGAGATTAGGGATTTGAGCAATCTTAAGTATCGTAGTCGTGGATTCGGCTATGTATTTATGATTTTGTCGCCCTTTTTGATATATTATTATTGGTGAAGTTTGGACCTATCTTTAGCCTATTCGAGTTAAGGATTTGAGCAATTGCAAGTATCGTGTTCGTGGATTCGATCATGTATTTGTGATTTTGTCGCCTTTTCTGGAATTTGAGATCGATAGTGAAAGAGAATAATTAACCCTTAAGCCTAAAAACCCTTTTTACCGCTTTAGACTTGTTACTCCTTAGCTTTAGTGGTGGAGATGTGTATACTTGCCAAGCTTATGATAGAATATTCGTCGCGACTGGACAGTTAAACGATTAGATTTGCTTTTATCGACTTATTTTATTTTACTTCTGAATCGTTAAGTGTTTAGTTGTGTGATTATGAAATAAACGAATACATGCTTAAATATAAAAATAAATCCTAACATCTTTTAGGATACATTTTCATAAAAGAAATTCTAAGGTTTACTTGGGGACAAGTAAAGTTCAAGTGGGGGGATATTTGATGAACTCAAATAAGTACATTTTATTACTATCATTTATCCTATTAATTTGACTTGTTTTACTATATTATGTATGAGGATTGATACTTAATCGTTTACTTTTGTAATTCTCAGGTAAAAACAAGCATTTGGTGAAACTTAGCGATTTTGGACTAATTATGGAGCAAAACGTGCATAAAGTTGAAGGTCTACTGACATGGACAAGATCAAGTCAATTCTGCTCCAGATGCGCCGCATCTCACTCTCGACATGCGCCGCATCTCTATCAAGATATCACCAGATACGATCCAAGATACAAGAGGACATGCGCCGCATCTAATCATGGAGTTACGCCGCATCTTCCCTCAGACAGAAACTATAAATACCCCGTAGACCAGACGAATTACAAGTTCCGGAAAACCTAAAACCGAAGTTCGAACAGGAGAAACAAAGGACGAATTCAGTCAAGGAGGCAGCACAAGACACACCCAAATCAAAGATACAAGAGCTGTAAGAAGGTGCTGCATGTGTTTAATTCATTAAGTAGTTTTGTTTTATTGTGTTAGCAAACTTTAATTCATCAGGATTGGTGGCTTGTGTAATGTGACAACGAAAGATTGCACTCCCTTTAATACTTGCTTTCCCATCAATTAAAGTTTATATGTTGATGTCTTTGGTTACTACTTATTAGTGCATTGATAACCTCTGTGTTTATTAGTGGCTTGCGGGCATTTGACTGCGGGACATAATGTGGCTCCCACGGTTATTACTAAATTGATCACTTAGGAATAACTTTTAGACATAAGTAATCATTAAGGGTTTACTCGCCGATAAGATTAGGACCAACGAGAAAGGGTTAACTACATACACTTCATATAAAGCTATCAATAAAACAAGTGACAATCTACTTAATCATAAGGACAGCCCTCTTATTGTCTCAAGTATTTATCTGTGTACGTGTGTGCTACTTGCTGATTCGTGCCTATTGGTTTATTTTATTATTTAATTGCAACAAATCGTGCCAGTCTCTCAGGCTGAAACCCCCTTGCGTTAGGATATTAAAATACTGATTAGAATAACGAGATAATACGTTCCACTCTTAGTGATCGACACTCTACTTACCATTATCTTCATACTGACCGGGTACACTGCTCGTTAAGTGTGTGTGTTATTGATAAGTCGGCTAAATATAAATTTAAAACTTGAGTAGGCATTAAAACTGCTAAACCGCAACGACACATCACGCGCATCAAATTCTCTGGCTTATCATGAGTAATTTTCATATCCACCTTTTTTGCCAAGCCATGACGCCGTCTGGACCAATCCCTGACGCCGTCAAAGGTACTTTCCAGCATAATTTTGAGACTTTGTCGTTTTCTTCACTTTTATGCTCCAAAAACGTCCAAAATGCTTCCTTTTCAAGATTTCTTCTCCAAAGTACCTAAAATGACAAAAGGAACGATTTAGGGCAATATTTGATCAAATAAATACGATTTAGGGCTTAAATGACCCCCTAAAAGCGGTACACTTTTCGCTTCATCAGTTACCGAATAGGAAGTTAGCCAGTTTTCTTAAGCCTAATGATCCGTTGTGAAATACGTATAAATAAATATAGTATCGTGCACACGTGATACTTTGAGAAATGACAAGTCAAACCTTGGGAAAGTCAAACTTGCAAAACCCGTGGATGTGATGTGTGTGGTACCGGGCAAGTGATCACCCGGGTCGTGTCCCAACGAGATGTGAATGGGCCATTGTGAAAAGCTTTGGATTAGAGTGATTGATGATTTAGATTGCTTTTGATTTTGCTTTGATTAACAATTCTAAAAATCAAATTAAAAACAGATATCCACAACAAAATTAAACGCGAAGCAATTAAATTAAAAATGCGCAACGAAAAATCTAAAATGAACTAAAAAGTAAAATTTATGAAATTTAAAACCTAAAAATGTAAAATTACTAAAAACTTATTTAAAAACTTAAATTCTAATTTTCTAAACTTTTTATTTAATTATTTCTAATTATTAATTATTTAAATTCTAATTAAACTAATTTAAATTATAAAAAAATACTAAATGAGCTAAGAAAAATCTAAAACTTTTTCTAAAAATATTACTAAGTAAATAGAAGCTAAGAAAATTATAAAATTGAAATTTACTTAATTAAAATTTAAAAAGATAAATTCTATTAAATAGAAGCTATCACTATATTTCTATTTTTGGTTTTCTTAAGGTCTAAAAATATAATTATATTTTTCCTAGATTATAATTAATAAAAGAAAATTATGAAAATAAGATTTATATTTTTCTGATTATTTTTCTATTTATTATGAATTAATTACTAAATTTAACTAATTAAAAGATTAAAAATATTAAAACTATTAAGAAAATTCTGAAACTTTTTTTCTAAATTACTCTAAGTAGTGAAAAAGCTAAGAAAAATAAAATGGGCGCAACAGACTTTACAGATAAGCTGTAAAAAGCTATTAAGCTAAATAAGCTCAAACTGCAAGAACTACTTAAATATAACTGGAAAACAAGTAATAACGGAACTGGTGCCCCAGAGCAGATGGGAGGGGCGTGTGTGTGTGAGCGAAGGGTCTGGGGTTCGAACCTCACCCAGACCTTTTTGTGAAAATTATTTTTTTGAACTTTTTTCTTTTACACACTAACTTTTTAGCTATTTCTAAGCAACTTTTAAAAAGGAACTTATTTTAGTTTAGGCTAAATAAGCTAGAAATGGTGGGCTTAATTACACAGTTGGTTTAATGAGGTTATTTTAAAACTAAGTTTTTTACAAATAAGCTAAAATCTATAAAATAAGCTATGAGCTACTGGAAAAAGCTAAAAGGTACTAAGGAACTTATGACAAAGCTGAAGGAACCAAGAAAAGCTTGCTTGAAAAGCTTAAAAGTTCTCAATAAGCTCAACTCAAACTGACTCAGTATACACTGAGTAGAATGAAGGATTTTTTGAGCTGAGAAAAAGCTGTGAAAAACTTTAAGCTTTTGTCTGAGACTTGAAGTACAAGAAGCTAGTAGTATGAACTTTATGTAAAACAAAAATCAGAACAAAGGGACTTAAAATGAGCTTATAAATAAGCTAATGAAAGTGAGCTTATGGCAATGTCTGCTGATGCAGCCCTTGCACAGGGCAAAATTGCCCCTTTTTGAGGGCAGAAAAAACTATGATAAGCTAATCTATAAATCTTGCAAAAAATTCCAAAGATATATGAGCTGGGTGGCTTTTATATTCCAAAAGATTGGCTTATGAGGACTTATAATGAGCACATGAAAAATCACCAAAGATTTCCAAAAACCACAAAAACTGAAATTTAAAACTGCTAGTGTTTTAACTTTTTGATTTGTGAACTTGTTTGACTTTTATGAACTTAGGATCAATCCTAATGACTGATCATGATATATTAAGCTACTAAGAAATGATTTTAAGCTACTTTAACAACTATTAAGCTAAAATGCAGATTTGTGAAACTTAAAAACACTACAGACAAGAAATTATGAAGATTTATGGCTAATTTGACTTTTTAACAAACAAGTACTGGTTTTTATGATAGAACTAAGCTATGCATACCTAATGTGACATGGATTAACCAAGAACAACAATACAAACTCATTTGAACACCAATTTCTCAGCAAATCCAAACACTACTTAAAATCCTATCCACACTATGAAACTATGATAGAAACAACAAACCACCAATTAACTGATTCTTACAGCTAAGATAACACTAATAGAAGCAAAATCAACAAACAATTACTATTAGAACCAACAGAAACTCAGAATCACAGGTTGTGCACTAGTTAAGCAAAAAGTGAAAACAGAACTTACATAAGCATCACATCTCAGCATGAAAAGAGATGTTTCACTTAGCTTGCCTATCTTTAAGATAGGCAGAGATCTTCCCTTGCTATCTCAGCTCACCAAGAAATCAGCCCCATTGACCTGCATTGACTTTTTTGGAATTTTTGCATTTTTTATACTAGTCTGGATTTTAAGGTCTCTAAAAGCTTTAATAAGCTTATTGGAGCTTAAGTGAGCCTAAAGAAGTCCATGATATCAGATCAATCCAGCTTTTGAAATTATTTGAATAAGAGTAAATTGCATACACTAAGATAAGAACTGAAACTTGAATTTATTACTTGAAAAGGGTTTAAGTTACAATAAGAAAGTTATTACAATGCTTAAAAGCTTCATATTACACTAAGATTGCTTACACTAATAAAAACGACATGAAAATTTTAACTAAAAACTAACTCCCTTCTCTGCTTCCATCTCTTCTCTTTTATAGGGGTCTTCTAGGGTTAGTGCACCCCTCTGAGTGTTTCCCACTTGAATTCTGAGCCTTTGGATGAACAACTTTTAATCTTGGCCATTGCTTGGTTTTGGCGCCAAAATGCTAATTATAGCATAGTACTGATTTCGCGTGTGTTAGTGGGTTTATCTTGGATTGGGGTGAGGGTAAGTGGGTTATCAGTGATTATAGGTGATGATGAAGGGTGTAGGGTGGCTTAGTGATGATGAAGGAGTAGCAGAGGTCACGGGTTTGTGTTGGGGGGAGATGGTCAAAGGTTTGACCTGGGTTTTTTTATTTCTTTGACTTTGGCTAAAAAGAAGGGTGGATCGGGTTGTGTCATTGGGCTTGGGATGGGATAGGATGGGTTGGGTTTAGATAAGATGGGTTGGTGGACAATTGGGATGGGTTTGTTTGTTTATTTTATTTTTGGGCTAAGATAACAAAGGGGCCGGTTTGGTTTTAGATAAATCACAAGGACCATACTTGTAATTTCTGAAATTATGAGGACCGAACTTGCACATCTTCCAAAATACATCAAGGGTAAATCTTGCCATGTTTCCATAATCCAAGAACCAAAATTTCACTTTTCTATCTTTTAAAATTCCCAGGGACTATTTTTGACAGATTTCAAACTTGAGGGACCAAAGATGTAATTTATTCAAACTTTTCACCAAAGGACTAAATATGATAATTTATGATTTAAAAAGGACCTTTGGTGATTTTTCTGACAAAACAAATGCTTAGGGACTAATTTTGACAAGTTTTGAAACTTGATGGACTGAAACTGCCAATTTTGCAAACTTTGTTCGTTTTTTAACTGTTTTTAAACATTTTGCATTTAAAACATATAAAACACAATCCCTGGGATATTTTCAGTATTTTGATGCATTTTTGAGTGTTTTTGAATGTTTTGGCAGTTCAGATAAGACAAAAATGATGAGTATTTAGACACTCATCAATCCCCACACTAAACTATTGCTAGTCCCTAGCAATCTTTTATGAAGTTTTAATGGAATTTTCTCTTTACCAGATATCCATCATTTCTGGAGTAGCCAATTGTTTTAGTTCAAGTAAGAACCTTGGTACAATGATAACCAAATGATTTTGAGCAAACCATCAGCTGTCAACGGTTTTGATTTGTCTTTACCAGAAGCCGTTTGCTTCTGGACTAGCCAACTCTTAGATAAATTATCAATATTATCTTTGGTGAGCTGAATACCAATTATGGATTTTCACTGCCTTTACCACAAGCCACAACCTTGCGGGCTAGCCAACTCTTCACTTTTAAAGATATGGCGAGTCGAAAACCATACAATTTTCGGCAAATTGCAAGCCATCAACGGATTTGAGACATCTTTACCAAGAGCCGTTTGCTCCTGGATTAGCCAATCCTTTTGTGGGTTAGACATGGCGGACTGATAACCATTTTATTTCGTTCTAAGTGAGAAAAAATTTTAAAATTTTGGCTAAAATGGGGGTGCTAGATGGTACATTTGATTAAATTCGCTAGAATTCCCCCCCACACTTAGAACTGAATATTGCCCTCAATATTCAAAGTACTGGTTGTTAAACCAACACTTAGAACGTAAAAAGGAAATATTAATAGCCATTTTATTTTATATACATACACCCTTTTTTTTTTTTTTTTTTTTTTTTTTTTTTTTTTTTTTTTTTTTTTGAAAATTTTCCATATATACAACATGTGGGGCATCTCCCCCACACTTAGGTGGTAGAAAATAGAAAGAAGTCAGAAATATGGGTGAAAAACCCATATGGTGCTTGAGTTTTTGATCACCGAGTCACTAGCTTGACTCGACCCCGAATTGAGTTGATTTCTCCCGAACAGTCAGGTTTATCACGCAAGCTAACCGCTTGTGAACGGCCAACTGTAACAAAGGGTTCCTGAACAGCCCGGGAGAAAAATCAATTTAAAAGTCTACGGGGAAGTAAGTGGAAGAGACCATCTCCCCCACACTTGGTGGTAGAAAAGAGAAAGAAAACAGAGACACGGGTGAGAACCCATGTTTTGCTAATGTTTTTGATCACCGAGTCACTAGCTTGACTCGATCCCCGCATTCATTGGTTCTTGGGGAAAGTTTGAAGATCCGGGACAACCATGGGTGGTATGTCCTCTCCAAAGTAATGTTTCAACCGATGGCCATTCACTTTAAAGTTAGGTCCGTCAGCTTGAGATAACTCAACGGTACCATATGGATAAACTTTGGTGATAGTGAATGGACCAGACCAACGGGATTTGAGTTTACCCGAGAAAATCTTCAATCTTGAATTAAAAAGAAGGACTCGATCACCAACGTTAAAAACGCGGTTCTTAATTTTTGAGTCATGGACCGGTGATCACCCGCTGTCTGAAGGTCAAAGTTTGCATGCTTGAGGGCCCAGTAGGCTTTGTGCTCAAGCTCAATCGGCAGATGACACGCCTTTCCGTACACAAGCTTGTATGGAGTACACCCGATGGGTGTTTTGTAAGCTGTACGAAAGGCCCAGAGTGCGTCATCTAGCTTATCCGACCAAGATGCACGATTTTCTCCTACGGTCCTTTCTAAGATTCTTTTAATTCCTCGATTTGTAACTTCCACTTGCCCACTTGTTTGGGGGTGATACGCGGTAGAAAGACGGTGTGTAACACCATACTTTTGCATGACTTTATCAAACTTGTCATTGCAGAAATGCGTACCACGATCACTAATAATAGCACGTGGAGTTCCAAAACGAGCAAAAAGAGATTTCAAAAATTTCACAACAACTCGGGCATCATTTGTGGGTCAAGCTTTCGCTTCAACCCATTTTGACAAATAGTCAACAGCCACGAGTATGTATTTGTTTCCTCGAGATGATGGAAATGGCCCCATAAAGTCAATGCCCCATATGTCAAAGATTTCACAAACTTGAATGACATTTTGTGGCATTTCATTTCTTTGCGAAATATTTCCGTAACGTTGACAATCGTTACAAGCTTTGACTATTTCCTGGGCATCCTTGTAAATTGTGGGCCAATAGAAACCGGAATCAAACACCTTTTTGGCGGTGTAGTTGGGATTATGATGTCCCCCAGTAGGTCCAGAATGGCAAGCCTTGAGAATATCGATGGCTTCCTGACCATAAACACACCGCCGGATGACTTGATCCGCACAGATTTTAAACAAGTAGGGGTCGTCCCAGAAATAATGTTTGACATCCTTGAAGAACTTATTCTTCTGTTGGGACGACATCCCTTTCACAACAAAGTTACCCGCATGGTAGTTTGCAAAGTCGGCAAACCATGGGGTAGTAGAGTCTCCACGAAAAGCAACCGCACTGAGTGTTTCGAGAGGAAATGTTTCATTTATTTCCTTTTTCTCGAACACATCTTGGTGAGGGTTCTCTAATCGGGATAGATGATCAGCAGCTAGGTTCTCAGCTCCTTTTTTATCACGTATGGTGATATCAAATTCTTGCAGGAGGAGAACCCAACGGAGCAATCTCGGCTTTGCATCTTGTTTTGCAAAGAGATATTTGAGAGCCGAGTGATCCGTATACACTACGCATTTGGTTAAGATTAAGTACGGCCGAAACTTCTCAAAGGCATACACCACAGCCAACAATTCTTTTTCTGTAGTGGTGTAATGAGTTTGAGCTTCAGTCATAGTTTTACTTGCGTAGTGGATAGGCTGAAAATGTTTGGCTTTGCGTTGCCCCAGGACTGCACCGATAGCAAAATCACTTGCATCGCACATGAGTTCAAATGGCAAGTCCCAGTCGGGGGCAACTAAAATGGGTGCTTCAGTAAGCTTTTTCTTTAGAGTTTGAAAAGCTTCAACGCACTCAGGAGAGAAGATAAAAGGAGCATCCTTTTCAAGGAGATGAGTCATAGGCCGGGCGATTTTAGAAAAATCTTGTATGAATCTACGATAGAATCCGGCATGACCCAAAAAACTCCTAATACCTTTGACGGTAGTGGGATGAGGTAATTTACTGATGACATCAACTTTAGATCTGTCAACCTCAATCCCACTCTTGGAAATCTTATGGCCGAGGACAATGCCCTCTTTAACCATAAAGTGACTCTTCTCCCAATTTAGACAAAGATTGGTGTCTTTACACCTTTTCAACATGTTTTCTAAATTGGAGAGACATGCTTGGAACGAATCCCCAATGACCGAGAAGTCATCCATAAAGACCTCCATTGTTTTACTGATCATGTCGGTGAATATGGCCATCATGCACCTTTGGAACGTGCCCAGAGCATTACATAAACCAAAAGGCATACGTTTGTAGGCAAAGGTTCCATAAGGGCATGTAAAGGTAGTCTTTTCTTGATCTTGCGGATCAATGGGAATTTGAAAGTAACCCGAGAAACCATCAAGGAAACAATAGTACTCGTTTCCCGCTAATCTCTCAAGCATCTGGTCCATGAAGGGTAGAGGAAAATGGTCTTTACGGGTGGCATCATTTAACTTGCAATAGTCAATGCAGACACGCCACCCCGTAACCAATCGAGTTGGAATCAACTCATTTTCTTCATTTGTGACAACAGTAATGCCACCCTTTTTAGGAACGCAATGAATGGGACTAACCCAAGGACTATCCGAGATAGGGTAAATCAATCCAGCATCAAGAAGTTTGAGAACCTCTTGTTTGATAACCTCATGAATTTTAGGATTCACCCTTCTTTGATGTTGAACTGCCGGTTTAAAGTCATCCTCCATTAAAATCTTGTGAGTACAAAATTCAGGGTTAATACCCTTGATGTCGGAGAGCTTCCAAGCAATTGCTTGCTTGTGTGACTTCAAAACTTTTATGAGAGCAGTCTTTTCATCATCACTCAAATTTTTAGCAATTATGACGGGTAATTTATCATCACCCTCCAAAAATGCATACTCGAGATGAGGTGGTAAGTCCTTAAGTTCGACCTCAGGAAATTCATCGTTTTTCTCAACCGATTTGATTTCCTCTTTATGAAGTTTTTGTGTGAAGAACAGGAGGAAAAGAGGGATCTTCATTTAACATCTTCTCAATGAGAAGGATATCCCCTTCCAGGTCAATCTCTTGGTTATCAATTCCATCGGGAACCGAATCACTTTTGAGAAAGGCCTCGATTTCCTCTAAGATGAAGTCACTTCCCTCAAACGGAGTGAGAGAAGGAGAAGAATTGGCGATTATAGGTTCAGAAGATGGAGTGGGATCACCACTCGAAGAATTATGAACATAACCAAGAACTTCTTGAGAGTACTCCTCTGAAGCAACATCAATGACATCTATTCGGTTAACCGATTCAGAGTCATAATTTGAGGAGTACCTCGAAGTTTGATCGAGGTTAAAAGTGACTGCTTCATTATCCACACGAAGAGTTATTTTCTCTTCGAAAACATCAATTAGAGCACGGCCCGTCCTTAGGAATCCTCTTCCAAGAATGAGAGGAACCCTTGGATCAGCATCGAATTCAACAACAACGAAGTCAGCCGGAAAATGGAACTTTCCTACTTTCACGAATACATCTTCGGCAATGCCGAGTGGACGAGTGATAGAACGATCTGCAAGCTCAAGAGTCATGCAGGTAGGAGTAAGTCCAGGAAGAGAAAGTTTCTTCCATACTGAATTAGGCATCAGGTTAATGCTAGCGCCAAGATCGGCCAAGGCGAAGCATTCACCCATTCCTGGAAAAACACACGGGATGAGAAATTTTCCAGGATCTCCAAGCTTCTCGGGAAGCTTCTTTAAAATTGCTGCAGAGCAATTCTCGTTTAAAGGAGTTTTTGCCATTTCGTACAATTTTTCCTTGTTGCTTAACAAGTTCTTGATCATTGATGCAAATTTGGGCATCATGATGATAGCATCCGCAAGGCTTATGTCAAAGTGCAAATCTTGAAAGATTTGATAGAACTTGTCCATTTGGTGACTAGCCTTTTCACGGAGCTTTTGCTCATTGAGTCGTGATGGATAAGGTATTGAAGGTTTGGATTTAGGGATCTCAACGGGAGTTGCAACAGATTCAAAGACAACTCCAGGGTTGAGTTTGGTTTTTGGGATATCCTGAGGTTGGACGTTTTTGGTACCTCTGTTATTAGTAGGAAGTACATTGTCCTTGGTCACCTCAGGTTCACGTTCCACTACCTTAGGAAGAGAAGAAGCGGTAGTGGAAATCTCGGGTCCATCATAAGCTTTGCCACTGCGTGTGGTGATAGCTTTAAGTTCACCCTTTGGGTTGACCACAGTATTACCCGGGAGACCTCCCGAGGTAGAAGGTGGAGTGAGATGGCTTATGAGACAAGAAAGCATATTCTCGATGTTGCTTTGAGATTGTTCCATTTTGTTGTTTGTAGCCATAAGCTCACTCTTCAGCTCATTACCCTGCTTGGTTATTGTGGATTGTAAATCATTCCTCAAAGTGAAGATTTGATTTTGCATTGCCTTTAGTTTGGAATCATTAACCTTGATATAGTTATTGAGTTCACTTGAAGGCGGTTCTTGGTAATGAGGAGCTGAATACCCTTGATTACCCCTTGGGGGTGGGTATTGACTGATCGGGGCATGAAATTGATTTTGCGTGTTTTGCCCTCTTTGCTGATTAGGATTAAACCTATTTGGATTGTTGGGTTGAGAAAATCCGGGTGGTCCATTTTGAGGACGGTAGTTTGGATCAACTTGAGGACGGTATTGGTTACCTCCTTGGTTGGAACTGCCGGCTACTGCATTAACTTCAAATGTGCCATCAGTGGCAGTACAATTATAATATGCATGTGGACCACCACAAGTGACACAAACTTCTACCTTTTTGATTTCGGCAGGTTGAGAAGTTTGTGGAGAAGAGGGAGAAGAAACTTTCTGTGTGGTGAGAACCAAGGATTTTATAACCTTCGTGAGTTCGTCAAGTCTAGCATCGGTGCTGGACTGACTCACGGATGAAGAGGTAGAAGGACCAACACTCATTTGGGAAACAACCGGTTTGCTTCGTGGAGTGCGGACCTTAGACTTGTTCTCAATGATTGCTAAAGCATCCTTTGTGGTTCGATTCAAGAAATTTCCTCCAGCGGAGGAATTGAGAGATTCTTGATCAGCTGAGCTCACACCATTGTAGAAAGTGTCGAGTTGCATCAACTCAGAGAAACCATGATGCGGACATTTGCGAAGCATTTCTTTATAACGATCCCATGCTTCACTAAATGATTCATCGAATTTTTGTGTAAATTTCATGATTTCGTTTTTTAGACTTGTGGTTTTGGAAGGTGGGAAAAATTCATTCACGAACTTCTTAACCAAATCTTCCCATGTTACAATCGATCGAGGGGGTTGTTTATCAAGCCAAATCCGGGCAGCCCCATCGATGGAAAATGGGAAAAGAAGAAGTTTGATTGCCTCTTCAGGGACATTTTTGCATTTGATGGTAGATGTGATTTTGTTGAACCATCGAATGTGATCTTGAGGATCGTCCCTTTCAAAACCATAGAATTGACGCGAAGTTAC
Source organism: Artemisia tridentata subsp. tridentata (assembly GCA_021014915.2). Taxonomy (NCBI): domain Eukaryota; kingdom Viridiplantae; phylum Streptophyta; class Magnoliopsida; order Asterales; family Asteraceae; genus Artemisia; species Artemisia tridentata. The sequence goes on along the minus strand of CP139501.1, from coordinate 302,540,338 downwards.
AAGATTTATTAACCCCGTCTTGAGTTCAAAATTCTCGGCCACGATGGCCGGAACAACGATAGCATCTCCGTAACCCTCGATGGGTGCTTGGAGAAGCTCATTCATAGTCGGCTCAGCCGCCATGAGAACAGGAATAGCACGAACGTCGGGTTCGACTATTGAAGAAGAACGTCTACGTCTACGACCTCGTCTTCGAGGAATGTTGCCAAGCTCACGTAACGGGCTCGTAGACCTAGAAGAACGCGTGCGCATGCACTAGAACACAACTCTAAGAAGCCTCAGAGTCGAGAGAATTATGAAAAAGGAAGGAAGATTCTTTTTATTATTATTTTTTTTTTTTGAAAAGTGAAAATGAAAATAAATCCAATTAAAACAAGATCGAGAGAAAACACAAGTGAACTTAAACCAATAATCAACAAGCGTACGGTAGCTCTCTAAAAGATAAACGCACAGAGTGGCGGAGAAGCAAAGGTGGGCAATTAATGCACCTTAAAAACCCGCTTCTTTCAGTCCGACAATTTAATGTCAGACTATCCTAGAACCTCCGTTAGAGTTTGTTTATCAATTAAAGGTGAGCCGATATTTGCAAGTGATACAAAGGCAAGTTTTAAATCTTTGGTTTGGGAACTTATTATGGTCGTACCCCCAGTTAGGTAGTACTCTGTCTTGGTTCTCGATGGTAATTTTTTATTGTTATTTATTATTAACAAAGAAAACAGAAAATGTTTTTGGGTTTTTTTTAATTTTTTTTATATGATAATATATATATAAAAGAAAAGAAAAATATTTTTGTTTTTTATATTGTTTTTGAGAAATAAGAACTTCTTGAAAGAAGGATCTCGAATCACTAATCGCTTGAACTTAACACAAAAGTCGCAGCACACCTCCCCGGCAGCGGCGCCAAAATTTGATCCGTTGTGAAATACGTATAAATAAATATAGTATCGTGCACACGTGATACTTTGAGAAATGACAAGTCAAACCTAGGGAAAGTCAAACTTGCAAAACCCGTGGATGTGATGTGTGTGGTACCGGGCAAGTGATCACCCGGGTCGTGTCCCAACGAGATGTGAATGGGCCATTGTGAAAAGCTTTGGATTAGAGTGATTGATGATTTAGATTGCTTTTGATTTTGCTTTGATTAACAATTCTAAAAATCAAATTAAAAACAGATATCCACAACAAAATTAAACGCGAAGCAATTAAATTAAAAATGCGCAACGAAAAATCTAAAAAGGACTAAAAAGTAAAATTTATGAAATTTAAAACCTAAAAATGTAAAATTACTAAAAACTTATTTAAAAACTTAAATTCTAATTTTATAAACTTTTTATTTAATTATTTCTAATTATTAATTATTTAAATTCTAATTAAACTAATTTAAATTATAAAAAAAATACTAAATGAGCTAAGAAAAATCTAAAACTTTTTCTAAAAATATTACTAAGTAAATAGAAGCTAAGAAAATTATAAAATTGAAATTTACTTAATTAAAATTTAAAAAGATAAATTCTATTAAATAGAAGCTATCACTATATTTCTATTTTTGGTTTTCTTAAGATCTAAAAATATAATTATATTTTTCCTAGATTATAATTAATAAAAGAAAATTATGAAAATAAGATTTATATTTTTCTGATTATTTTTCTATTTATTATGAATTAATTACTAAATTTAACTAATTAAAAGATTAAAAATATTAAAACTATTAAGAAAATTCTGAAACTTTTTTTCTAAATTACTCTAAGTAGTGAAAAAGCTAAGAAAAATAAAATGGGCACAACAGACTTTACAGATAAGCTGTAAAAAGCTATTAAGCTAAATAAGCTCAAACTGCAAGAACTACTTAAATATAACTGGAAAACAAGTAATAACGGAACTGGTGCCCCAGAGCAGATGGGAGGGGCGTGTGTGTGTGAGCGAAGGGTCTGGGGTTCGAACCTCACCCAGACCTTTTTGTGAAAATTATTTTTTTGAACTTTTTTCTTTTACACACTAACTTTTTAGCTATTTCTAAGCAACTTTTAAAAAGGAACTTATTTTAGTTTAGGCTAAATAAGCTAGAAATGGTGGGCTTAATTACACAGTTGGTTTAATGAGGTTATTTTAAAACTAAGTTTTTTACAAATAAGCTAAAATCTATAAAATAAGCTATGAGCTACTGGAAAAAGCTAAAAGGTACTAAGGAACTTATGACAAAGCTGAAGGAACCAAGAAAAGCTTGCTTGAAAAGCTTAAAAGTTCTCAATAAGCTCAACTCAAACTGACTCAGTATACACTGAGTAGAATGAAGGATTTTTTGAGCTGAGAAAAAGCTGTGAAAAACTTTAAGCTTTTGTCTGAGACTTGAAGTACAAGAAGCTAGTAGTATGAACTTTATGTAAAACAAAAATCAGAACAAAGGGACTTAAAATGAGCTTATAAATAAGCTAATGAAAGTGAGCTTATGGCAATGTCTGCTGATGCAGCCCTTGCACAGGGCAAAATTGCCCCTTTTTGAGGGCAGAAAAAACTATGATAAGCTAATCTATAAATCTTGCAAAAAATTCCAAAGATATATGAGCTGGGTGGCTTTTATATTCCAAAAGATTGGCTTATGAGGACTTATAATGAGCACATGAAAAATCACCAAAGATTTCCAAAAACCACAAAAACTGAAATTTAAAACTGCTAGTGTTTTGACTTTTTGATTTGTGAACTTGTTTGACTTTTATGAACTTAGGATCAATCCTAATGACTGATCATGATATATTAAGCTACTAAGAAATGATTTTAAGCTACTTTAACAACTATTAAGCTAAAATGCAGATTTGTGAAACTTAAAAACACTACAGACAAGAAATTATGAAGATTTATGGCTAATTTGACTTTTTAACAAACAAGTACTGGTTTTTATGATAGAACTAAGCTATGCATACCTAATGTGACATGGATTAACCAAGAACAACAATACAAACTCATTTGAACACCAATTTCTCAGCAAATCCAAACACTACTTAAAATCCTATCCACACTATGAAACTATGATAGAAACAACAAACCACCAATTAACTGATTCTTACAGCTAAGATAACACTAATAGAAGCAAAATCAACAAACAATTACTATTAGAACCAACAGAAACTCAGAATCACAGGTTGTGCACTAGTTAAGCAAAAAGTGAAAACAGAACTTACATAAGCATCACATCTCAGCATGAAAAGAGATGTTTCACTTAGCTTGCCTATCTTTAAGATAGGCAGAGATCTTCCCTTGCTATCTCAGCTCACCAAGAAATCAGCCCCATTGACCTGCATTGACTTTTTTGGAATTTTTGCATTTTTTATACTAGTCTGGATTTTAAGGTCTCTAAAAGCTTTAATAAGCTTATTGGAGCTTAAGTGAGCCTAAAGAAGTCCATGATATCAGATCAATCCAGCTTTTGAAATTATTTGAATAAGAGTAAATTGCATACACTAAGATAAGAACTGAAACTTGAATTTATTACTTGAAAAGGGTTTAAGTTACAATAAGAAAGTTATTACAATGCTTAAAAGCTTCATATTACACTAAGATTGCTTACACTAATAAAAACGACATGAAAATTTTAACTAAAAACTAACTCCCTTCTCTGCTTCCATCTCTTCTCTTTTATAGGGGTCTTCTAGGGTTAGTGCACCCCTCTGAGTGTTTCCCACTTGAATTCTGAGCCTTTGGATGAACAACTTTTAATCTTGGCCATTGCTTGGTTTTGGCGCCAAAATGCTAATTATAGCATAGTACTGATTTCGCGTGTGTTAGTGGGTTTATCTTGGATTGGGGTGAGGGTAAGTGGGTTATCAGTGATTATAGGTGATGATGAAGGGTGTAGGGTGGCTTAGTGATGATGAAGGAGTAGCAGAGGTCACGGGTTTGTGTTGGGGGGGAGATGGTCAAAGGTTTGACCTGGGTTTTTTTATTTCTTTGACTTTGGCTAAAAAGAAGGGTGGATCGGGTTGTGTCATTGGGCTTGGGATGGGATAGGATGGGTTGGGTTTAGATAAGATGGGTTGGTGGACAATTGGGATGGGTTTGTTTGTTTATTTTATTTTTGGGCTAAGATAACAAAGGGGCCGGTTTGGTTTTAGATAAATCACAAGGACCATACTTGTAATTTCTGAAATTATGAGGACCGAACTTGCACATCTTCCAAAATACATCAAGGGTAAATCTTGCCATGTTTCCATAATCCAAGAACCAAAATTTCACTTTTCTATCTTTTAAAATTCCCAGGGACTATTTTTGACAGATTTCAAACTTGAGGGACCAAAGATGTAATTTATTCAAACTTTTCACCAAAGGACTAAATATGATAATTTATGATTTAAAAAGGACCTTTGGTGATTTTTCTGACAAAACAAATGCTTAGGGACTAATTTTGACAAGTTTTGAAACTTGATGGACTGAAACTGCCAATTTTGCAAACTTTGTTCGTTTTTTAACTGTTTTTAAACATTTTGCATTTAAAACATATAAAACACAATCCCTGGGATATTTTCAGTATTTTGATGCATTTTTGAGTGTTTTTGAATGTTTTGGCAGTTCAGATAAGACAAAAATGATGAGTATTTAGACACTCATCACCTAACATCGATAAACAATCATCCAATACAATCAATAACACACTAATAACCAATAATCAATAGTTAGGTTTCATTAGATCCAAGCAAACACAAGATAAATCTAGCCTAACATGTTAATCAAAAAACAAGAACATGATATAATCAAACAACACATAGACATATTGATTGATTAAACAATTACTTATCTTCAATTAAACATGGGAGATCCAAGGGTATGAAAACCCTTAAAAATGGCAGAAATTCGTCTTAGGGTTTCTCCTCACAAAGTTGCACACTAATGACAAAAATTGCAAAACTTTATATAGAGTTTAAGGGCTGACGGCGTCACGTTATAGGACTTGACGCCGTCACCTCGCCGTGTCTAGGGTTCCCGGATGGCCTTCTTGATGCCGTCCCTCTTTAGTGCTCCAAAATCCGCTCTGGCTTATCAAGGCTTGACGCCGTCAGAAATGGGCTTGACGCCGTCCCTCTTTAGTTTAAACCGTGATGGCCTTGATCACTTTAAAGGGTGACGCCGTCACCTTTTCCATTGTAAAATTCTCTGGCTTATCATGTGTATTTTTCATATCCACCTCTTTTGCCAAGCCATGACGCCGTCAAAAGCAATACTTGACGCCGTCAAAGGTACTTTTCCAGCCGATTTTGAGACTTTGTTGTTTTCTTCACTTTTATGCTCCAAAAACGTCCAAAATGCTTCCTTTTCCAGATTTCTTCTCCAAAGTACCTAAAATGACAAAAGGAACGATTTAGGGCAATATATGATCAAATAAATACGATTTAGGGCTTAAATGACCTCCTAAAAGCGGTACACTTTTCGCTTCATCAATAATTAAGGGTGTCACCCCCCATAACCGTTGCCCAGCTTTGTCTTTTTGTGGGGAAGGTTTTTATGGAATATTTTTGCCATTTTTGGTTGAAAATTTGAATTCATAAATTTATAATGGATTAAACATTTTTATTTAATACCAAAAATGATTTTCTAAAAGATATAAAATGTTTGTGTCATTTTATAAAAAATCAAGTGATTAAGAAAATGTTCCTTTGATCATATAATGCATTAAGCATTTGTTTATTCATACCTTAAGTGATTAAGTTGTAGAAGTGAATATTTACAACTAAATACTTGTTTATTTATTAAGTTTATGTTTAATGAGTTTACATTTTGTGATTATCAAAACATAGAGATATCAAGAAGTATTAATAATGTTTTTAGGCATTATTTATATCAATAATCTCCCCCTTTTTGATGATTACAAAACTTAAACTCATTAAATCCAAAATATTATTTTTGGACAAGTATTTAGTGAGTTTATATTCACTTCTCCCCCTTTTTGTAGAATAAAAAAGGTTATGCCGACTAGATTTAGATACGAAATTTGTCGGAACGAGAGATCCCCCTTGATGTGTACTCCCCCTCGTTCGAGGGCACCAAGGAATTGAGATATGGAATACTTGCAAGACAAAAATTAGAAGCACAAGCATATATGTATCATAGCATGAAAAATAAGAGCAACAAGCATAGCAATCAAATATTAAGGACATGAAACAAAACATATATTAAGTCAAAATGATCATGTGAAAAACATAATCATTGATACAACATTTATTATGCTTAGAGCATACAATAAGTAGAAAATTCTAATTTGCCAAAGAGAGCCATCGGACTTGCTTGCAACATAAAAACTTGAACTATTTTGTTTGAGAAACAAGAAATATAAGCATATAGTATGCTTGGATGGTTGATGGTGGAGTATTTGGAGTGGAGGTGGTTGAGTGAGGGTGAGAATGTTGGATTAATGGAGGTATGTTTTTGGGTGCATAGATGTTGGAGAATTTGGTGGTGGAGAGTTTGGAGCGGAACATGTTGATTGAGGGTTTTGATGTTGTTCATGTGAGGGTGTTGGATGAGATCTAGTGAGAAGATACTCAATCCAAGTGAAGTGCTCATTCAATGCAATGGTTTGTTTTTGTAGAAAGATGCAACAAGGACAATTGTTGACATGTTTCTCAACTTGACACAAGTTGTGGGGTGATGAGGGAGAGCTAGATGGAGGTTGATCTAAGTTGCGTTGAGCAAGGTGTAGGGCAAGAAGAGCACTAAGCTCATGGGCTTCCTTGAGTTCTTCAATGAACTTCAAGTGTTCAGAGGAAGGTGATGATAGTGGAGTGTGGCTGTTATTTGGGATGGATGTTTGGACATGCAATATAGGAGTAACATGTGAGTTGGTAGGAGGTGGTGGTGATACTCTTGGTGGTGGAGACATTTGTAAGCTTGGGTAATCATGAGTGGATGAGGATGGAGATATGGAAGAAGTGGATATTCCAAGAGTAGTGAGTGTTTTGGATGGTGCATTGGTGGGTTGAGCAAGATGTGGGGTGGTGTGAATGAGATTGGGATTATTGTTTTGGGATTGATCATGCTTTTCATATGAATCATATGGGTAAGATGAAGGTGTATTTTGGGGAGCAAGGGTGGATGATTGGTTATGTTTGTGAAGGGGTTCATTAGGGTGAGCATGAGGCTTAGGTATTGGTTGATTTTGAACAACATCATTTGTTGAGTTGGATTTATGACAAGTGTCAAGCTTTCTTCTCCAAACGGGTCTTACGGAGATTTTAGCAACTCTTGAAGGCTTGGATCTTGGGTTGTTAGGAGATGACATGTTTGGATGAATGAGCATTAATGATGGAGAAGGGTATTTATAGTGTAAGAATGGTGTAGTTGAGGAAGGTAAATTTTGGTGGGTGGTTTAGGACAAAATATGTTTGTGAATTTTGGGAAGTGTAGGATGAAATGGGCTAAAAAATGAAAAAGAAAACAGTGCTCCCCGACCATCGGATGGTCGATCCCCTTAATTAAGGGGCCGGTCCCCTTAAATATTAAGGGGGCCGCCTAATGAATTAAGGGGGCCGCCCGTCTGCTGATTTCCAGGTTACCAGAAATGGGTTTTTGGCAGAAAATTGTAGAAAAGGTTGTGTTTTTGGGTTTAGTTTTAAGCAAGTCCAACTCTTTGAGGCAATTTAGTATTTAATAACTTATGTATGCAAAGCATATTTATTAAAGCATTTATATCTAGCATGCAACCTACTCATTAAGCAAGTAAAATACATGTATATATATGGACAAGAAAAACAATACATAACACCAAGTAATGCATAATATCATTTTTAGGAAGATTAATAAGCTAGTTAATTAATCCTAATGAGTGTCTATGTGCAAGGGATTGGGGAGTTGTGATAGCATGAACTTCTAGACTTGTACCAAGCGAGATCTTAATGGGTAAATCATGGTTTTTCAGATTCGATTTGGTTCACTTATAAATGTCATATACACAAATATAGATGACAGACATGAGATCACCATGCATGATTTAAATAAGTGTTTTTAGTATTATTCAAAAATGTTTGAGAGTAGGTTTTTATGTGGATGTGAAAATTATTCTAACGAAATAGATTTGGTTTTATTTCAACATGTTTTTATGAGGAAAGAAAACAATTTTTTTTTTATTTATTTATTATTTTTTTTTTTTTTTGTTTTTTTTTTTTATTTTTTTGTTTTTTTGTTTTTTAATTTTTGGCTTTGATAAACTCATAATTATGGATAAAAGTTGGGAAGAAAGGTGGGATGGTAAAACATGTTAAGTAGAAAGGTGGCATAATCTTTTGAAAAATCATTTTTCCAAAATGTGAAGTTTTTGCATATTTAAAAACAATTACCATTAATTATAGATTTTAAAAAGAATGGTTGTAAAAGATCTCATGCTCAATGGAATTGGTTAAGGCTATTGTCACATGCTACCCCTTTCTACATATCCAAAGTGATAACTAAATTCTATATGTTTGATGCAAGAATGGGATATATGCTAATATGGCTCTTTTGATTACGCACATTATCTATCTTAATGCCATAGTCTATAAGAGTTTGCTTCATCCATGGATTACATTGTGATATATCTAATCCTACTTCTATGTTGACAATTAATTCACTTTACTCGCTTTATCTACATGAGTTCTCTACTAGTGGATATGGAAGATTTCCATATTCAATTTTAGAAGGCTAAATGAGTTCGACAGTGAATACTACTTTTAATACTTCGGGGGGTTTTTCTAAAGGGTTTTTAGTTTATTAAATCGTAAAGCGGATATAACTAAAATTGTAGAGGCAATGCAACCTATCAAACTAAGCATATCCTAAGGCAATGATTAATAAGACTATATGCATGAAGTAACTACTCATGAAATTTAAAAAGAGAACGTACCTTATGTTCAGCTTTTCTTCGCAATATCTAGGATGGTAAACGAAGTTGTGAATGATGGATGAGTCTTCAAGATAACCAAGGTATGAAAGTATATCATAGCAAGCTTCCAACGCCTTATAGGACCAAAGCGACTTGACCCGAACACATCTTGTACTTGACTCATTTGATGTCTTAGCCTTGATACATATAACTTCTTTTGTTGAGACTTTCACATCTTATTTGGAGTTTTATCTAATTTACATTCTTCACATACCGGATAGTAATCTTCTTCTTCGTCTGTCTCACTCCTTGATTTTGAATTGAGTTCACTTCGGAGTTGATCCATGTAGTCTTCGTCATTAATACATTCATTAAAAACATTTGAACTAGTAGCACATGTGTCTATTTTATCTAAATGTTTATCTATTAAATTTTCTAGGACACCTAATTCATGTACAAGATTAAATTCCTCATCTTTGGCTTGACATTTTTCTTGATGAAAGTTTAAAAGACTTTTCCAAATATCATTAGCCGTTTGACAGAAGAATATTCTTTCATATTCAACTCTCGGCAATGCTTTATAAATAATTATTTTAGCTTTATTATTTTTTGTCATTCTTTGTTTTGAAATAATTATTTTCACTTTCAAAACCCGTTTTTGTTGGTTGAAAATCACCAATCGAAATGAAATGCCAAAGATCTAGATCAATTGATTTCACATAATTTTCAAATTTATTTTTCCATTCAAGAAAGCTATAATTTTCAAATAGTGGTGGTTTTTGTATAGATTGCCCTTCTAAATCTTTTTCCGATTCCATAGATCGATTCAAGTTTTAAAGTAAAATATATTTTAAAAATCTTGTTTAACGTGGCTCTTGATACCAATTATGGAAAACTAGAAGGGGGGTTGAATAGTTTTACGTATTTTTAATTTTATTCTGAAAACTTTATTTACTTTTAAAAACTTAGATTTGAGTTTATGTGAAAAATAATACTTGAACAAAATTATTAATTATATGTGTATCCTTTTAGATTTGTTATAAGAGTTTTGTTTTTATGAATGGAGTTCTAAATTGATCTTTATGTGAAATCAACTTTTAAATAATACTAACAATTATATATGCCTATGTGTATGAAAGTAATGACGATATAAATAAAGAAGTAAGTAAGAGATGGAAAGATCAAACCGAGACATGAGGGATTTATAGTGGTTTGGCTACAAGGACACATTCCTTGCCCTACTCCACTCCCCGAGCACCTAGCTCGAGAGTTTTCTTCACTACTTCAACAAGCTCCCTTATGGCGGAGAAAACCTTACACAACTTTCGCTTACACCGGTTTAACGACACAAAGCTAAATGTCGAGTTCTAATAGTAGCTAGAACCAATCTCACGACTTCAATCACAACTTCTTCACGATCTCTTCACGACTTCTTCACAACTTCTTCACTATGGGTTCACAACTTCTTCACGATCTCTTCACGACTTCTTCACAACTTCTTCACTATGGGTTCACAACTTCTTCACGACTACTCACGACTACTACACACCACAACTACTTCACAACTACAATCTAGTTCACAACTATACACTACTTCTTCACGTCTCTACTTCTTTACACATTTGCTATACTTCTTACACACCTTGTATTTCTTCACTCCTTAGCGACTATCTTACGACTTCTTTACGATGGCTTCACCACTTCTTCACACCACAACTACTTCTCCACTTTACAATACTTCTACTCTACTTCTTTACAACACAACTACTTATACACCTTCTTCACTACTTATACACTACACAAATCTAATCACTTATGTTCACACCTAATATACACACCTTATTACACAAATGAATGAATGATTTGCAAAGTATATTAAACTAACAACTTAGGTAACAAGATGATACTTAAGTTGTAATACTTCTAGTCTTGATTGATAGAAGTATTCTTCTCTTTGCACTTGGATGATTGAAGCTTGAATCACTTGGAAACAAAAGCTTAATATTATGTGATCAAAGGATTTAGAAAGATATAAAAGGAGATTTAGAACAGAAGGTTTTGGGGTGCAAGAGGTGAGGAAAAAGTCCAGGATTAGTCCAGTATTTATAGGCAAAAATTGATAGCTGGAGGAGCGGGGCGGTCCCCTTAAATAGGGGGCCGATCCCCTTAATAATTAAGGGGGCCGCCTTGATTATTAAGGGGGCCGCCCCCCATAACCGTTGCCCAGCTTTGTCTTTTTGTGGGGAAGGTTTTTCTGGAACATTTTTGCCATTTTTGGTTGAAAATTTGAATTCATAAATTTATAATGGATTAAACATTTTTATTTAATACCAAAAATGATTTTCTAAAAGATATAAAATGTTTGTGTCATTTTATAAAAAATCAAGTGATTAAGAAAATGTTCCTTTGATCATATAATGCATTAAGTATTTGTTTATTCATACCTTAAGTGATTAAGTTGTAGAAGTGAATATTTACAACTAAATACTTGTTTATTTAATAAGTTTATGTTTAATGAGTTTACATTTTGTGATTATCAAAACATAGAGATATCAAGAAGTATTAATAATGTTTTTAGGCATTATTTATATCAACAAACTAAACCTCCTATCACCCTTACCCATGGAATTAAGCAAGGTGTTACACCTAAGAAAGATAATCATAAGTGAAAACTCGATGAGAGAAAAGCCACACTCCCCAATAACTGCGAGTACTACAACAACATCTGCTAGCGCAATCATCTACAAGACCGCATCAGCTACCACCGCCAGCTAGAATTCATGCAGAAAGCTAATAGAAACTGCATCGCCACACCTACTAATGAAAATAATTATCATGGACATTAACCTCTGTGTCAAGAATGCGAGATGAATCACACCGGACTTTGCACTGTTAAGTGCGGGAGATGCTGGGAAACAGGCCATAAGACAAATAACTGCAAGGCCCCGGACAAAAGAAAACAGTCATCAGCCGTTGTATGCCATGGATGTGGTGGAAAAGGGCATTACAAGAGTCAATGCCCAAACTTTAACATCAACTGGAAAGTCAAGGACGGCGCAAGAGAATGAAACTCTTTAAAGACCTCAACAACATCGAAGAATGACACCCATGTTTAAGCAGATGAATAAATTCCTGTTGTAGATAAATAAACCGTAGTTTCAAACTTTCTAGTTGTATTTCCTTTTGTACTTTACCTTAGGTACTATGGATGTAACCTAAGTGTAACAGCTATCATTCCACCGTATGAAAACTCTATCTTGTAATATTTCCGTAATAATCATAACCTACGTCTATTTTCAATTTCAATTCCATTTGCCCTATTCATAGTCGTTACATAGTAATACACTGATATCAACTTAGAAATTTGGTTAACATCAATTATGACCGAACAATAGACTAATACCACCTTGTAAGAATTTTCACCTAAACCCTAAGTCTATACTAAAGATATCCTAGTATCACCCTAGAAATTCCTGACTCATCACATTAGTGCGAGCCGAAATTTTATTATTCTTTTGAAAAATAAATATGTTGTTATTTTACATAAATAACACGTTGAACACCATTTAAAACTTTTAAAGAAAACATAAATACCACAGTAACTGAGCCAAGCATCACATCATTTGGTCCTCAACTATACATAGCCTGATCAACTATGTCTAATTTAGGAAGAATCATGTCATAAATAGAACAGTTATCTTTTCAAATTCACTAATAACAATTTTCATTCAAAAGCAAAATTTTGAGACAAAATAAACTATTCATAAACGTCACTTTTGACCAACCACAGTAAATACCTACACCTTTTACCCATCACCTTTATGATAAGAAACTGACAAAAATATAAGCATTAGAAACCAAAGAGTCCACTAAGATTAATGAAAAACACAAATAACGAGAATTTTATTAGAAACCACAGAAATTAATACATAGCGAGATAATTAGCATCGAAAGTACTAATGTTACAATGATTACAATAAAAGGCATAGAATCGCCAATAGGTTGACCCACCATGGCAACAAAGACCACCACCAACCCAGCAATAGCGAGAGCCACCACGGGATGAATCACCTTGATTATTCTGTATCATAAATACAAACAAAATATTAAAAACCATAACGAGACTAGTTCATAAACATAAAGACAAATAAGGTTTTATTTCACATTTATTAAGAGTTACTGATTGCGTGGTTTTGTAACCTTACAACAGGTTTTACCTCTCGAGGGATCTCAAGAGGCTTACAACCCCACCAGGCAGTGTACCTGACCGATGTAGTATAGTGTAGTGGTAAGTACGGGGGATTGATCGTTCTCCACAGGGAATAGTGTTCGTTAGGTATGAAAGGCTACTCTAATTAGGTCTAAGGGTTGAGGAAGATTCTTTTTATGTTTTTATAATTTTATGAAAGCAAGTAAAATCTCGGGTTTGAAGGAGTGGGCGGAATTAGTTGCTAGTCAACTAACCCAAATGACTACGAATGCAAATAAAATAAAATAACAAAAATGAAAAGTGGTGAGAAACTTATGTGTAGAGAAATGTGTTTACTTAGATTTCCTTACTCCCTAACTATCTTTTACCGGTTAATTAGTGTGTATTAGTCGCGTGGATGACGGGTGTATTCCTTAATACCATTCGTGGGGTGGCGTACTTACTTCCCCAACTCTACAAGCTCCTACTTCACTCCTATGTCGAGCCGGCTAGGAAGCTCCTAACATGGGATCACTAGAATTCGCTTGTGCATTAAATACAACCATAAAAACCTTTAGTACGCGTTTGGTTCATGTTTCTTAAGACGTTCAAGCAAGTTACCGAATAGGAAGTTAGCCAGTTTTCTTAAGCCTAACATAGATAAACAATCATCCAATACAACTAACAACACACTAACAACCAATAATCAATAGCTAGGTTTCATTAGATCTAAGCAAACACAAGATAAAATTAGCCTAACATGTTAAACAAAAGACAAGCATAAGATAGAATCAAACAACACATAGACATATTGAATGATTAATTGATAACTTATCTTTCAATGAAACATGGAAGATCTCAAGGCAAAAAGCCCTGAAAAAGTAGCTAAAATCGTCTTAGGGTTTTATCCCAAAATTCCACACACTAAGCTCTCTCTTATGACAAAAGATTAGAAAACTATATATAGATTTTTGGATCTGACGGCGTCACCTTATGCATTGTGACGCCGTCACCTCGCCGCTTTTAGGGTTCCCGGGTGACCTTCTTGACGCCGTCCCTCTTTAGCTCTTCAAAAATCCATTCTGGCCTATCAAGGCTTGACGCCGTCGAACATTGAACGTGACGCCGTCCCCTTATGATTTAAGCCGTGACGCCCTTGATTTAGTTAAAGCGTGACGCCGTCAGAATTCTCATGCTAACTCACTGGCCCGTCATGAGTAAATTTCACATCCAACTTTTCTTGCCAAGGCATGACGCCGTCAAGAGATGATTCTGACGCCGTCAAAGGTAAATTTCAGCCGATTTTGAGACTTTGTCGTATTCTTCACTTTAATGCTCCAAAAACGTCCAAAATGCCTCCTTTTCCAGATTTCTCCTCAAAAGTACCTAAAATGACAAAAGGAACGATTTAGGGCAATATTTGATCAAATAAATACGATTTCGGGCTTAAATGACCCCTTAAAAGCGGTACACTTTTCGCCTCATCAAATACCCTTACACTTGAGATTTGCTTGTCCTCAAGCAAATGCGCTTTTATTCTAATCAAAATACAAGTTAGGGGTCATTTAATGCTAACATAAAAGTAATTACAACAAATAATCGTTCCACTTCAATCATAATAAGCACGGAGATTATATACTAGCACCTCACAAGTAGTGTTTAGATACTCACATCTCTCAAGTGTCATCAAAATAAATCTCATAAATGAAAACGGGAAATATCTCTCACTACCTGTCATAGCAAATAGATTACCATAGGCTTGGGAAAGGATCGAAAACCTCCTCCACTAGGCGTAAGCACCTAAGATAAACTATCAAAGAGGGCTTTTAAATGGGTTATAACGTTAGGTGTAGGGAAAAGGAAAACACGGTTTTGTTGGATACGGGATATTTTACTGGTGGCTAGTTAAAGATCTTGATCAATTACATGTACTATACAATGTTGCTAAGCCCAGACTAGACTCGATCTTATGCTAGAAACGAAATAACAAAATAACAAAAATATAAAACAAACATAAAATGAAACGGGATGGTAGTCCGTATGTTTTTTCTACTTTTCATTTTCTCATTTTTTTGTGTTTTTCTTGATTTTTTTTTTTTTTTTTTTTTTTTTTTTTTTTTTTTTTTTTTTTTTGCATACACTCTTGCCCTACCATCCAAAATAATACATCATAGGGGCATTGCATTCCCCTTACACTTGAATTTTTACATAACTTTACAAATACTAATCTAATGACTCGAATTAAGATAATTGAAAAACTTGGAGTACTTTTAAAACATTTAGCATATATGGGGGTAATAAATGATGTTCTTCCCCATTACTCCATTATACTAGTACTTTACCCATGAGTCCCAATCGTCCCAAAACAATATGTACAAGGATATGACTCGACTTAGCAACCATGTAATCAATTAGATAATTAACTTGGGTTTAAACAAATGTTGTAACAATAATGCACTAAAGATGAGTGCATACAAGGTAGGCTAAGGCGATTTGGGTGTACATTTTAGTGGGGTGTAACAAATTCTTCCTTTAAGTAAGATGCTTAAAGGTCGAAACGAAAAGATAGGCTCTGAGGGGTGTACTAGGGGTATCGTGTACTAAAAATGAGTACAACGCAAAGGGTGTGGGAGAATTACTTGACCAATGTAGCCAATGTAATTATACAAAAAACACAGGTGTAAAACAATGGGTAAATCCTAATGCCTCTTATCATGTAGTAAATCTAACTACACGAATGTAGTCTCACTTGTGGCCTCGGAATGGTCCTAACGCAAGTTCTAGAATCTAAGTGCTACCGGTACACACATCATAGCATAAATGCTTTTCCTACCAATTCTAGGGGCGAACCTCACATATTTGGGGTGGAAAATTTTTTAGTGGTACGGTTTTTGTGCTAGTCATATAACTCCTATCCGTGAGACGCTCATTAAGATCAAAGTTTCACTCCTATATGTTGTAAAAAATTTTAAATTTGGCACTAAAATTACCTTAACAAGTATTTCTCTTAGTTTTATTACACATCTATTATTAAACAAACAAAAATCAAGCGCAATTGTATTTTCTAAAATCGTACTTTTACCCTCCCCTTACACTTAAGATGAACATTGTCCCCAATGTTCAAATAACAAGATGTAAAAGCATAAAGTAAAAGAATGAAATCAAATACTCCCCTGATTCGCTCGTTGGATAGTGAAATCACACGGTTAGATCTTCCTCCAAAGAGAATGTTGAAGCTCCATGACTAATGCATCGCCACAAGCTTGATCCCATAAACATCTCCTTGTCCAAAATAACCTGTTAAACCTGAGAAAACAAACACGAAAACCTGCATAGCATCGGCGGGATAAAATCTATATATAAGGATATAATGCTTGTGGAATGATAATTTTGCAGATTCCTGGAGATTATAAGTTGGAGATTTAATAAAAACTTTTTATGAAAACAAAACTTTCAAAAATTTCTGGAAATTAAATCTGACGCCGTCAGGTTATAACCCCTGACGCCGTCAGAAATGACCTGACAAAAATTTTCATTTTAAGTTTCCGGAAAATTTCTGGAAAAACCTTTACCTTACTTCCTGGAAATCCTGCAAAACATCACTATGACTCGATACAAGCATTTGACTCAAACAAATACTAATATGTATGCTAATTTATTATTATTACGATTCATGTTAATTTGTGTTCTAATAAACCGATTTAGATTTCCCTTACACTTAACTTTTGCAAAATACCTTTATATGTAGTTAAGACGAAGTTAAAAACAACATAAAGCATTTTCACAAATTAGTTTTGAACATGAATCAATACTAATAAAATTAAACACACATATGGAAAATAAAATCAAACAAGCAAATAAATAAACACACAAAGCAAATAAAACAAATAAAGCTTGGGTTGCCTCCCAAGAAGCGCTTTTCTTTATTAACGAGTCTTGTAGCTAGACTCAAAGTCACGCTACCCTATGTAAGTAAGCTCGTCATCGAGGACGTCTTTAGGGTTAAGCTTGGATTGAAGTTTCCTATTGGTTCGCTTAGTACGATATGTCTTTTCAAACTTCTCTCCATCCGGGTCATACAATGTCACCTTGATATGCCATGACCCATCTCCATCTTTGGGTGGTTCATCCCAATTCCACTTATGATCATCTTCCTCACAAATCCACTTATTCATTCCTAGGTTAATTGGCAAAACTCCTAGGAAATCAATCATCTTTCTAAAAACTAGAGGGTCTTCAAATGGATCCAATTCGGTGTCCCTAGCCAAGAGTTGCTCCACCGAATGCGTTCGGTTAACAAAGTCCTCTTCTAGGTAAAATGGGCGTTGGGGTCCTATGAAGTCTCTATCAATCCAAGGTCCATATCTAGATGGTCTCCTATTTGATTCTAGCCAATGTGGTGTTGGTTCCTCACTAGTATCATAGGCATGTTTCTTAACATCATAGACAGACCAAGTATCTCCTTCTCCTACCGCTATCTTGGATTCCTTACAATCAATCATAGCACTAGCGGTCGCCAAAAATCCTCTACCTATCAACAAGGGGCATGTAGGGTCGCTAACCATATCAAGGACGTGGAAATCGGCTAAAATGGTTAGTTTTCCAATGTGCACTAACACGTCCTTAACTACTCCAACCGGGTAAGCAACACTTCCATCCGCTAAGCCTATTATTACCTCGGTTTCTTCAAGTTTTCCAAGTTTTAGAGAGGTGTAGAGAGGTAACGGAAGTAGGTTAAGGCTTGATCCAAGATCGGCTAATGTGTCATAAGCCTCCGAATTACCGATCTTGCAAGGTAGAACAAATAAGCCCGGATCATCTAATTTCTTAGGTAGCTTGTTTTGAACAAAGGCGGTCCCTCTTTCGCCTAACTTGAGCTTCTTTTCATCCAACTCATCAACAACCGGACTTTCAAGGTGGAGCTCCTTGAATTCTTCGTCAAGGTTTTGAGTGGGAGGTGTTTCAACTATGTTGTTGACCAATTTGGATGTCATAACTTCTTGGTCATTTGGAACGACTTGGGTTTGTTTGAAACACGTGCTCATGGAATTGACCGAATAATATTGTGGACAAGAACTAGGGGACGAAACCGATGAAATAGCGTTGACATTTAGTTTCGGGTTCTTGACCGTGTTGCTAGGGAGTGCTCCCATTTCTCGGTCATTGAGGGCTTTC
This sequence comes from Artemisia tridentata subsp. tridentata, assembly GCA_021014915.2. Taxonomy (NCBI): domain Eukaryota; kingdom Viridiplantae; phylum Streptophyta; class Magnoliopsida; order Asterales; family Asteraceae; genus Artemisia; species Artemisia tridentata. The sequence goes on along the minus strand of CP139501.1, from coordinate 302,522,135 downwards.
AACAAGGTGTCAATCTTATCGGTCATCTCGCTTTGTTTTTGTTTGAAATCGGCTTCAAACTTGGCTAAACGAGCTTCTTGAGATGCCATAAATTGAGACATCAATCCTTCAAAGTTATTGGTACTACCATTGCCGGAAGGATTGTTGTTGAAAGTACGGTTCGAGTTGGAACCGCTTGACTGGAAACGATTAGGTGGGTTGGAAGAATTGGTTTGTTGTGAGTTTTGGTTTTGTCTCCACCTAAGGTTCGGGTGATTTTTCCATGAGGGGTTGTATGAATCACCGTAGGGGTTTGGCTCGGGTTTGAAAGTGTACCACTTGTCTCCCGCTCCGTCGGTACGCGAGGATGCGTAGTCCACAAAAGCTTGATCGGGGAGTTCCATGCAATCACGAGTGTCGTGGGGACCACTATATAATTCACATGAAGAAGTGATTTTGTTCACTTGGATTGAAGGTTTAGGAGCCTCGTAGGATTTCATGAGAAACTTGACTTGGTCTTCAAGTTCTATGATCCTACGGTCAGAAGTGCTTGAATTGTTCGAAGGCAAAGATATTGCCTTGACCGTTTTATTCAAATCACGGGGATCACTCCAACTTTCGTTGTCATAAAGAGCAAGATCCTCTAGGAGAGCCCATGATTGTTCCGCACTTAGATCACGTAGCTTGCCACCGGCCGCTTGGTCAATGGTTTGCCTCGTGGAGAGATTGATATGGTCATAGAAGATTTGGACTTTGAGCCAAAGTTCTATGCCATGGTGAGGGACTTTTTGGAGTAAGTCCTTGAATCGAGTCCATGCCTCGTAGAGAGTTTCGCTTTGACGTTGTTGGAACATCAAGATATCATTCCTTAGCTTGGTAGTTCTTCCCGGTGGGAAAAACTGAGCAAGGAAACGAGTGGTGAGATCATCCCAAGAGGTAATGGATCCTGCGGGTTGACGTTCTAGCCACTGACTAGCTTGGTCCCGCAAAGCGAATTGGAAGAGACGCAATCGGGTCGTCTCTCGAGTGGCAACATCAAGGTCTATAGAATCAACGATTTTAAGAAAGTCCTTGAGATGTTGATTAGGATCTTCAGAACGAAGTCCATGGAATGCGCATCCACTTTGCACCAACCGGATGGTGTCGGATCGCAATGGTGTGATATTGGCTCCTTGAGTGAGCTCAATGGTGTTTCGATAGCCATGGTGGCTAGGACGGGAATACTCTCCTAAAGTACGGGCTCTAGGAGGTGGTTGTGGTTGTTGTGGTGGTGGGTTGTGTGGGTTAAGGATATTACCATCTTCCATGATGTCGGATGGTAATGGTTACGAACAAAGACACGAAGAAAATAGATAGACTAAAGAAAACCTAGAAAAATAAAATAAAAATCTCACTAGAAAGGAACCTAGTGAGTAGACCTAATAGAAATAAAAATTCAACCTAAACAATAACTATTCCCCGGCAGCGGCGCCAAAAACTTGATGTGCGTGGTTTTGTAACCTTACAACAGGTTTTACCTCTCGAGGGATCTCAAGAGGCTTACAACCCCACCAGGCAGTGTACCTGACCGATGTAGTATAGTGTAGTGGTAAGTACGGGGGATTGATCGTTCTCCACAGGGAATAGTGTTCGTTAGGTATGAAAGGCTACTCTAATTAGGTCTAAGGGTTGAGGAAGATTCTTTTTATGTTTTTATAATTTTATGAAAGCAAGTAAAATCTCGGGTTTGAAGGAGTGGGCGGAATTAGTTGCTAGTCAACTAACCCAAATGACTACGAATGCAAATAAAATAAAATAACAAAAATGAAAAGTGGTGAGAAACTTATGTGTAGAGAAATGTGTTTACTTAGATTTCCTTACTCCCTAACTATCTTTTACCGGTTAATTAGTGTGTATTAGTCGCGTGGATGACGGGTGTATTCCTTAATACCATTCGTGGGGTGGCGTACTTACTTCCCCAACTCTACAAGCTCCTACTTCACTCCTATGTCGAGCCGGCTAGGAAGCTCCTAACATGGGATCACTAGAATTCGCTTGTGCATTAAATACAACCATAAAAACCTTTAGTACGCGTTTGGTTCATGTTTCTTAAGACGTTCAAGCAAGTTACCGAATAGGAAGTTAGCCAGTTTTCTTAAGCCTAACATAGATAAACAATCATCCAATACAACTAACAACACACTAACAACCAATAATCAATAGCTAGGTTTCATTAGATCTAAGCAAACACAAGATAAAATTAGCCTAACATGTTAAACAAAAGACAAGCATAAGATAGAATCAAACAACACATAGACATATTGAATGATTAATTGATAACTTATCTTTCAATGAAACATGGAAGATCTCAAGGCAAAAAGCCCTGAAAAAGTAGCTAAAATCGTCTTAGGGTTTTATCCCAAAATTCCACACACTAAGCTCTCTCTTATGACAAAAGATTAGAAAACTATATATAGATTTTTGGATCTGACGGCGTCACCTTATGCATTGTGACGCCGTCACCTCGCCGCTTTTAGGGTTCCCGGGTGACCTTCTTGACGCCGTCCCTCTTTAGCTCTTCAAAAATCCATTCTGGCCTATCAAGGCTTGACGCCGTCGAACATTGAACGTGACGCCGTCCCCTTATGATTTAAGCCGTGACGCCCTTGATTTAGTTAAAGCGTGACGCCGTCAGAATTCTCATGCTAACTCACTGGCCCGTCATGAGTAAATTTCACATCCAACTTTTCTTGCCAAGGCATGACGCCGTCAAGAGATGATTCTGACGCCGTCAAAGGTAAATTTCAGCCGATTTTGAGACTTTGTCGTATTCTTCACTTTAATGCTCCAAAAACGTCCAAAATGCCTCCTTTTCCAGATTTCTCCTCAAAAGTACCTAAAATGACAAAAGGAACGATTTAGGGCAATATTTGATCAAATAAATACGATTTTGGGCTTAAATGACCCCTTAAAAGCGGTACACTTTTCGCCTCATCAGTTACATAGCAACATAACGAGAACTCATTTTAAACAACCCTAACTCGAGACTATTACCCCCACATCTTATCCAAGGAAATGGCTAGGACCGTGAGGAGTACGACGAACAATAACAATACGGCCAAGAATTCGGAGTCTTCGTCGGGGAAATAATCCAAGTAGATGGCGGAAATAACGATGTACACAATCGCTAGCATAGTGGTGAGGTGCGGCATTTTTGAGATGTGGAATGAGAGGAAAATGGTTGGTGGAAGAATGGAAATTAAAATGGGGTATTTATAGGCTAAATCTAGCCGTTGGGGTACTATTCACGGCCGTTGGAATTTACTATTCCCGACCGTTAGTACACTGTTCACTAGCCGTTAAATTTCCACTATTCCTGACCGTTATTTTCACTATTCACAGCCCTTGGATTCATTAGTTGCAACATTTAAATTTATTTTATCTAGTACGGGTAAATCTAACGAGATTTCGTTTTCTCAATTTCCGAATGGAAATTTCTTAGACAACCTTTTTCCATAACCCTTTACCCTAGTAATCACTTAAACTTGAATTCCGAGACGGAATTTAGAATGACGAGTGAGTATTGTAACAAACTGCAAAATTTCCTATAATTAACAACGGTTAATTATATATTAATCTCCGTCATTATTTCTAATCACCATTTTTGCGGGGAAATTTGAAAATTTTCTTATTATACTATATTAACGTAATCACGTCATCCCATAAATCACCAAATGGCGGAACGAGCTCAACGCGTATTACGAAATTTAATTATTTCACTAATATATATACTAAATCGGACTAAACTTAATTCAGCCCAACTCAATCCCTCGTTCTACTGTTCATCGGCCTAACTAGCCCAACAGTATTTTTTTGTTATTTCAAGCTAAAACCCGATCCAAACCCCTCCTAAAAACGCCCCTTGTTCTCTCGAAATAGAAACGCGACCTATGGATATTTTTACATCACCTCGTTCACCACCCGGCAGACTATATGTACGTCGAATCTCAGATTTAGATGTCGAGTTTTGATGCGTTTTTAAAAGGCAAAGTGTTCGCTAGATTTTGACCCAACCCGATAGGAATAAAAACTCAATAAGGAACCGTTTTGACTCCAACTTGTTTCTACGCAATCCTAATAATATTTCTAGCATAGTTTCATGATAATAAACAAGTTTCAACCACAAAGATCGAGTGTTACACGATTTTTCCAAATCATGTATTCATTTAAATAGCTAGTCGACATCCACAAGTACACAAAACAAATATCAACTTTCATTATCACACACAATCCCTCCTAAAGTCTTAGAATGTCAGGAAACTAACTTAGGAACCTTTCATTTACTGACAAAGCAAGTAGAGATTGTCTCTTGCATTATTGAAATCAATACGTGTGCTTAACACTTGTATATATCTACCCCTAGCTTACCACCTTTCCTCACTCATTAAATACTATCATATTAACTCTTATACTCTCATAAAATCAACTCTGTAAGACCAGAAGGATTCATTCGCTTGTTTGGTAGCTTGTCAAGGAAACGAGTTAAATATATAAATCGTATTCTTGGGTTATAAGCGAACGTGGGTTATTTTTGTGTTCCTATCGTCTCACTCGAGTCTCTACCACCCTTAGAGGTGTTGTAAGTACTCATAAACCTATCTCCAATTTGTCTCGTACGTTATTTAATTACCATGCATCGTGTTTTAATACTACTCGAACGTATATATTTTAACTTATTTATTTACGTACCCATATTCGTATAGCACACAAAAAGTGACGAGCCTCCATCGTGAAAGGCCTAGGAGTCACCATGCACACCCATATCACTTTTATATTAAAGTTACATGCATCATACGAAGCCATATTGAACCATGTTCAAATCGTTAAAAATGATAAACACTTAGAAATTTTACTAAGTCTTTTCCTTATAATATACGTTCCATGTCGCCTCAAAGACGACCTCATATCTTAAAAATCGACTTAACGAGCATACAACATTTTTACCTGAGCTATTAGACCATCTTACTAGCTATCACTTTCGTATGAATAATGTGTAAATATAAGCACACCTAGACACTCTAAATCGAGCAAAGTGAAACGCCAAAACCATACTAAAATTGTTAACTAAACTCGATATGGACTATTAAGCCCATTAAGCAGTTTTTAAGCGAATAGAATAAGCTAGCTTATGGGGACTTTTAGATATGAAAATATAGCAATAAAAATGAGATTTTGGATGAGCTCAACTCGTCTCAAAGCGTACGGTTTTTAAAACGTTATTGGGCATTAAAAGTGGCTCGTTAGAAGCCCATTAGATGAAAAATAAGCTATTGGCCCTATAAGCTGTTAAAATAAGCTCCATTAATCTTAAATAAGCCTCAGAAAAATTCGCCAACTTTTTCCCACACCTTTTTGCACATTTGGACTAAAAATGTAATTCGAATTCACTTAGAGGGACCAAAACAGCCAAACATGTAAAATAGGGACTGATAACGTAAAAACAAAAACATTAGGGTATAAATTGATATATTATCATATTCCAAGCTCAGAATACTATATTGGACGAGTAGTGGACTATAAATGTAAATTATATTTAATAAAGGACTAACGGTGCAACACTAACGCCGTTAGGGTAAAAAGTGTAAAAACTGGAAAAGGACAAGGACCAACGTACTATACTTAACATTCTTATTTCTATTTTTTGTTTTACGATTTCCTTTCACGACACGTGCATTTTGTATATTTTATTTATTTATGATTTAACTTTACGTTAATTATATATAACGAGATTTTGAACGATTTAACTATACGTTTCGAGGAAATGATATGTTAAGAAATTAATCTATAGCAGTTAGTACGGTTGAAAAGAAAGTTAGTACTGCTGAAGAGTTTTGAAGACATAAGCAGTTAGTACTGTTTGTATGAAGAAGTTAGTACGGTTTATGTTTTGTGTAAAATAATTATAGAAAAGATATTGTGTATATCTTATACGATTAGGTTGATAGTTATCTTGTAAAGGAATCCTTAGTCTATAAAAGGATTGCCTAGGTTAAAGTTTTGGTACGAATGTTAGAAGTGAACGAGTACGTATTGTTTTGTTAAGATTCAAGGTTGTAAACCATAGTGATAGAAGATCACTCGTATTATTCATTAATAATATTGAATCGTTGAAGTTGAAGCATATTGTGTTCATTGTTCATTCATTGTTGATTCGTTAATACAAAACACAAACAAACAAATCTTCTAAGTGCAAGCTAGTAAATTCCGCGTGCTAGACTAGACATCATTCAAAGTAAACATCTAACACAAAGAGTGTGTGTAGATCCGGTCAAGTGGTATCAGAGACAGGTTACTGATACTTTGGTTTAGAAGATCTAGACGAATTTGTTCAAGAAAAGATGGACATGGAGACAACAACAAGTCAGACTAATATTGCTGCTAAGCTTCCAATGCTTAAACCCAATGAGTTCGATATGTGGCGATTAAGAATTGAGCAGTTCTTCCAAGTTCAAGATTATACTCTCTGGGAGATTATTGAGGATGGGAATTCGTTCAAATCTACAACTACAACAACCGTTGTTGAGGGTGTCACTGAAACTAAGTTGCAAACTAAGCCAACCACTACTGAAGAGAAGGCACAACACAAGAATGATGTTAAGGCGAGAAGTTTGCTTCTGATGACTATTCCCAATGATCAGTTGTTGAATTTTAGCAAGTTTAAGTGTGCTAAAACCCTTTTTGAAGCTATTGTTGCAAGATATGGTGGGAACGAAGCCACCAAGAAATCTCAGAAGACCCTTCTCAAGCAACAGTTTGAGAATTTTTCAGCAACAAGCAACGAGTCACTAGATCATATGTTTAATAGACTTCAAAAACTAGTGAGTCAATTGGCTGTTCTAGGAATTGAGATGCCTCAGGAAGATCTCAACTCTAAATTTCTGAGGAGTCTACCAGCTGAATGGGCTATGCATGTGGTTGTATGGAAAAACAAGCCTGATATAGATTCCATGAGCTTAATAGATCTTTATAGCAACTTCAAGATAGTTGAACATGATATTAAGAAGTCTGCTGGATCAAGCTCAAGCTCAAGCTCAGGGAATTTGGCCTTTGTATCAACTCCCAGTACCTCAAGTCCAGATGAAGAAGTTCAAGTGACTGGAGCAGTTGGTACTGCTAGTTCCAATATTGGTACTGCTAGTACTTCAAGCAGTACTAATGGACTCTTGGATGAGAATACTTATTGTGCTTTCTTGACTACTCAGCACAATGGAAGTATGTTGACACATTCAGATCTTCAAGAGATTGATGAAGATGATATTGAAGAGATGGATATCAAGTGGCAGCTCTCTCTTCTCAACTTGAGAGCTAGGAGATTTTTGAAGAAGACTGGCAAGAAGATTGTCATAAACAGCAATGATGTTGCAGGGTATGACAAGTCAAAGATTGAGTGTTTCAATTGCCACAAGAAAGGTCATTATTCAAGGGAGTGCAAATTGCCAAGCCAATAAGATGGAAAGAGCAGAGGATATGGAAGCAAGTCAAGGGTTGTGGAGGTTACTGATTCAAGCTCAAAAGCCATGGTTGCCATTGATGGCTTAGGGTTTGACTGGAGCTACATTGCAGAGGAGGAAGCAGAAGCATCTACAGAGATTGCTCTCATGGCATTTTCAGACTCTGAGGTACAAGTTTCTAAATGTTCTAAATCTTGTGAAGCTTTAAAAGATCTAGAAACTCTTAAGAAAAGATATGAGGATCAGAGAAAAGAGCTAACCCAAACTGCTTTTAACTTAGCAAATCATAAGAGGGCTTTAGCTGTGTTAGAAGAACAAATTGTTCATTATAAAAGTAATGAGTCAAAGTTTTCTGATGATATGATTATTGTTAAGAAAGCAAAGGAGAACATTCAAATGACTGTTGACACACTAGAATTTGCAACTCAGGGTGTTAGTAAGATTGTTGAGTGTCAGATCCTTAATAAAGCTAAGTCAGGCCTAGGTTATAAGTCAGTTCCACCTCCCTATAGAGGAATTCCAACACCCCCAGGCATAGACTTAGAACACACAGGACTACCTGAATTTCAACTACCTGAGCTTAAATATGGTCCTCAACCTAAAGAGAATGTAGTTGATAAACCTGTGTATGAAAGTGCAAGTGATGCCTCATTTTCTGAGGATAAGGTGTCCTCAGCTAAGGACTCAGATGCTCCAACCATTGAGGAATGGACTTATGATGATGAGGATAATCAGGCTGTGGTTAAGCCTGTTAGTTTTAAAGTGGAGGAACCAAAAGTTCCAAAGATGGTTAAACCTGAGACTGTTAGGCCTAGATCAAATGCCAAACCTTTTAGACCAACAGTTAGGTATGCAGAAATGTATAGAACCACAAACAAGCCAAGTGGTAACCAAAGGAATTGGAATGACCTCAAATCTTACCAATTAGGGGATGATTTTCTCTGCCATAGGAAAGCTTGTTACTCTTGTGGTAGTTTTGACCATCTTGCAGATTTCTGTGATAAATGGTTGAGTGGATATTCAAACCATAGGTTGAGCATAGCAAGACTTCAAACTCTTCCTAGGAATGATAGAATGATACCCAGATCAGTTCTATTAAAGTCTGGCCAAAGACCAATTCAAACTGCTAGACCAGCAGTTCAGCCTGTCAGACCAATTAGACCTATTCACTCAAGGCCAACAGTTCATGATGCAAAAATGTTTTCCAAATCAGCACCAACAACTGTTAAAAGACCATTTCAAAATAGACATGTAGTGAAAAACCAAGTTTGGAAACCCAAGGTAACAACTACTAATCCAGCAGTTCCAACTGCTAGCAGAGTAATTGGTACTGGTGCTAATAAAAACACTACTAAGGGAAATATGGGAAATGGAGTGAATGCATCAGCATGTTGGGTTTGGAGACCCATCAAACCCAATGGTGCTAAAATTGTTTTGAAAAGAATGAATTATGTTGATGCAAGAGGAAAGCCTAAGTCTGTTTTGGCTTGGGTACCACAAGGAAATTAATTTTTCTTGTGATGTGCAATGTTAGTCATATGCTTGTATCTTGTTTCTTTGTTTTTGGACTAACACTTGAAGGTTTTGGATGATAAGTACCAAGAAATTAAATGCTTTATGTTTTGGACTGTATGGTGATTTGGAGCTGAGTGTGTGATCTCTGCACCCACCAAATGGTAATTGGTTAACCATGTCTAACCCACATAAGAATCAACTAGTCCAGAGCAAACGGTATCTAGTAAAGACTAATCAAATCCGTTAATGGTTGACAATTTACCAAAAATTGTATGGTTATCAGCTCACCATATCTAACTGTGAAGAGTTGGCTAGTCCAAAGCAAACGGCTATTAGTAAAGACATATCAAATCCGTTGATAGCTAATAGTTTGCTAAAAACTATGTTTGAGCCATGGTATTTTAAAATTCTTTTCAATAAGTTCATACGGCTCAACAAAATTGTCACACCCCCAAAATCGGGTCCAGCGGAAGCATACATGCCACTGGGGTGCAACTCAATTGGTATCACAACACAAGTGCAAAGAACGGTTTTCATCTCAATCGTTTAGAATGAAACTCATTAGCGAAAGTGTTATATTTACATTATGAAAAGTAGTGCGGAAATAGGCCCTTAAATAAGTTAAATGGTCCCAAATGTTTGTCAGAGTCTTCTATGACCGTGCCATGCCCTGCCAAAAACCTCCAGTAGCGTGCTATTGCTTAATACCTGAAAATACATGCTAAAAGTGTCAACACGAGGTTGGTGAGTTCATAGAGATTAGTGAAAAATGTAATGCATTAAAATGAAGATTTTCCAGCAAAGGCATTATAAATCCACCCAGTTCCAAGCCCCGCCCATACAAGACTTGCAACCTGTGTGTTTACAACCCACTGCCAAATATGATTTGGTTTAAGTGAACGTCAAATGATTTATGGACCACAAAATTTGATGTTAAGTGTGACAATGTCGCTATATAAAGGTAAGTGTGATAATGTCTCCATATAACTAAATCTGACAATGTTGCCATATAAATGAATCTGACAATGTCGCCATGACAATGTCATCATAAGATAAATTCTGACAATGTCGCCCTATGAACAATTCTAGCAGTGCCGCCATGACAATGTCGTCATATAACTAAAATAATACGAAATTAACAGTCCATAACATAGGCAATATGAATTAGCTTAATGTACTAGTGTCCATAATGAAATGATCAAGGGTGAACAATGTATACACAAAATACTTCCGAGCAACGACTCAAGTATTTTAACCAATCAATAATGTTTGAAAGACAACTCCCGTCTCAAGAAAAACAAGCATGGAGTTTAAATGTAAAACGAGCATAGAGTTTAATGAAAAACTAGCATAGAGTTTAATGAAAAACGAGCATGTATTCTCCCCCAAAACAGTTACAAAACAAGTAAAAGGAGGGGCTATGAAACTCACCTGATGCGACAGCAACAATGATAATAATGAATATGCTGAAATCAGGCTCGGTCTCTAACCGCGACCTAACATGAATGATATGTTCTAATGTAAGCAATGAAATGATGCTACACATGCAAATACGTATGTTAACGATACCACTCGTTACTTTTGAAAATAACGTTCATCGTCGAAAAATACATTTTTGACGTCTCGTTAAGTTATAAACTACTTTTCGTGTAAATATGTTGAAACGGTACTCCACGATCATTGTTTGGTGTTCTATCGGCAAAATATAATGTTTTCGTTGCAATTTAATATTTTTCACAACTTGAAAATGTGCCCAAATGGCCTCGCAAAACTAGTCGCGAAATGGTGTACGTTAAGTGTTAGTGAATAAGCATGGCAATTTTAGAAACCTCATATCTTTGTCTTGAATTCATATGTTTGTCATTTTGATCATACGCGTCACAATCCATGAGAAAATAGGCTCTCAATGTGACGTAGTGCAAAAACTGTTTTTATACTTAGAAACACTTTTCTAATAGCGGCTGTCAAAAATAAATAGAGTTTGTCGGGCTTCAAACGTGTATATCTCGGTCGTTATAAGCTCGTTTTCTATGTTTTTTATATCCACGGATTCGTATTAACATGAACTAACATAATCTCAATAGTTCGGCTCCTCTAGATCACGTCTAACATCTCGTTTTGTCCTTTGAATCTCGGCGATCAGCAACTAAATTTTCAGAAAATTAGTTTTCGTAGTCTAACTTCGAAAAATCATAACTCCTTCGTTATAAGTAGGTTTTTAGTGATTCTTGCGGCCACGGTTTCGGTTTTGAAAGAAATTTCTAAATATGAAGGCCAAAATGTCTCAATGTTTACTGATTTTTCCAGTTTTCACGATTTTGGACAGTAGGTTTTTATACTTGTTAAAAACACATTTTTCTAGTTCAATACTTGATCAAACTACTTCCAAACAACACAACAAACACTCCAATCCTACCACACACTTTCTTAGGGTGTCATGGGGTCCTAAAAATCACCAACCTTGGTGGGTTTCATGAGATGCTTAATAAAAATTATAGATCTAGTGTTTAGGAAGAAAGATGAATAAAGTGGTATGTTTAACATAAGTAAGTTGCATTTTTAACTAACAACACTTGAAAATACATAATCATATGGATCAAATGAAAGTATAACATGATCAAAAAGATGTTCTTGAACTTACTTGAAGATTATATGAGTTTGGATGAAAAAGGATCAAAACCTTGGAGTTTTTATTTCAAAACTCTAACAAGGAAGGTAAAAGGAACTAGTTTATCACTTGATCTTGGAAAAATGATGGATTATTGTTGTTGTTCTTGGTGTGGCCGATCCATAGGGAGGAAGAAGAGAGGGTTTTTGATCTATTTTGCAAGTTGGATTATGTAATGAAGTGTTAGTGAAATGAATTGGAAATAAAAGGGTAGTAAGGCATTAATTAGCTTTTGGAGTGTTATGGAATAGGGGGGCGGTACCATGTAAGAAAAAGGAAAAGAATTAATGGACAATTAAAGCCCATGTCTCCATTTATTTAGAATTAGTCTAGTTTTGGGTATACATTAGGTGTTATCGGGTACCGGGTTAACTAGAAATAAATCGTGACGAGTTGAAATAAAATACGACGAAGTTGTAAAAATTGTAAATTCATATTCCTTGCAAGAATCGGGTGTTAGAATAATTATCGGGTTAAAAATTCGCAAACCGACGGAGTTATAAGCTCCTAACGGAAAATATAGCGATTGGTTTAAAAACACCGGGTAAATTAATAATATAATCTCTATATTATTATTATGAGTATGAAAATATGTTAGGATCATAGTCGGGAGTATTGGGTATAATGTTAGTAGTAATGACTGAGTGGTAACGTTAATTAAATAAATAACCATACGTAAAATAAAATAATGCATGTCCGTGCATGAACTAATGTACTGATGATGTTACGGATGATATGTAGACTACTCTAGTCTATATGAAGTGTCCTTACTGATGATGTATGAATACGCAGCTAACCTTACTGGTTACGCGAATTTGAATACCCGTAAACCTAGTTTACGAAAGGATGAACGATAACCATGAATAGTGATTTTCCTCCGAGAATGAATAGTGTTTCGTGAATAGTAAATTTTTTTGACGACTTCTCGAAGTCTCAAACTGACTTCAAAAATGATGAATAGTGATTGGTGAATAGTAACCCATGAATAGTAATTCCCGAGATGAATAGTTAAATTTTGAAGCTTGGAAAAGGACCTGAAATTACGGGTTGTGACATACTCCACCCGTTAAAGGAATTAAGTCCCTGAATTCAGTTAATGTTGGCCTCTGAAGTGGACTCGGTGAAGAGATGTGGATATTGGAGTCACATTGCGGTGATAAAAGATAAAACATCCATTAGATAGGGATTCGTAATAGTACATGAAGTTCATACGATAGAACTTAAAGTGAAACACAATAGAAATACGACACTAGAGAGTTTAGGTTTTCGTTTATTTTTAAGGCAGAAGTTCTTGGTTCTTGAACATTGTTGTTTTCCTCTGCGTCGTTGATATGCTGACAATTCCCTCCTCTGATGACCTAGGCTCTACCACGAGCTATTCTGCCTTGGTTCATGTTCCCATGATTTCCTTGTTTTGGACATTCATTCCTGTAATGTCCTATCTCTCCACAGCCAAAACATGTCACTGGAGGTTTCTGATTTCCGGCAATGACTGGAAACTGGCATTCCCTAGTTGCATGACCAATCTTCTTACAGTTGCCACATGGGTTAAGACAATGTCCAGGGTTATGATGATTTTGACACTTGTTGCATTTGGGTAGGGTACCTTGGTAACCTTTCTTTTCAGCTGAACCTGCAGCATAGGCCTTTGCGACTTCTTGCCTCTTTGGTTGTGGTTGAGTAGCATCGCCACTCTGATTGTTGTCCCAACTCCTCTTGTTGTTGTTGTTGTTATGATCATTGTTATTGACGATGGTTCCATTCTTTATCACCTGAGCCATAAGCTTTTGAGATATCCTGATAGCTTCGTCTAGAGTTTGTGGGTCAAAAGAATTCACATCTCCGCGGATGCTGTGAGGTAGTCCACCAATGAAATTTTCCAGCAGCTTCTCATTATCAGGAACCATAGTTGGACATAGCACAGCCAACTCCTGAAACCTCTTGATATATGCCTCGATATCATCACCTGCTGTTACTAGCTCATAAAACTCTGTTTCCAACTTCTTTATATCGGTGCGTGGACAGAAGTTCTTAGTCAGCAACTTCTTGAATTCATCCCACGTAAACTTGTGAGCATTTTCCATTCCCCTGGGTTTTGCATACGAATTCCACCATGACATAGCTTCCCCAACGAGTGTACTGGTAGCAAACTTTACCTTGTCCTCCTCTGGACAATTGCATAAAAAAATATAGATTCTGTCTTTTCAAACCAATGAATCATAGCGGTGGCTCCTTCAGTGCCTTTGAATTTTTCGGGATCACCACTTTTAAAGTCCTTGTACGTACATTTACGCCCATTAGTACCATTAGCAGTTGTTCCTGCAGCTTCTGCCGTTTCTGCTCGTGAAGCGGCTTCAGCAGCGGCTGCAGCTACGGCAGCTCTTTCAGTCACTGGTGCTGCTTCTATACTGTCGGCAACCAGCTTTCTGATCTCAGCTGGTGTCATAGTAGTAGTAGCTCTCTTGGGTGGCATGATTCTTCAAAACAAGAAAAGAAGAGCGAAACGTAAGTAAGGCGCTTCCTAAATGTAGATGCTCTGGAGTGGCTTGTCATACAATGAAATTTGGAAGTTGTGTTATGATTATCTGGCTTGCTTCTAGACGATGGTTCATGAGGTGATGTGGAGGTGAATATTCTTGCAACGATTGAGTATACACATATGAATTTTGAAACCTTTAGAAATCGAGTAGGAATGCAACCCGAACATAATTCTATTATAACTGTCCTCAGTATTGCAAAATTCATCTCTGAGTCGGACATAGGTGGTCAGCCTATGTCCCACTATCCCGGGTCGAATATAGATGACCAGCCTATATTCCACCGAGGTTCAACGAATTTTGAAATACTCAGCTTTGTTATACTAATACTATGTCCTTCTCATTTGAAAAGACGTTCTGAAAGACTACAGCAAGTGACCAAACTCGAGGTCGAATGATGAAACTACGCAACGAAAAAGACGTAACGCTGAGACGTGTATGATATGTGAGCATGCTTATATGGAAGACAATTATAGTAATCAATGAGAGTAAGCAAGTATAAATGATTCGATAATAAGACACAATCTCATTAAATATGTCAGCAACAAACCACAATTGAGTCATCAGCTTGGCAGGCAGGCACGCGGCGGTCATAGGGTTAAGTTTTTGTAAATGTAGCTATAGTCTAGGTTTCAAAATCATCCAGTTCTCTATAGCCAAGGCTCTGATACCAATCTGTCACACCCCCAAAATCAGGTCCAGCGGAAGCATACATGCCACTGGGGTGCAACTCAATTGGTATCACAACACAAGTGCAAAGAACGGTTTTCATCTCAATCGTTTAGAATGAAACTCATTAGGAAAAGTGTTATATTTACATTATGAAAAGTAGTGCGGAAATAGGCCCTTAAATAAGTTAAATGGTCCCAAATATTTGTCAGATTCTTCTATGACCGTGCCATGCCCTGCCAAAAACCTCCAGTAGCGTGCTATTGCTTAATACCTGAAAATACATGCTAAAAGTGTCAACACGAGGTTGGTGAGTTCATAGAAATTAGTGAAAAATGTAATGCATTAAAATGAAGATTTTCCAGCAAAAGCGTTATAAATCCACCCAGTTCCAAGCCCCGCCCATACAAGGCTTGCAACCTGTGTGTTTACAACCCACTGCCAAATATGATTTGGTTTAAGTGAACGTCAAATGATTTATGGACCACAAAATTTGATGTTAAGTGTGACAATGTCGCTATATAAAGGTAAGTGTGATAATGTCTCCATATAACTAAATCTGACAATGTTGCCATATAAATGAATCTGACAATGTCGCCATGACAATGTCGTCATAAGATAAATTCTGACAATGTCGCCCTATGAACAATTCTAGCAGTGCCGCCATGACAATGTCGCCATATATATATATATATATATATATATGGCGACTTTGTCAGGGCGGCACTGCTAGAATTGTTCATAGGGTGACATTGTCAGAATTTATCTTATGACGACATTATGAATCTGACAATGTCGCCATGACAATGTCGTCATAAGATAAATTCTGACAATGTCGCCCTATGAACAATTCTAGCAGTGCCGCCATGACAATGTCGCCATATATATATATATATATATATATATATATATATATATATATATATATATATATATATCTCTGACAATGTCGTCATATAACTAAAATAATACGAAATTAACAGTCCATAACATAGGCAATATGAATTATCTTAATGTACTAGTGTCCATACTGAAATGATCAAGGGTGAACAATGTATACACAAAATACTTTCGAGCAACGACTCAAGTATTTTAACCAATCAATAATGTTTGAAAGACAACACCCGTCTCAAGCAAAACAAGCATGGAGTTTAAATGTAAAACGAGCATAGAGTTTAATGAAAAACTAGCATAGAGTTTAATGAAAAACGAGCATGTATTCTCCCCCAAAACAGTAACAAAACAAGTAAAAGGAGGGGCTATGAAACTCACCTGATGCGACAGCAACAATGATAATAATGAATATGCTGAAATGAGGCTCGGTCTCTAACCGCGACCTAACATGAATGATATGTTCTAATATAAGCAATGAAATAATGCTACACATGCAAATACGTATGTTAACGATACCACTCGTTACTTTTGAAAATAACGTTCATCGTCGAAAAATACATTTTTGACGTCTCGTTAAGTTATAAACTACTTTTCGTGTAAATATGTTGAAACGGTACTCCACGATCCTTGTTTGGTGTTCTATCGGCAAAATATAATGTTTTCGTCGCAATTTAATATTTTTCACAACTTGAAAATGTGCCCAAATGGCCTCGCAAAACTAGTCGCGAAATGGTGTACGTTAAGTGTTAGCGAATAAGCTTGGCGTTTTTAGAAACCTCATATCTTTGTCTTGAATTCATATGTTTGTCATTTTGATCATACGCGTCACAATCCATGAGAAAATAGGCTCTCAATGTGACGTAGTGCAAAAACTGTTTTTATACTTAGAAACACTTTTCTAATAGCGGCTGTCAAAAATAAATAGAGTTTGTCGGGCTTCAAACATGTATATCTCGGTCGTTATAAGCTCGTTTTCTATGTTCTTTATATCCACGGATTCGTATTAACATGAACTAACATAATCTCAGTAGGTCGGCTCCTCTAGATCACGGCTAACATCTCGTTTTGTCCTTTGAATCTCGGCGATCAGCAACTAAATTTTCAGAAAATTAGTTTTCGTAGTCTAACTTCGAAAAATCATAACTCCTTCGTTATAAGTCGGTTTTTAGTGATACTTACGGCCACGGTTTCGTTTTTGAAAGAACTTTCTAAATATGAAGGCCAAAATGTCTCAATGTTTACTGATTTTTCCAGTTTTCACGATTTTGGACAGTAGGTTTTTATACTTGTTAAAAACATATTTTTCTAGTTCAATACGTGATCAAACTACTTCTAAACAACACCACAAACACTCCAATCTTACCATACACTTTCTTAGGGTGTCGTGGGGTCCTAAACATCACCAACCTTGGTGGGTTTCATGAGATGGTTAATAAAAATTATAGATCTAGTGTTTAGGAAGAAAGATGAATAAAGTGGTATGTTTAACATAAGTAAATTGCATTTTTAACTAACAACACTTGAAAATACATAATCATATGGATCAAATGAAAGTATAACATGATCAAAAAGATGTTCTTGAACTTACTTGAAGATTATATGAGTTTGGATTAAAAATTATCAAAACCTTGGAGTTTTTATTTCAAAACTCTAACAAGGAAGGTAAAAGGAACTAGTTTATCACTTGATCTTGTAAAAATGATGGATTATTATTGTTGTTCTTGGTGTGGCCGATCCATAGGGAGGAAGAAGAGAGGGTTTTTGATCTATTTTGCAAGTTGGATTATGTAATGAAGTGTTAGTGAAAGGAATTGGAAATAAAAGGGTAGTAAGGCATTAATTAGCTTTTGGAGTGTTATGGAATAGGGGGGCGGCACCATGTGAGAAAAAGGAAGAGAATTAATGGACAATTAAAGCTCATGTCTCCATTTATTTAGAACTAGCTTATAGACCCGTGGAATCCACGGGGTTTTAAAAGAATGAATACATAAAAAAATTTAGCGTGTGAGAAAAGTAAGAGGAACAAACAAAGGTAGACAGTTTGATTTTTTTGTGTATGGAATAATAATTAGTAACTGAATGATCGTATAAATAACTGTGGTTGTATATGTATCTAACAAATGTCCATTGCTTGAACTAAATTTCACAATACTTGTCACTTCAATCTTGTGTCCATCATTTTGTTCGGGGATGCTACAATGTGTAAATACCTGCACATGTGTGCATAAACATAAAAAACCGAATTACACAGATTATTTTGATAACATGGTATTAAGATCAAATAAATATTACTATTAGTTAAAAAATATTTGTTTGCCACTAACCGTTTATAGCATATCTTGCTTGAAGCGCCTGCACATGCGTACATTAAGACATAAGAACCAAATTTGAAGGATTATTTTGATTCCATGGTATTAAGCTACAAATAAATAATAATGTTAATTACAAAACATACCTCATGAACGTTGATCATAGTCCATGAAGAACTTCTTTATAGACTACATTTGTGGTAGTTTTTGATAGATTCCCATCGGAATCAGAAGCGACAACCTTCAAACCCTTTTTGCTTTTTACGCGTGAAAGAGCCACGTATAGTTGTCCATGTGTGAAAACGGGACGTGGCAGGTACAAACCAACTTTCGAAAGGGATTGCCCTTGGCTTTTGTTTATCGTCATGGCAAATGACACTGACACGGGAAATTGTTTCCTCACGATCTTTAGAGGTAAACGTTTGTCGGATGGAGTGATTCTCAACCTTGGTATGATAACCTTATGTCCAAAATGTGTTCCATTAATTATTTGCGCATGAATAGAAGTTCTTGATAACCGTTCTACTTGAAGTCGTGTCCCGTTACATAATCCATTAGATTGATCAATGTTTCTCAACAACATGATCGGGACACCTATTTTTAACACAAGCCTATGGTTTGGAACACCTGAGAATTTCAATCCGTTGATAAATTCTGGCGAGAAAACGGACTCATCTATTGCTGTGCCACGATCAGTTTTATCAATACTATCGCAACTTAGGTAAACCATTTCCTCACCTGGGAACGTTTGAAGCAAATGATCATTTATAGTGTCTACTACTTCATTAGTCGGAGCAAGAATGGCCTTTTCTTGGAAGTATGACGGATCGTCTATGTGACTTAAAAGGTTTGGATAAGTGAAATCAACAATAGATGAGACCGGGTCAGTAGACTCATGTATTAGAATATCTTTGGGGATATCTATCGAAACCTCTCCGTCATTTGCATCCCCGATCTCTCCGTCACCTATTTTCAATATCCATTCAGCGAATTCCCGTATATCGTTAACATCTTCAGGACGTGATCCAACAGTAAGCCTCATGTTGGTTGTTAACTTTAGAACTTTGCAATGATCCCATAAGTAAGATTCCTTTAAAGATGCACTAACAATGTCTTGCCGTGAACCTTTTGGAATAACCGGAAGCACTTGTCTAAAATCACCACCAAAAACCACTGTCATGCCACCAAAAGGCGCTTCACAAGTATCAAACCTGCTCTTACGTAGTACGTCTCTCAAAGAGCGATCTAAAGCCTCAAAACAAAGCTTATTTGTCATGGGCGCTTCATCCCAAATAATAAGCTTGCATTTCTTTAACAAACCTGCAAGATCACTTTGAGGAGATATGGAGCAAGTAGAAGTCTCATCAATATTAATAGGAATATGGAATCGCGAATGAGCAGTCCGACCTCCTGACATCAATAAAGATGCAATACCACTTGACGCAACATTTATAACTATATCACCCTTTCTCCTAATACCGGCAGCAAGTGTTTTCCATAAAAAGGTCTTCCCAGTACCGCCGTATCCATAAACAAAATACATACCTCCTGTGCCAGTTTCAACGGATGTCATGATGGTGTCATAGACGGTTTTTTGTTCTGAGGTTAAAGCGGCGTGAAGACGTTCATATTCAGTTTGCACCTCTGCTGGGTTATAATCTCTTTCATCATATATAAGCCGATTACCAAATTCAGATACGTATCTATCATCCGGGTAAGGCATATCAGGAAAACGCCTCAAAGTAGTTCCTCTGGATTGCATAAGTTGCTCGATGTAGAACAAAGCGACATTTTTTTTTTCATCGTCACTAAGTCGTAAACCTGCATGGAATAAGTTATTCAGTTATGGTAAACAGTAACAAATCGATTTTGAAAAACTTACATTTAAAAAGGGTTTGAGCACAATAAATATAATTTATGAGAATATAGTGTACTTGTTTTGGCAATGTTAAAAAAAGATAAATGAAAAAAAAAACTACTGAATTGAATATCTTTATAAACTATCGGCTTCCATAATGATTTGTGTTAGACATGCAAAAACTACAAATTTGTGATTTTAAGTTTTTTCGTTGCCTATATAAGAAATGATTAGTTATGTATTTATGTAATGGTTTATAGGTAAATTGAGTGGGTATGGGAAGAATTTGAACCCATTTTGGTGCTCATGGAACTCGAGTCAGAGGTTTAATGGGTTTGTGAAGTTGGGTTGTGATGAAATGACAGTAGATGGTGTACCTATTCCCGGTAGCCACGGTTCTACAGTTGAGAGACTGTATGAATGGGAAAGGAAGTTATATGATGAGGTTAAGGTAAATTTATCCTGGTTTTGTGAATATAATAAATTAATAAGCCTAGTTATGGAATCGAATTATGTGAATTTGGTTTTGGCTTTAGAATGGTGAGAGTTTGAAGATTGAGCACGAGAAGAAGACAGAACAGTTGAGGAAATGGAGATAAAGAGAGGCGATTACATGAAGACGGAAAAAATGAAGAAAGAGGTCAAGAAGTTGGAGTCAAGAATGACAGTTTCTACACAGGCGATTGAATCTATGTCACAGGAAATTATCAAAGTAAGAGAGGCAGAGCTTTACCCTCAGCTTGTTGAGCTTGTTAAAGGGTTAGTCTTCTTTCACTTGTCTTTTAAAGGGTATTTATGTCATTAATCTTTTCACATATTACACTTCATGGTGTCTATGGGTCAGCAAGATACACTTTGATACTCAAATATGAGGTGGTAGTACAGTACAAGATATGAGGTGGAAATGAAGCCTTAAAAATTGTTATATTATGTATGCGTAAGAAGGAAATTGATTTCTCCACTCAACTTGATGCCAAGACATGGCTGTGCAAATGGTGCACAAGTTAGTTAGTTGCCTCGTTGGTGTACAAATTAAATTTATAGTTATGTGGTCAATTGTTATGTTGGAACCATTTGTGCCGCTTCTTTATTTCATTTGTGCTATATATAAGGTTAAGGGCTGTTTGACATTTGTCTTTTGAATTTTAGGCTTATTTAGGTCCCTTGTAGTTTTAAATCTAAATGCAGTCCATTAAGGGTTGTTTGGCATTAATGGGTGAAATTGGGTCAAAACTTGTATTCACTGTTCATATACCATTTGCCCAATTTGGATTAGTTTAATTTAAATGATATAAGCTATTTTCTAGTGGATTTGATATGTTTTGAGTGGATAAGCTAGCCTTAGTTAGATAGCTTGAGTATTGGAGTTTTGGACTGCTAGTATACCTTATTGATAGATAGGAAGTTTTTGAGCTAGTTTTTTTATTTATTTATTTAAGTGTTCATATAAGTAAGTTCAGTTGTTTTGCAAGAGTTTGTTTAATTTCATCAATAGTTGTGGTAGTTTCTGTTCAATTCAGTAAAAAAAAATCTGCATAGAACCTCTAGTTGCAGTCTGCAATATTTGCCTTTGCTTAATTTAGGGGCTGAGTTGCTATGGAAAAGTGGTGAATTCCACCTTATAAGTTGCTTGTCAGTTGCTCATTGTTGTTCTCATCTTTTTAGATTAATTCTTAGCTTGATTATGGCCTTTAGATTGAACTCAAAATACCCCTCATTGCATCAGATAACTGATGCAATCAGTTCACTAATGTATGGATCAGACATTTTGAGTGCCACATTATAAGCTGTTATCAGGTCACATTTTCTTCTGATTTCCAATATTTAAGTCCTTTGATAGGTTATTTTGAATTGTTTTGACCTTGGGTGATTTTTCTTCTTGCTTTTGTGTCTTTTTATTAAGCTCAAAATCTGCTCAGTTGGGCAATTTTTGGCCTGCATTCAATGGCTCAACTGCTTATTCACTATTCCTTTGCTAATCTGCTCATTTGATCTGTTTTTTCCTATATCTTTAGTTTATTCAGATTAATTTTAAGTACTTTGGCTTATTCTAGTTTGCCTTATGGCTTAAAAAATCGCTTAGCAGTCCCTTTATCCCCTAGTTTAGCTTTTTTTCATTAATGCCTACTGCCCTGATTTCCCATAGCTTTTCCTAAGCTTATTTTCAGTTTTAGAAAATTATTTTAGTTTTAAATATTGCTTATGTTCATGTGCTTATTTTCAGTGACTTTAGAAATATCTCAAACTGCACAAAATTGCATAAAGCATACTAAAAACAAACTACATAGAATACATACAGGTATATAATGATAGTGTTTAACCATTCAGCAGTGCATATGATGCTATCATAAGCGTTTAACTACATTTTCCTATTATGCCAAACAGGTATGTGTTATCATTATTTAGCAAATATAGTGCGTATGGGACAGTAACTTTCTCGCTTTTTAATGACGAAACAGGCATGTATATAGGTTTACTGGTGTTATACGCACTCCTACTTTAAACACGTTATCAAATAAAAGAATCAGTGTTGCGGTAATTATGTTAAGTCACAATAAGTTATTCACTTGAAAACTGATTTTTATGTACAGAATTAACAACTTTAGTCAAATAGTTAATTTAGAAAAAAAGAAAATGGGTACCTGGAACACGCAAAATCTGACTTCTCTTGTATTCGACATCTTGTGCAAGTAAATGCCATGTTTGTAACCAAACTGTCAAAGGTGTTTGAAGCTCTTTTTGCGAAAGCAATGTAACGAAAAGGTCACGTAGATGTTCAGCCGGTGCCCAGTGGGCCGCGTCTTTAATACTATCAATATACTCCTTGTCGTCCTCTAGAAGACCCGCTGCGTAGCAAGCTTCTTTGTAAGTTGGGTAAACTACATTGTTCACCATTTTGATTTCATCGTGTGATTTACAGCCTTTCTGACTATTTAGAAGCATCCTACAGTAGTAAGCATCACCGGTTGAAATAGGAACATTATGAATTCTTCCAATTGCGTAACCTCTTTTCCGAAAAGTCCAGATTCTTTGTTTGACATTCCACACAAATTTGGTAGGAAACTCCGCATACGTTAGCTCCCTTGCTGTTTTGTACCGTTGATTCATTTTCATCCAACCATCGAACATAGATGCACCAACTGATGGCTTGTTAATCACGTTTTCAAGGTCAGAGTTCTCATCATATACAACTTGTTGCTCGCCTTCTAGGTGAAAAGATAGCCTTTCGACAGATGGTGTTCTATAATGAATCTCAAATCCAAATATCCTCCATGCCGCCTCACACGCCGACAGGTACCTGCAATCATAGTAGGCCTTAATCTCGTCAACAGGTTTTTGAATTTGTTGACCGTCTGCCGTGGTAGCTGGTTCGTATAACTGTGCTGAGACTCTATCTGGACCTTTGTTTATATATTTAAACAAATATTTAATTGATCCTGTCTGATTGCACCACTCAACATTCATGTGGCATTGATAACGTTTCAGAAGTGTAGCATTATACGGGATAACGTAACCATTGTGTAATTTATGTCCACTTTTGTCAACATGGTTGCCGTTGTCACGTCTTCTATAAACAGGGTACCCTTCTGAGTCCACTGAGCTGCGTTGGATGAACTTTTTTGGAAAGTGTTTGGTACAATTCCCGTCAACCATGCAAACCTGATTAGGGTCATCATCACCGCAAGGACCATGCATCATAAAATCAGAAACCAATTTGTACAACTCGGGGTCGTCATTTGGATCAGGTATCTCAGCGGATATGTATTTGTCAATATGTTCAACATTTGGGACCTTGTCATCCTTGTGCAAAAACAAACATATATGGGCATGAGGAAGTCCTCTCTTCTGGAATTCAACCGTATATACCACTGCAAAAAAATTATTAGGTTATTGTCAAGTGTAGTAAAGGATTGTTATAAACATTGTCACATAAGTATATTTTTATAAATGTTAGTAAGCAATATCTGTGTAGTACATATATCTAATTGTGGATATCTATATGTTTGAGTGGCAATGTGAGAAGTTAATTGCAATTTCATTTAAAATTATAATTAAGGTTATTAGATATATATGAGAAATGTAGATAGATAAACAAATGAAGTGGCAACAGTCTACATAATGTATCAATGTTATAAATGGTAAAAAAAATTAAGTATAGTACCTGCTTGGACACGTCCAAATAAACGTAACTCTTTGACATCCTTTACAAACTGATCGAGCTTCATTTTAAAAACCCTAGTAAGCACATCAGGCCGGTCTGTGGATGAAAGGTTGTGCTCTCGCATGTATCTTGCAATCTCCGGCCAGTTAGGATTGCACGTTATCGTAATGAACAAATCTGGACAACCGTACCACCTACACAACGCCATTGCATCCATATAGTTTTGCTGCATGTACCTTGGCCCACCGGTAAAAGAAGAAGGCAAGATGACAGGCTTTCCAAGGGAGGTAGGGTCGGTATTTCCAGATGCAATGCTTTGACGGATATTAGAATACGAATCACACCTAAGTTTGGATTGTTTCAACCGATTGAAATACATACGCTCTGTCTCAACCATAGTGAAACCATCCACAAGAAATTGTTGAAACAAACGACCTCCACGCACAAGCAAATTCTCTTGATTCGGACGATCTTGGATTTGATACGCAAACCACTCCCGCATAGTAACCGTCTTCTCGTTATCTTCTTTGTCCGATTGGCCATTCTTTTTTACATGTGGTATTCCCAATACATAGCCATCTTGTGCGCATGGCATCAACAAAGGGTACTGCAAAGCAAGGTACAAAGGATGAAAAATATTAATACGTTGCAAAGGTCCATCACGCTTTTGCAACACAATGTCCCTTTGTTCAACACATGTATCCAAGTCTCCTACAATAAGCCCAGCAACTTCGTTGGCAGTTGGAAGATTGTATTGGCGTCCATCTTTGCCCCGCTTTGCAATGAGCCTTATTCTTATATTTTGCTCATTGTCTTCTGCGATTAACTCGCGTGCCCTTCTAAATGTTTGAACCAAATCACTTGCTCCATCTAGAACATCTTTTACTTCATTGATAATGTTTCGATCGATAGGATGCTTTGATTTCGAAGGATCAGATGACTCGGTAGATGAGCTGCATTTATATACACAAATTGAATTAAAATAAATTTACATTGCATAAACAAAGTTCAATCTCAAAATGTGTACAAACGAAAGAAGTATATATGTTATGCATATACCTTAATGCTCTCGCTCTATTTTCTGTTTCGTTTTCTGTGTCATATATATACAACTGTGCAAACTTGGGAGGAGCACCTGCTTCTGGAAGTAAGCTACCAATCTTATGGTAAGTTTGTCCATGTAACCGAAAAACGTACGGACCACGGCCTTTCTTGTTTATGGAATCATCAACCTTCCCACCCATTGAAGTAAAGGCAAACATACTGTTGTAGGTTCTAATGTTGTTCTTGAAATTCTAGCTCTTGGCATCGTCGTTCACGAATAAGTCAAGTAACGGTTTTGGAGTTGGCGGTGGTGGGTCAAGTTTAATTTTTCCCTTGCCACAACATATACTATACGGTTTGTTTGATGGATTAACATTTCCTTTTCTCGCTTCAGCTTCCCATAACAAAGCATGACATTTTGTACACTCGAATGTCGGATCGCCATGGTCATAGTATTCTACAAAATGTAAAACATACTTGTTTAATGTTTGACACAATCATCATCATATTTATAGGATTATTAAAAAATAACACATAGAATTACCTTCAGATATACCAACGTATTTGTCGTAAACTTTTCTTACATGGTCATCATCATCAAGATTAAAAACAATTGGCGTGCGAGACTTTAAAGCTGGTCTCTTAGACCTTTTTGGTCTTCTTGACGATTCTCCTGGTTCGTAAGTTGATGTTTGGGTTGTTAACACAGGAATCTTAGTTGTAGAACTTGAGGTTGATGTAGTTTTAGGCTGCTGATTAAGATGACCAATCAAGGGTGTTTGCAAAGAAACTGGAAAAACAAATTATGAAAAAGTTAACAACATATTTACATACAACGATAGCGTTAAAAAACGAATCTTATAATTTTGAAAAAGTACCGTTTGAAATGTCAGTAAACGGAGATTGTCTTTTCTTTGGTTGACCAGTTGGAGTTACTTGATTGCTACTTGTTGCAACAGAATTAGGTGAAATTGTACTACGATTTCCATGGTTACTGGTGTTGCAAAGAGCAGATCTTTGTGATACTATATGCAAATAACAAAATAGTGTTACATATTTTATATTTGTTATATAAATATTAGCCTAATATAGAGATATGTGTTTCTAACCATTTGAATTTTCAGCATTTGCAGTTCGGATAAGGCCTAAAGTACTGGGACTTGTTGCAAACTTTGTTGGGTTATTCATTCTAAGTGAAGCAGTACCTGTAGATATTGTGTACAAATGGAACGAACATAGGTTAAAGTTGTGTTTAATACATAGAATATTATGAAAGTTATCAAAACAGTTTTGTAATTGCATTGGTTTCACAATGCTTCAACATCAAAATTTACATTTGTCACATACACATGATAATTGCAACATGCTAAAAGGCAGTTAATTTGTTCTATAAAATGTATTCATGTGTTTGACATTTAGATTATTTATAAGGTTGTATGGGGTAATCATATATCCGGTGTGTTAAAGACATTGAAAGAATATTAGCAACAATACACTTAATAAGATGGTAATTGAATCAGTCTTACTGGATCTTGGAGGCGTGAGAATATATGGCCAATTGGGTTTGGGAAGTAATACTCTGGTATTTTGAGGATAGCGTCCTGATATTATATACAAATAATTAATGATGTTTTGAAAATCAAGTGTAATAAAGAAATAGGAAATTGTATTAGTATACAATAGATGTACCAGAAAGTTGCGTTGGAAATGTTGGATTTCTTGTTTGTGCACAATGAATTGGTGTAGTTGCAGATTCTGATGTTCCTTGAGTAGAAACCCCAACATGAGCTGTACATGTAACAATTTTAACTTACTAATAGTCATAAGAAAGTAAATTACTTACGGTAAAAACTTGTTATACAAATATTTTCTTTAAATTTTACCTGTTTGTGTAGCCGTTTGTTGACTATTGTTGGCCGAAACGGCACATCGATTCTGAGCATTGCTACCTGAATTAACATACAAATTTAATGGTATATTTTAGTATGACCAATTAAACTTGAAGAAGCTAACTTAATAACGAATGGTACTTATATAATCAGATGAACCAAACCTTGAAACACGTCAAAAGGCAAAGTTGTCGTTGACCTTCCTAAAAGTGATGGTGCATTTAAACGTTGTGAAAGATCTATGTGAATTAACAATTGAAGAATTTAGCATATGTGAAATACATATAATTGCGTAAGTATTATTTAACAAAGTTGTATTGTTGTAAAAAGTTTAAAAAGTAACTAACTATTAGTCACGTCTGAAAGCGGCAGTCGGTTCCGACTTGTTGGTTGAATGGGTGTAGACAGTAAAGGTGAACCTATGAATTATAAACAATCAAACGAATAACGTATAAACATAGTAAATGTAAAATAAATACAAGCGACTGGTATTATTTTAAAGGATGTTTGATAACTGTAAATGGAAGGAGAATTTGTTAATAACAATAAACACACCTGAACGATTGGTTGATAATGTTGTACGTGTATTGGAGAAAGATACGGGAGCGATATTTACACTCAGAGGATCATCTAAAGAAGGGAAATCTCAAATTTACAAAAATAGTAATGAAAAAAAAAATGATACATTGAACAGACATCATGCAAAATTAAAGCTTACAACTCAATAGTTCTGTCAACGAAACCCTTCGATTGGATGAAGTCGAATCTACCATCATGGGTTGTGATACGTCATCGGTTGAAACAAATGGAGCAGGTTTAAATGATATTGAACTTTTGCTTGACGTTGATGAATTTTCTTGTTGAATTTTCTTATTCCCAGATCTTTTAGAATATGTACGTTTTCTAGAATTGCTTGCGGTGTTTTCATCATCCATGGTGATGTGAGTAAGCAATATGTGTGTAGTAGATAAATGTAAATGTTGAAATGTGTCTGATTTCTGAAATGCAATTTCAGAAGTGGGTTACCAAGTCATTTGAAATTTGAATTAATTAAGGTTAGTTATATTAGGATAAAGGCTAATTATTAGGGTGAGTTATATTAGGGTGAGTTATATTAGGTAAGAAGGCTAATTATATGCATTTGAAATCAAGTATGTGAGATGCGTAATTTTGGCAAATATTTTATCCGTCATTTTTCAAAGACAATGATTATATTGCTTTAAAAAAATGATTATATTGATATTAAAACGTACAATACATATAGGTATATAATGATAGTGTTTAACAATTCAGCAGTGCATATGAAGATATCATAAGCGTTTAACTACATTTTCCTATTAAGCAAATATAGTGCGTATGGGACAGTAACGTTCTCGCTGTTTAATGACGAAACAGGCATGTATATAAGTTTACTGGTGTTATACGCATTCCTACTTTAAACATGTTATCGATTAAAAGAATCAGTGTTGCGGTAATTATGTTAAGTGACAATAAGTTATTCACTTGAAAACTGATTTTTATGTACAGAATTAACAAATTTAGTCAAACAGTTAATTTAGAAAAAAAGAAAATGGGAAAATGGGTACCTGGAACACGCAAAATCTGAATTCTCTTGTATTCGACATCTTGCCCAAGTAAAATAAAATCTTTCATAAAAAATGAATGGGACTCCCCATTCATAAACAATGTCTCAAACATAATTATCAATTCAAACAAACAGGTAAAAAGTGATCGGGACTCCCCCATCACAAACAATGTTATAAAATTGTCTAAAAGCATTTGTAAAATGCAAACTTATTCAAAACCATAAAACATAAACTTAAGTAGAAATTTCAGTGCCACTCCCCCTGCGCTCCCCCTGCGTAACAACTTCAGTTTCTTCATGGGTCTTTTTCGATCTTAACTTCCACAAATTGCTTCTTAGCATTAGATGACTCACTTCCTGCTTCAGTATCAGAATGTCTCTTATTTAATTTTTCTGCGGTGTTTGTTGGCGTCGTGTTGTCATCCATCTGGGATTCCACATCCTGCACATTATCATAAATAAATTCAGACATCAGCATACTATATTGGAATGGCATATAATATACTGATTATTCGAATAAAGTGTTAAAACTCAATGTTACGTGATAATAGAATTGCCTAAATCAGAAAGCTGTAAATAAGTATACTTACAAATGGAGTGACTTCAGGGACATTTCTACTCGTTGCTTCATTTTCCTGCTTGAAAACAAATATGAATAATGGGTTACTCGCAAAATATGTGTAAAGTAAGTACACACAATTACATATCAATCAAAGCACCAGTATATGTAAACAGAGTACATACCTTATTTGGCGTGGTAGATAGACGAAGAGATTCGATGATCTCAGGATCGTTGGACAAACGCAACACAGTAAAGACAGGTAGCAATTTTTTGGAATTGTAATCATCCAATGCAACCTTGAAAGCATACTTTTTACCCACAATATTCGTAATCTCGGGCGGGTACATGCCATTATCAGCAGACTACATATAGTATAAACGGATTGTCTTAGATGTGATAAAAAAAATCGTTAGCTGATTATGGGTATATAGGGAGTGATACCTTGCCGTATTTATCGCATACTTGGTATGCTGATCTACCCACAATGGCCTGGACTTCGTCATTAAACAGGGACAAAGAGACTGTCCCAGTTTCATCTTGAACACGAACTTGGAGTCGGAACCTACAAACCGACACAGGCAATGACATTAAATAGTTGTTGCATGTAGACAGTATATGAAAATTAGAACATAAATTTGTAACATTGTTTTGATGCTAGCACCAGGTATATGTAAACTCACATTGTTTTGATGCTAGCACCAGTTATTTTACATTTGTTGCAGTACCACTCCGTTGGGCCATCAGTTTGTTTGGGAGGGATATCCGAATCAAGATCAACAATCTCTGATGATTTGACCACCCTTTTTTTACATGCTCTACATCCAATATACCACCAGCAGTCGTCTTCTTGAACAGCACAGATGGTTCCAACAATTATTGAATGGACACCCTATAGAAATAATACAACCATGAATGATTTAGTTTCTTTTTTTTTTTGAATTTAATGTTCTACAGTCTAAATTATGGTGTTGTCAGGTGTTGTGTAGGTCGTACCTGTGCCACATCCAGTAGGTCGACAATGTTTTTCAGAATTGATTTAACTACAAAATCTTCTTTTGTGCTGTTTTTAGAAGCAACTGAGATACGCGATGTAGCATTTTCCGACTTATCATTTCCTTTCTTATCAACCAAACTACGTAAAATCATCCACATAGATTACAAGTGGTTTGTACAAAAATAAAATGATGATAAAAAAATGAGTCATCATTTCCTTTCTTATATGCATATAAAATGAGGATACAAAAATATTGGTACATTACCTTTGCCTAAAATCATCCACGTCTTTGAATTCAGGCGTGGAGATAGTGTCCTTGCCATTAAACAGGAATAACTTTGTTCCATTATAGCCATTCTGCACTCCCATTTTTCCTATACATTATAAAAAGTATGATTAAAAAAACTACTTCATTATGATGTTGTGTACAATTCAAGATGATAGTAAACAAAGTTGTTTATTATTTAGTATAGATTACCATCCCAAATCTTCATCATGCAAAGCTGTACTACTGCAATAATCGTACCATGATCATCACATTTAGTCAAGAAATCAGAAAATTCTTGTGCAAATGCCCCCCACAAAGTGCAATTGAGTTCAACACCCCTGCAATTATTAAGACAGAGTTATAAAACATGCATTTACCTCATAAACAATTTTCATATGAGATGGTACAAACATGTATTTAAGACTTACTCAGAATCTAGAAGCACCAGTGGTTTCTTCTTTCCCGCCTTTCCATTCTTGTCAAAATTATCCAGAGCATCACATGCCACCACTTGGCCTATCACGTCTGGAGTTGTAAAAAAAAAAAGTGTCAGTTGTTTCAAACATGTAACATTGTATAATAATAGTTATAGTTGTAAAAGGAAAAGGTAATCACACACCAAACTGTCCATCCTCCTCATTTTTCAGGCCAACAATCGAGTTAAAAGGTCGAAACTGAAAACCATGGATAGATCCTGTAAAATCAGGGCATGGTTCCACTGTAGTGGTGGATAAAAAACTTAGCCGCAGTCCTTTTTTCACAATCCTGTATTTTGGTTGTATTTCTCCAAGGCTGTAACCTTGAAGAGTTACAGCTTTACCCTCTTCAAGCTGGTGTTTGAACTTATTAATTGAAGCCGCCCTCACCTGACCTTGGATCCTAGTATCCTGTTCCAAAAACAGGTCACTTAAATTGTTTGGATAAAGAGCTTATCAGCTAAGAGAGTATTTAAGTGTTTATCAGCAATTTTAAGTGTTTGGATAAAGAGCTTGTTTGGCTACAGCTAAGAGAGTATTTAAGACAGCTTACTTAAGTGTTTATCAGCAATTTTAAGTGTTTGGATAAAGAGCTTACCAGCTAATTTCAGTGGAAGTAACACTTAAAAAAAAAAAAAAAAAAAAAAAAAAAAAAAAAAAAAAAAAAAAAAAAATTGCAAGTTGATACCATTAATTCGCCTAGACTAACATAGGTCGAGTGAGTTTTGTTCATCTGTTAACATGTCAACCAAATCTAGCGCTAACCCCATGAAAATGTTCACAAACTACTTTGAATCAAAGCCAAACTCAATATCTAATACTCCGTTGAAGTCCCGGTATTCTTTATAAGATTGTTAGATGCGCATAGTATAGTATATTCTGTTTACTACAGTATTTGATTAATGGTTTGTATTTTCAAGGAAGCACATGATCCAGCAGCATGCAAAGAACTGAAGAAGTCATGATTCATGTTGGCAATAAAGAATAATTTGAGCAGTAAACCATGTGTCATCAATGATGACTTAAATGTCTTGTAAACAAAACCTGTAGCATTTACCTTAAGTTCAAAAAATATTCCTAATACAAAAAACATCTTCATCCAATAAAATCAGAACAAAGCATTGTAACTAATTACTCATTTTCATCCAATAAAATCTCACATTTACTTTTAAAAGTGTTTTGATTGGTTAACTTATATCCATTATAATAATATGTGACAAATGAATACCTTATGAAATTACCTATATCACATGCTTTTTATATGTTTGTAACAACTTTTTGTTAACGTTAAAATCTAAGCATCTTTTACTCAATTAGTGTACCCGCAACATTTAAACTAAAAAACTAATTCTTCATGATTCTGTCCTTCTATGTTTTCTTACTTCACATTAAAAAGGCACCAAGTTTCCAAGCTTGTTTTTGAGATATCAGTTAAACAGCGAGTTTAACGTTTCAAAACATGCATATGAATATGAAAAAGATCATGGACACTTGCTACATACTAATGTAACACAAAAATCTATCATAGCCGGTTATTCATTTTTATAAAAAAACAACTACAGTTGAAGCTTGTTTTTGAGATATCAGTTAAAAAACTAATTAACAGCGAGTTTCCAACCTTGTTTCCAAAAGGCACCAAGTTTCCGGCTATTCATTAAAAAAACTAATTAACTAAAAGGCACCAAGTTTCCAAGCTTGTTTTTGAGATATCAGTTAAACAGCGAGTTTAACGTTTCAAAACATGCATATGAATATGAAAAAGAACATGGACACTTGCTACACTTGATCCATGTTAAAAATCATAAGACTGATCCAGCTAAACACACCAACCTAGCTATTTTTCCACCTCAATCGTATGTCTTTCCTTCCCTATAGTAAATACCAAAGATCCTTCTACACATACATGAAAAATGCAAGCAGTTTTTTACCCGCAACATAATAGTCTCTACACCTTCATCTTCACTTTTTTACATCTAAATTAAACAAAAAAAATAAATAAATAAATACTTGCCTGCTCATCCATTAGTATCAGCTCAAGATTGTTCACGTGTGGCTTTCCAAACACAGGTTGCATCCATGTACGAATAATTCGTACACGCAACTTTACATTGTCTTTAACTGCAGACAAATCGTTGATGAATCCAGAAACGTAAGTAGCCATAGAATTTTATGATAGCTAGAAGTGGTTAGAAAGATGAGTACATTAGGTTAACACTCTTCCTCCATTATATAGTACAAAACTTGCTAAAATTAATTGATATAAAAATATAACAAAAGAAATAAACGAATTGATATAAATTGGGCATAATCGAAAGTCAAACCTTTTATGATATACCCCAACAATATGAATCAAAAGGCGGTATCGAATCCTTTCCATATTACAATCTTTGAGAGCATCACACAAATCGGTTGTTTCAATCGGTTGTTTCAATCGAATTGGGGATAATGATTTGATTGGGGATAATGATTTGATTTTGTTTTGAATTGGGGATAATGATTTGATTTTGTGGTCGGTTACAAAGATGAGTTTGTTGTGAGTTTTTGATGATAAGATTATTGGAGAAGGATGAATCGTAATATTTATTGCATACCAAAAATATTGTTATTGATTTGATTTTTTTGAATCTGTAATTGAATGAGTTTGTTGTGAGTTTTTGATGATAAGGTTTCAAAGATGAGTTCAAAGATGAGTTCAAGGTTTCAAAGATGATAAGGCGTGAATAATGAGGTGCATAAGGAGGTTGTACACATTAAAGCATGGACCAATCACAGCCAAGACACGTCAGAATATTAATTGCATTGGATGCTTCAAGGGTTTGTAACATGGAGGTGTTTATTATATAGTATAGATTAGTCTAGTTTTGGGTATACATTAGGTGTTACCGGGTACCGGGTTAACTAGAAATAAATCGTGACGAGTTGAAATAAAATACGACGAAGTTGTAAAAATTGTAAATTCATATTCCTTGCAAGAATCGGGTGTTAGAATAATTTTCGGGTTAAAAATTCGCAAACCGACGGAGTTATAAGCTCCTAACGGAAAATATAGCGATTGGTTTAAAAACACCGGGTATATTAATAATATAATCTCTATATTATTATTATGAGTATGAAAATATGTTAGGATCATAGTCGGGAGTATTGGGTATAATGTTAGTAGTAATGACTGAGTGGTAACGTTAATTAAATAAATAACCATACGTAAAATAAAATAATGCATGTCCGTGCATGAACTAATGTACTGATGATGTTACGGATGATATGTAGACTACTCTAGTCTATATGAAGTGTCCTTACTGATGATGCATGAATATGCAGCTAACCTTACTGGTTACGCGAATTTGAATACCCGTAAACCTAGTTTACGAAAGGATGAACGATAACCATGAATAGTGATTTTCCTCCGAGAATGAATAGTGTTTTGTGAATAGTAATTTTTTTTGGCGACTTCTCAAAGTCTCAAACTGAATTCAAAAACGATGAATAGTGAAATGATGAATAGTGATTGGTGAATAGTAACCCCATGAATAGTAATTCCCTAGATGAATAGTGAAATTTTGAAGCTTGGAAAAGGACCTGAAATTACGGGTTGTGACAAAAAAATTTCCAACAGTTGGTACGGTTAGTACAAAGTTAGTGCGGCTCAACTAGTCGTTGTAAAAATCTGTCAGTAATTAATTTTATAGCCGTTGGGGTAAAACCGTTATTCTTAAGGTACTTATAGGGATTTTTCTAGAAGATAATTATCTTTTTAACATAAATTTATTTATTCTGTTTCTAAAGATAATTTATCTCAGACGCTTATTTCGCAAAACCATATACAGTATCTATAAACCCCAATAGACTACATAAAACCTCAATTCCAATTTAAACGATCATCTTATTGCTATAATCTTTCATTTTTCATCACTAAAAATGGCTGGATTGGAATTTGTTAAGCGTCACAATCAGGTTGCGTTTCTTGAAAAAACAGAGGAAGGAGATGGACCAAAATTTTATGAGATTGTGGACTTTCTGAACCACTCTCACATAAGGTATGCTCTAACTGTTTCTCCTACTCTTTATGTCTCGCACATCACACAGTTCTGGCAGAATGCTACTGTTTTGACTAGTGAAGATGGAGACTTAGAAATTTATTCTGAAGTGGATGGTGTATCTTTTGTTGTTACCGAGTCTATAATTAGGAGACATCTTAAACTAAAAGACTCAAATGGTATCAATACTATGCACAACACTGAAATATGGCAAGAACTTACCAAAATGGGGTATGATGCATCCGAACATAAATTAACTTTTCAAAAAGGATGTTTCTCACCTCAATGGAGATTTTTGATACATACCCTTTTACATTGTTTAAGTCCTAAAAAGACTGCTTGGGAGCAGTTCAGTAGCAATATTGCTATTGCTCTCATTTGTTTGTCTACAAACAAGGTTTTTAACTTTTCAAAATTTATTTTTGAGGGTATGGCATCTAATGTTAACAGCAAAACCAAGTTTCTAATGTATCCAAGGTTTGTTCAAACACTTTTGAATAAAAAGACATACCTGCTTACAAAACCAACAGAAATTTTTGCTACTCCTAGCCTTCAATCAAAAGTTTTTCAAAATATGGCTATGGCTAGTAGGCTTTTTCAAGGGGAACCAGTTCCATTGTTTCCTCAAATGCTTCAAACTGAGTTGGGTGAAGGTTCAGCAGTTCCAATTTCACATCACTTATAGGAGAAGGGAAACACCCAGAGTGATTCCTAGATCCTTTCCCCATGATTCACCTCTCCTAGCAGGTCACACAGCTAGAAGTGATGAGGGTAGTTCTAACCAAAATGCATTGATGGAATTATGTACCAAGCTAGTTGCCAAAGTTGATAGTTTGGAGACAGATCTTGCAAGTACCAAGGAGGAGCTCAAAGCCCACAAGGAGAATTCTGCTAAAATTTTTAACAGGTTATCTTTAAAGGTGAAAAAGCTGAAAGATCAACTCAAGCAGAAAAGGGCAAGAATGGTATTGGATGATGATTCTTCTAGTGATGATTCAGATGATACTGATGGTGGAAATTCTTCCAAACAGGGGAGGAAATTTGGTAAAGACAAGGATGGATCAAGTTTTCAGGGGAGGCATAATGAAGAGGAAGAAGAACAATTTGATATGGGTTCTGGTAATGTAGATATGGAAGAAGAAGAACAGATACATGAAGCAGTTCAGACTGATACCCAAGAAGCTGAAAAAGTTCCAACTATTGAAGCAGTTCCAACTGCTGAGACAGAGCATTAAGCAGTTCCAACTGGTGACACTTCAGCTGAGCTAGTTTATGAAAGAAAAAGAGCTGACAAAGGTAAAAAGGCTATGACACAAGAGGAAGAGGAAGCAGCTCAAGAACTTGAAAGGCTCAAGACAACAAAACCAAAAACTCAAGCTCAGATAGATCATGATGCAGAAGTTGCATGGAAAATGATAGAAAAAGATTTGGCTGATGAAGAAGCTAAGAAAGCTCAGATAGCTCAAGATGAGGAATTAGCAAGGAAAATGGCTGCTGAGATTGAAAGGAAATTCTTTGAAACATATGCAAGAATGAATACTCCAATCAGAGAGGACATGACAAGGAAAAAGAAAAGAGAACCAGAAGTTCTTGAATCTGATGCTGCAAAGAAACAAAAGTCTGAAGAAGAAGGGTTAACCAATGAGAAGATCAAGAGCATGATGATGATTGTTCCAGAATCTTCATATATCAAACCTTTACAAGTAAAACATCCAATCATTGACTGGGAAGTTTTCACTGATGGAAGAATGAAAGGATGGAAGATAGTCAGATTTGGTGATATTTCTGAAAGGTACAAGTTGTTTAAAGATTTACTCAGAGGATTTGACAGAGAAGATCTTAATCAACTATGGAGCTTAGTAAAAGAAAGATTCAGAGATAAAGATTCTATTGAAGACAAAGACAAAGAATTATGGGTTCAGTTGAAGAGAATCTATGAACCTGATAGTGGAGAGTCAATGTGGAGGTTTGAAGCACAAGTTAAAGATGTGTATTGGTATTTGTTTGAATCGTGTGGAGTACATAGAGTTTCTACTCCAGATGGGATAGAAATCTATATGTTGGTGGAAAAGGACTATCCACTCAGATCAATTGTGTTAATGGCTTTGGTACAAGGAAGACTCAAGGTTGAAGAAGACTCTGAGATGGCAGACTTGTTAGTTACAAAGATTTTCAATCTTGCAGAGCAAAGAAAAGTCAAAGACTAAAGTGACTGATGTGATAGATGTTTGAAAGAATATTCCACATTAAGAAGAAGAAGCTTAATTTGAAGAAACTTAGTGATTTGGATAGAAATCATAAGTTTAGGGGAGGATTGTTAGGAAATTAAGCTATAGCAGTTAGTACGGTTGAAAAGAAAGTTAGTACTGCTGAAGAGTTTTAAAGACATAAGCAGTTAGTACTGTTTGTATGAAGAAGTTAGTACGGTTTATGTTTTGTGTAAGATAATTATAGAAAAGATATTGTGTATATCTTATACGATTAGGTTGATAGTTATCTTGTAAAGGAATCCTTAGTCTATAAAAGGATTGCCTAGGTTAAAGTTTTGGTATGAATGTTAGAAGTGAACGAGTACGTATTATTTTGTTAAGATTCAAGGTTGTAAACCCCAGTGATAGAAGATCACTCGTATTATTCATTAATAATATTGAATCGTTGAAGTTGAAGTATATTGTGTTCATTGTTCATTCATTGTTGATTCGTTAATACAAAACACAAACAAACAAATCTTCTAAGTGCTAGCTAGTAAATTCCGCGTGCTAGACTAGACATCATTCAAAGTATACATCTAACACAAGGAGTGTGTGTAGATCCGGTCATGATATTTTGGAATATTTGACATAAAAACAAGATAATATTATATGTAATATTATTTTTGAACTTTAAGCATTTTAAGCGTATCACATTCTCACTCTAACGATCAAATCATTATTCGTTCTCGTTATCCCTTCCATCGTTCGTATTTGGTCAGATTCTTAGACTTCCCTATTTATTCAGGTTGTATTTTGAAGCCGTTACCATAATCTCATCTGAACTTACTTTTCACCATCCTCGGTATCATATAAGGTGAGTCATGGCCCCGTTTTTATACTTGTTCTATAAATACTCTTTGGGGGAGATACATGCTAAATTACATACTTTTATTTGTATAAAGTAAATAGAAAACTATCATGATTTACTTGGAAATATAACTTCTACTATTAGGTTTTGAATTACTCCTTGGGAGAAATAGATGCTTGTTTTACTAGCAAATTGCTTGCTTAAGCTTGAATACTAAACTCGGAAGATAGCATTTTCAAACTGCTTGTTATAACATGATATTGATTTTTAAGATACACATTCAAGTAACATCGTGAATTTACAGATCATTGTTATATGTCATTTCAAAACTTCAACGGGAATACTTGCTAGAAAAGAGCATAAGTACTTTAGGTACATCATTACCTTGATATTCCTTAAGCACCCCTAATGCCAGAAAGTCCCTTTATCATGAGCCATTAATCACTAGTAGTGAATGCGAATATAGTGAACAGCTTCGAAACCTGTTGGAGGATTGACATCCTATCCCACTAATATTGGACGGAATGCCTTTTGGTTAGTCGTATTAGTCACGATGCACTATATTTGAGAAAAATAGGAATTGGCAAATCACCTATTACTCGAGGGCAATATTTCCATCATTGACTTGATGTGTCTCCTCCGTTTTACGGTTCTTTGTTAACGTTTGCGTGTCATGAGGCTTGGGGCAATATCCGTAAGAGATTATGTGTCTTCACATATATCTAGATACAGCTGTATTAGTATTTCATCAGACCTTGATTATAGATCTCAGGCATAACATCATTGATTCCATCTCATGTTAGGATTATGATCCAGTACTTGAACTTAACTGAATACATATATGATTTATTTGTGGTTATACTCAACACCACTCATTACTTGTTTCATCGCTGTTAGCATTTATTACAGTTATTACCTTGTTCTTGAAATCATTGAAATGAACTATTTATCAGTACTTGAAACTTATTTCGAATATCACTTCACCTCTAAAATTACTGAAACTGACTGTTTACTCATACTTGAATTTATTTCAAATATTACGATATACTATTGAATTCATTGAAATAAATGGTTTTCCATTAACTCTATGAACTCACCAACCTTTGTGTTGACGCTTTAAGCATGTTTATCGCGGGTAATTAATGGAGCAGGACAAGACACGGAGCGGGTACTATATCCTCTGATAAATTAAATGGTGTAAAAATCAAATATGTCATTCTTTCCAAATTATCAAACTCTTTTATGGGATTTACAAATCAGATATTTCACCTTTATATCAAAAATATTATTTGAATAACAAATAACTTTCAAAACGCATCTTTCGAGCCGTTTTATGTGATTATGACTTCGATCCTCAACGTAATACCCCAATTACTTTTCCGCTGCTTTAACATAATTTAGGGGGTGTTACACCCAGCTACATTATTAGATAGATGTGCCCTAATAATTGAGGTTTTCAAGGTGAAGTTTAACGTAGCAAGTTTTGTCTGGCCACATCCACTGAGTAATATGGGCATTTTATTTGCCTATGATATTCATCATGCATTACATGCAACAGTCATAACCAAACTGAAGGATGACCATTCACCAAATCAAAAGGGTCTGATGTGTAAGAGTTTAAAAGTTTAGATTCCTAAGAACCCAACATTCCAGCAATTAGAAACCCAGGAGGTGCAACAACTGTAAATAGGGTAATTACTTGGAAGATGTTCTTCTGTACAGAGACATATTGGCAGATCAGGTATGAGACCAAAGGGAAGATTAAAATACCAAAACAAGGAACAAAAAAAAAGAGTGTGGGCAGAACAATACATTTGCATAAGAAAAAAAACATGTAAAGATTATCATACCTGAGTACATGCCCTATGCTTTTACTTTGCTGTTTGTGGTATCATTAACCATTATATGAAACTCCTTTGACTCGACAAAAAAAATAGCAGCTTGTTAAAAAGTTACATGAGCAATGTCAAACACAAATGTGTTTTAGCATTTTGGCAGGTTTAGTGGTACAAAAGGTTCTGATAATCCGTCGTATGCATTTAACCATGATAGCAA
The DNA here is from genome assembly GCA_021014915.2 of Artemisia tridentata subsp. tridentata. Lineage (NCBI taxonomy): Eukaryota > Viridiplantae > Streptophyta > Magnoliopsida > Asterales > Asteraceae > Artemisia > Artemisia tridentata. Next base: position 302,482,087 of record CP139501.1, on the reverse strand, counting down.
CCACAGATGATGTACATCGCTTGTCAATATTAGGAAATGAAGAGTATCTGGTATTTTTTATTTGCCGATACTAAAAGTTGATGTTTTGTGTTTGTCATGTTAAGTTTGTTTTCGCATATTCGTAAATGTAGCACGACAAAAGGTCCAGATAAACAATCTGGTTCAATTCTGAAAGATAGATAAACCACTTGTATCACCTCAAGTGACAAAAGCATCATCACCTCCATATTCACCCAACCTTCAACCCAATAATTTACTTGCCACACTCAAATCCATTGATGAATCAATGTGGCTCAAACAACCAAATACTCAAGGCAATGAGGAACTTGATCCTCTCAACGCCTCTTCAAACATGATGGATTCTCACTTACATGATACAACGGATTTAGAATCTATTTGGCTTGCCTCCATCATCTCCTCATCAAATCCAACCAACCCTCCGCAATAGGCACTTTTAGTTTCCTCCTAGTCTCCTTTTATCGGATTTCTTAGGATTGTTTTAGGTGTTTTCTTTTTATGTTGTAACATCATGATTATATTTATGCTTGTGGGTGATCACTATTTGGCATAATATCTTGGTTTGTTTGATTTACTAACATTATTGTATGGTTGGTTTGAATTCTCATAATAACTTGAACACTTACACTTAGGTGCATTTTTTGATCAAACACGTATTTTTGACTTTTTAAAGTCAAATGGGTAAAACTATCATGCTTGGTTGACCTATACATATGCATTATGCTACTTGGTTGGAATTATTCACAACTAACCTTCGTTTTGTAGCTTTTCTCAACCTTGAATCATATACGTCGGTACCCTAGCAACAGGGAGTATAGATTGAGGGGGAGTATATCATGTACTAACTCTTTATTTTTGTAGCATTTCTCATCCTTGAAACGTATACGTTGGTAACCTAGCAACGGGGAGTATACATCAAGGGGGAGCATATCATATTCTAACCATTTGTTTTGTAGGATCATGCATCATAACCTTGGCACTCCAATTAGGGGGAGTATTATCCAAGGGGGAGCTTTTAAAGTTCTCAAAATCATTGAATCATTCTTGGTACTCCAATTTAGGGGGAGTAATAACCAAGAAATGTTCACCTCATTCCGCTACGCATATCTTCTTTTTGTTTCGACAAAATGGGGGAGAAAGGATTAAGTTCATACATCACTGTTAGCAAAAGACTTTCACTTAACTTACTCCATTGCTTAAAAAATAAACATTATGTTTTGTCATCAACAAAAAGGGGGAGATTGTTAATACAAATATCGTCCTAAAAACGTTATTTATATTTTACGATCTTTGCTTTATTTTGTTAATGACAATTATAAGGTTTATCTTTAGCAAAGCATAAGTATATGTTAAAGTCTTTTACATTTATAGTAACAAGTCTTTTAAAACACATTTACTCATTACATGATCACTAGGAATTACATTGCATACATATATACATTTACATGTTTATTTTTATTTCTTAAAAATGGAAATACACATGACATCATGGCATGCATCATTTACATATCTTAGTTGACTTTACAATATATTTTGAAAAGATCTTGAAGCTAAAGAGTTGACTTTGGAAGATCTTGACAAGACTTGACAATATATGAAAAGATATGGTAATGTCTTAGCTGGCTTGTCCCCGCGGAACCAAACCAGTATAAGGGTGGAACCAAGTTTTGGGATCCGCCAAATCAGCGGGTTGTCTGGTCAGTTTTGCCTATAAATAGCAAGCTGATCATTCAAGCACAACCATCACTCATATAGCTTAAATTATACACTCATTCATTTCTACATTACTAACCCATTACATTCATTCATTTCATTATTAGTGATCTTTCTTTTTGTAGCAAAAGAGATCATGCATCAACAAGCTTCAACACTGTGTTGCAAGTCTTGATTAGTTAGTTACTGTGTGATCTAGTAGTGTTTACACATCATTCTTATGCCATTCATTCGGTAGTGATCGGTTAGTGTTTTAGTCCTCAAAACACATAGAGTGTCGGGAGTGGTTGTACCCTTGTTAAAGAACCAACGGGAGTGGTTGTACCCTTGTAAAGAACCCGGTGTTTAGCTTAGTACCGGATAAAGTGTAAGCGACGTGTATAAAGGTTTTCTCCGCCGAGAAGGGAGTTTGTTTCTTAGTGAAGAAAAACTCTCTAGTTAGAGGCTCGAGGAGTGTAGTAGGGCAAGGAAGAGAGTCCTTGTAGCCGAACCACTATAAATCTACGTGTTGTGGTTTGATTGTCCATTTCCTTACTTACTTAACTTATATTGTCTGTTTGTGTGCATTTACTTTGAAATCACGTTAAGTCACAAAGTGAATTAATTTAAAAGGTAAAAACTATTCAACCCCCCTTCTAATTTTCCACACAAATGATTGATTATCATAACCTTTTCTAGCATTGAACCTGCCAAGATGCAAAAAAGACGGTTGTCTACTACAGTGGAGTAAGGGTCTAAATTTAAAATATGATAATCATGCATATACAAAGGCAGTTATTAGGCTCAGATTTTATAACCAAATATGGTCAAATAGATGTATGACCGGCCATGGCTGCAAAGAAAAACGGTTGCATAATGATGCCATCCAGTCGTTCCCATGCCAAGTTACGGTTACAATCTTTGAGAACCCAATTCATTAGTCTCAGAAAACTGTGTGAAATTACCCTTAAAATCATAAGCAAAAACAAGTTCTTAAAAACCAAAAAGGAATTTTTGGAAAACGAAGTATATTGGTTAAAAGAAAAAGCCTTAAGATTAGAAAAGGGTAAAAATGTTAAGGAAACATGTGTCTCATGTCAGGAACTTAAACTAGAAATAGAAACACTTAAGTCCACACAGGAAAAACTTATCAAACTAAATTCTAAATTTAAAAGGTTTGATAAACACATTAGTTGTATGGATGATATAATGAAAGATCAAAAGTTTCAACTTGATAAGACCAAGCTACATTTTATGAAACTAAGAAACCTAAGTGACTTTGAGAAACAAACAGTGAAAGTACAAGAACCTGTTCCAACTGAGTCAGACACCCACGGATCCGCAGGTACTGTTGATGAACAGAAGGTTCGTAAATCAGATCGTACTGAATTCGTTAAGGTCACTAGAAAACCTAGCACTAGTACAACTGTTAACAAACAAAAACCATCAGTTTCCATAGGAAAAGGTCAAGTTAATAATGAGTTTAGGACTAAAACGGTTCAACAGAGACCTAGAACTAGTTTTCCCAAACACCCCTTTCCAAAGAGTAATCACAACTCACAGAGTCATTATCAAAGTAATTGGAACCAAAACATGTCTAGGAACTTTCAAGGTCCCAACTACATACCATTGAACACTTGTCCACCATTTGCATACATGAACCATGATAATGTTATGTTTAACCCAAACGGATCCATGAGATATTGAGGACCAAACGCTTGAGTTTTTCTTGAACTTAGGTGTGCTTAAAACTTGAGTTAGAACCAGATAAGTGGATTAAAGATAGTGGGTGTTCAAGACACATGACGGGGAACAAAAGCCTTTTCTCATCCTACCAAGTGTATGACGGAGGTAATGTCACATTCGGTAGCAAGCTTAAAAGTAAAATCACCGGAAAAGGTACAATCTCTCATGACTCTCTAACTATTCATGATGTTGCTCATGTAGATAATTTAGGATTTAACTTGCTTAGTATTAGTCAATTCTGCCGCAAAAAGTATAACGTCCTTTTTAGTGAAAATGGAAGTAAAATACTTAAGGATGGCATAACTGTAGGAAAAGGTGTTTTAAAGAATAACGTTTGCGTTATGAAGTTAGACAAAACACCTAAAGACAAACTTTGTCTCACCTCTCTGGACGAAAACTCAACTCTATGGCATAGACGCTTAGGTCACGCCAATATGAGGCTAATCCAATCCTTATCATCTAAGGAACTCGTTAGGAACCTACCCAAGTTGAAATACGACCAAGACTTTTGTAATGCTTGCAAAATTGGGAAACAAGTTCATAATAGCCATAAGGCTAAAAATATGGTGTCTACATCTAGGTGTCTAGAATTGTTACATATGGATTTGTTTGGTCCATCCGCTATACAAAGTTACGGGGGAAACTTCTATACTTTGGTAATAGTAGATGATTACTCTAGGTATACTTGGACTAAGTTTTTGAAAACTAAAAATGAGGCATTTGATAAATTTAAAATTCCAAGTAAGAAAATTCAAAATCAAATAAGAAATAACATTGTGTCTATTAGAACCGACCACGGTCGTGAATTTGATAACGAAACCTAATTTGGAGCTTTTTGTGATGCTAATGGCATAACACATAATTTCTCGGCTCCTCGAACTCCTCAATCTAATGGTGTAGTAGAACGCAAAAATAGGACAATTCAAGAAATGAGTAGAACTATGTTAAATGAACAAAACATACCACAAAAGTTTTGGTGTCACGCCGTAGATACATCCACATACATCTTAAATAGAGTATTAATTAGACCATTTTTGAAAAAGACTCCATATGAGTTATATAGAGGCAAAAAGCCTACTTTAGGATATTTTAGAGTTTTTGGAAGCAAACTGTGTGAAATTACCCTTAAAATCGTAAACAAAAACAAGTTCTTAAAAACCAAAAAGGAATTTTTGGAAAACGAAGTATATTGGTTAAAAGAAATAGCCTTAAGATTAGAAAAGGCTAAAAATGTTAAAGAAACATGCGTCTCATGTCAGGAACTTAAACTAGAAATAGAAACACTTAAGTCCACACAGGAAAAACTTATCAAACTAAATTCTAAATTTAAAAGGTTTGATAAACACATTAGTTGTATGGATGATATAATGAAAGATCAAAAGTTTCAACTTGATAAGACCAAGCTACATTTTATGAAACTAAGAAACCTAAGTGACTTTGAGAAACAAACAGGGAAAGTACAAGAACCTGTTCCAACTGAGTCAGACACCCACGGATCCTACGGATCCAAAATTTTGGATCTGCCAGTTATACCAAAAGGATCCGCATGTACTGTTGATGAACAGAAGGTTCGTAAATCAGATCGTACTAAATTCGTTAAGGTCACTAGAAAACCTAGCATTAGTACAACTGTTAACAAACAAAAACCATCAGTTACCATAGGAAAAGGTCAAGTTAATAATGAGTTTAGGACTAAAACGGTTCAACAGAGACCTAGAACTAGTTTTCCCAAACACCCTTTTCCAAAGAGTAATCACAACTCACAGAGTCATTATCAAAGTAATTGGAACAAAAACATGTCTAGAAACTTTCAAGGTCCCAACTACATACCATGGAACACTTGTCCACCATTTCCATACATGAACCATGATAATGTTATGTTTAACTCAAACGGACCCATTAGATATTGGGGACCAAACGCTTGAGTTTTTCTTAAACTTAGGTGTGCTTAAAAGTTGAGTTAGAACCAGATGAGTGGATTAAAGATAGTGGGTGTTTAAGACACATGACGGGGAACAAAAGCCTTTTCTCATCCTACCAAGTGTAAGACGGAGGTAATGTTACATTCGGTAGCAAGCTTAAAAGTAAAATCATCGGAAAAGGTACAATCTCTCATGACTCTCTAACTATTGATGATGTTGCTCATGTAGATAATTTAGGATTTAACTTGCTTAGTATTAGTCAATTATGCCGCAAAAAGTATAACGTCATTTTTAGTGAAAATGGAAGTAAAATACTTAAGGATGGCATAACTGTAGGAAAAGGTGTTTTAAAGAATAACGTTTACGTTATGAAGTTAGACAAAACACCTAAAGACAAACTTTGTCTCACCTCTCTGGACGAAAACTCAACTCTATGGCATAAACGCTTAGGTCACGCCAATATGAGGCTAATCCAATCCTTATCATCTAAGGAACTCGTTAGGAACCTACCCAAGTTGAAATACGACCAACACTTTTGTAATGCTTGCAAAATTGGGAAACAAGTTCATAATAGCCATAAGGCTAAAAACATGGTGTCTACATCTAGGTGTCTAGAATTGTTACATATGGATTTGTTTGGTCCATCCGCTATACAAAGTTACGGGGGAAACTTCTATACTTTGGTAATAGTAGATGATTACTCTAGGTATACTTGGACTAAGTTTTTGAAAACTAAAAATGAGGCATTTGATAAATTTAAAATTCCAAGTAAGAAAATTCAAAATCAAATAAGAAATAACATTGTGTCTATTAGAACCGACCACGGTCGTGAATTTGATAACGAAACCTAATTTGGAGCTTTTTGTGATGCTAATGGCATAACACATAATTTCTCGGCTCCTCGAACTCCTCAATCTAATGGTGTAGTAGAACGCAAAAATAGGACAATTCAAGAAATGAGTAGAACTATGTTAAATGAACAAAACATACCACAAAAGTTTTGGTGTCACGCCGTAGATACATCCACATACATCTTAAATAGAGTATTAATTAGACCATTTTTGAAAAAGACTCCATATGAGTTATATAGAGGCAAAAAGCCTACTTTAGGATATTTTAGAGTTTTTGGAAGCAAACTGTGTGAAATTACCCTTAAAATCGTAAACAAAAACAAGTTCTTAAAAACCAAAAAGGAATTTTTGGAAAACGAAGTATATTGGTTAAAAGAAATAGCCTTAAGATTAGAAAAGGCTAAAAATGTTAAAGAAACATGCGTCTCATGTCAGGAACTTAAACTAGAAATAGAAACACTTAAGTCCACACAGGAAAAACTTATCAAACTAAATTCTAAATTTAAAAGGTTTGATAAACACATTAGTTGTATGGATGATATAATGAAAGATCAAAAGTTTCAACTTGATAAGACCAAGCTACATTTTATGAAACTAAGAAACCTAAGTGACTTTGAGAAACAAACAGGGAAAGTACAAGAACCTGTTCCAACTGAGTCAGACACCCACGGATCCTACGGATCCAAAATTTTGGATCTGCCAGTTATACCAAAAGGATCCGCATGTACTGTTGATGAACAGAAGGTTCGTAAATCAGATCGTACTAAATTCGTTAAGGTCACTAGAAAACCTAGCATTAGTACAACTGTTAACAAACAAAAACCATCAGTTACCATAGGAAAAGGTCAAGTTAATAATGAGTTTAGGACTAAAACGGTTCAACAGAGACCTAGAACTAGTTTTCCCAAACACCCTTTTCCAAAGAGTAATCACAACTCACAGAGTCATTATCAAAGTAATTGGAACAAAAACATGTCTAGAAACTTTCAAGGTCCCAACTACATACCATGGAACACTTGTCCACCATTTCCATACATGAACCATGATAATGTTATGTTTAACTCAAACGGACCCATTAGATATTGGGGACCAAACGCTTGAGTTTTTCTTAAACTTAGGTGTGCTTAAAAGTTGAGTTAGAACCAGATGAGTGGATTAAAGATAGTGGGTGTTTAAGACACATGACGGGGAACAAAAGCCTTTTCTCATCCTACCAAGTGTAAGACGGAGGTAATGTTACATTCGGTAGCAAGCTTAAAAGTAAAATCATCGGAAAAGGTACAATCTCTCATGACTCTCTAACTATTGATGATGTTGCTCATGTAGATAATTTAGGATTTAACTTGCTTAGTATTAGTCAATTATGCCGCAAAAAGTATAACGTCATTTTTAGTGAAAATGGAAGTAAAATACTTAAGGATGGCATAACTGTAGGAAAAGGTGTTTTAAAGAATAACGTTTACGTTATGAAGTTAGACAAAACACCTAAAGACAAACTTTGTCTCACCTCTCTGGACGAAAACTCAACTCTATGGCATAAACGCTTAGGTCACGCCAATATGAGGCTAATCCAATCCTTATCATCTAAGGAACTCGTTAGGAACCTACCCAAGTTGAAATACGACCAACACTTTTGTAATGCTTGCAAAATTGGGAAACAAGTTCATAATAGCCATAAGGCTAAAAACATGGTGTCTACATCTAGGTGTCTAGAATTGTTACATATGGATTTGTTTGGTCCATCCGCTATACAAAGTTACGGGGGAAACTTCTATACTTTGGTAATAGTAGATGATTACTCTAGGTATACTTGGACTAAGTTTTTGAAAACTAAAAATGAGGCATTTGATAAATTTAAAATTCCAAGTAAGAAAATTCAAAATTAAATAAGAAATAACATTGTGTCTATTAGAACCGACCACGGTCGTGAATTTGATAACGAAACCTAATTTGGAGCTTTTTGTGATGCTAATGGCATAACACATAATTTCTCGGCTCCTCGAACTCCTCAATCTAATGGTGTAGTAGAACGCAAAAATAGGACAATTCAAGAAATGAGTAGAACTATGTTAAATGAACAAAACATACCACAAAAGTTTTGGTGTCACGCCGTAGATACATCCACATACATCTTAAATAGAGTATTAATTAGACCATTTTTGAAAAAGACTCCATATGAGTTATATAGAGGCAAAAAGCCTACTTTAGGATATTTTAGAGTTTTTGGAAGCAAACTGTGTGAAATTACCCTTAAAATCGTAAACAAAAACAAGTTCTTAAAAACCAAAAAGGAATTTTTGGAAAACGAAGTATATTGGTTAAAAGAAATAGCCTTAAGATTAGAAAAGGCTAAAAATGTTAAAGAAACATGCGTCTCATGTCAGGAACTTAAACTAGAAATAGAAACACTTAAGTCCACACAGGAAAAACTTATCAAACTAAATTCTAAATTTAAAAGGTTTGATAAACACATTAGTTGTATGGATGATATAATGAAAGATCAAAAGTTTCAACTTGATAAGACCAAGCTACATTTTATGAAACTAAGAAACCTAAGTGACTTTGAGAAACAAACAGTGAAAGTGAAAGAACCTGTTCCAACTGAGTCAGACACCTACGGATCCGACGGATCCAAAATTTTGGATCTGCCAGTTATACCAAAAGGATCCGCATGTACTGTTGATGAACAGAAGGTTCGTAAATCAGATCGTACTGAATTCGTTAAGGTCACTAGAAAACCTAGCATTAGTACAACTGTTAACAAACAAAAACCATCAGTTACCATAGGAAAAGGTCAAGTTAATAATGAGTTTAGGACTAAAACGGTTCAACAGAGACCTAGAACTAGTTTTCCCAAACACTCTTTTCCAAAGAGTAATCACAACTCACAGAGTCATTATCAAAGTAATTGGAACCAAAACATGTCTAGAAACTTTCAAGGTCCCAACTACATACCATGGAACACTTGTCCACCATTTCAATACATGAACCATGATAATGTTATGTTTTACCCAAACGGACCCATGAGATATTGGGGACCAAACGCTTGAGTTTTTCTTAAACTTAGGTGTGCTTAAAAGTTGAGTTAGAACCAGATGAGTGGATTAAAGATAGTGGGTGTTCAAGACACATGATGGGGAACAAAAGCCTTTTCTCATCCTACCAAGTGTACGACGGAGGTAATGTCACATTCGGTAGCAAGCTTAAAAGTAAAATCATCGGAAAAGGTACAATTTCTCATGACTCTCTCACTATTGATGATGTTGCTCATGTAGATAATTTAGGATTTAACTTGCTTAGTATTAGTCAATTATGTCACAAAAAGTATAACGTCCTTTTTAGTGAAAATGGAAGTAAAATACTTAAGGATGGCATAACTGTAGGAAAAGGTGTTTTAAAGAATAACGTTTCCGTTATGAATTTAGACAAAAAACCTAAAGACAAAATTTGTCTCATCTCTCTGGATGAAAACTCAACTCTATGGCATAGACGCTTAGGTCACGCCAATATGAGGCTAATCCAATCCTTATCATCTAAGGAACTCGTTAGAAACCTACCCAAGTTGAAATACGACCAACACTTTTGTAATGCTTGCAAAATTGGGAAACAAGTTCATAATAGTCAAAAGGCTAAAAACATGGTGTCTACGTCTAGGTGTCTAGAATTGTTACATATGGATTTGTTTGGTCCATCCGCTATACAAAGTTACGGGGGAAACTTCTATACTTTGGTAATATTAGATGATTACTCTATGTATACTTGGACTAAGTTTTTGAAAACTAAAAATGAGGCATTTGATAAATTTGAAATTCTAAGTAAGAAAATTCAAAATCAAATAGGAAATAACATTGTGTCTATTGGAACCGACCACGGTCGTGAATTTGATAACGAAACCCAATTCGGAGCTTTTTGTGATGCTAATGGCATAACACATAATTTCTCGGCTCCTCGAACTCCTCAATCTAATGGTGTAGTAGAACGCAAAAATAGGACAATTCAAGAAATGAGTAGAACTATGTTAAATGAACAAAACATATCACAAAAATTTTGGTGTCACGCCGTAGATACATCCACATACATCTTAAATAGAGTATTAATTAAACCATTTTTGAAAAAGACTCCATATGAGTTATTTAGAGGCAAAAAGCCTACTTTAGGATATTTTAGAGTTTTTGGAAGCAAGTGCTTCATTTCTTGGGTACTCGCAAAGTAGTAAAGCCTACATAGTTTTGAACAAAGAAACCTCAAGAGTCGAGGAATCGTTGAACGTAACATTCGACGAAAGTCCACCTCCCTCTAAGACATCACCTTTGGTAGATGATGACTCAGTTGAAAGTCAAATGGTTGAAAACCAAGAAAATGTTTAAAGTGACAAAGAAAATGAACCGGTAAAAAGAGAAATAGTTAACATCAAAGAAACCAAAAGTCATCCATTAGAAAACGTCATAGAAAAAATTAATGAAAGAACATTAATATCTAAAGCTCAAAACTAAAGTAATTTCTTTTGTTTTGTTCAACCGTGGAGCCTAAAAATTTAAATGAGGCCATAAAAGATGAATCTTGGGTCATAGCGATGCAAGAGGACTTAAATCAATTTGTTAGAAATGACGTTTGGACATTAGTCCCTCAACCTCAAAATCAAACCATAATTGGAACTAAATGGGTATTTAGGAACAAAATGGATGAAAATGGAGTAGTGTCTAGGAACAAAGCTAGGCTAGTAGCTCAATGCTACAATCAACAAGAAGGTATAGATTATGATGAGACATTTGCACCCGTTACTAGGCTTGAGTAAATTAGAATATTACTTGCATATGCATGTGCACACGACTTTAAATTATTCCAAATGGATGTTAAAAGTGTTTTTCTAAATAGTTTTATTAATGAGGAAGTATACGTTGCACAACCTCCCGGCTTTGCCGATTTTGAAAAACCTAATCATGTCTACAAACTTAAGAAAGCTTTATACGAACTTAAGTAAGCACCAAAAGCTTGGTATGATCGACTTAAGACTTTCCTAGTTGACCATAAGTATACCATGGGCCTAGTAGACAACACACTTTTCACCAAAAAAAAGGGATCACATATTATCATAGTCCAGATATATGTGGATGACATTATATTCGGTTCAACTTATCAAGAGTTATGTGATGAATTTTCGAAAATCATGCGTGATGAGTTTGAAATGAGCAGATGGGGGAACTAAACTTTTTCTTAGGTCTCCAAATAAAATAATTAGAAGATGGGATATTCTTCAACGAATCTAAGTATATAAGGGATATGCTTAAGAAATTTGGTCTTGAAGACTCCAAACCCATGAAAACACCAATGTCTTCCGAAACCAAACTCACCAAGGACGACGAAAGTGAATCCGTAGATAGCACTAAAGATAGGGGAATGATTGGTAGTTTACTCTACCTCACGGCTAGTAGACCGGACATTATGTTTAGTGTTTGTCTATGTGCACGCTTTCAAGAAGCTCCCAAAATATCCCATCTTGAAGCCGTTAAACGGATATTTAGGTACTTAAAAGGAACTACACATTTAGGATTATGGTATCCCAAAGGAACGGGTGTAGAAACCATAATGTATGCCGACTCAGACCATGCCGGTGATTATGTCGATAGGAAAAGTACAAGTGGTATTTGTACCTTTGTAGGGCATTGTCTCACCTCATGGTTTGCTAAGAAACAAACGGCCCTCGCAATATCAACAACTGAAGCCGAGTACGTGTCAGCAGGAAAAGCTTGCCAACAAGCTCTGTGGATGTAACAAGCTCTCGTCGACTATGGAATTGAACTCAACGACATTCTCATTCTTTGCGACAACAAAGGAGCTATCGACCTCAGCAAAAATCCAGTCCAACACGCTAGAACCAAACACATAGAAATACGACATCATTTCCTACGCGACAATGTTTAGAAGGGAAACATCTCAATTGAGAAAGTATCCTCAGAGGACAACATTGCCAACATCCTCACAAAACCTCTTAAGAGAGAACCTTTCAATTTTCTCAGACTTGGTTTAGGATTAATGGAACCTAGTGAGTAGCTAAAACCTTAGCTCGAACCTTAGATTAACCAAACACGGCTATAACCAAATTTTGAGTTTCATCCTACGGAACCAAACGACAACAAGGGCGGATCCCTTGTTTGGGTTCCGCCGGATCCGCGGGCTGCTGACCAAATTTTTTAGTATATTAAACAAACACCCTGTATAGTGTATCACATTCCCCAAAAACATACATCCTACTGGAACTCGACCCTTATCACACCAAACTCAGAAATTAGGTCATTCTCCACAACCAATTTGTGCTTAAATCATCTTTGTAAGTATCCTAATCATATCTAATTCCTATTCTGAGTCTAGGATTTCTATTTCTTGCACAATAATCAAAACTTGGGGTTTATGCATATCTCTTGCAAAATCATGAAGCATACTCACTAAATTGCAAAACAAATCATGTTTTTCATAGTTAGGAATTGCATCTTATAGGACATTATCATAATTTATCAAAAACCCCATGAGAAATTTTTTACAAAAATCTTCTCACGACTAGGAAAAATGGTTTTTGCACATTGTTCATACAAATACAAAACGTTATATTTTTAACATCACTTGCATACTGTCTCTTGAATGCTAAAGGGAATATATAACTAATATGTATTTTTGGGTACATTCAAATGAAGCTACATTGAAGTAGGAGCGTTTGGGTTATCCCTCGTTTTATCATAAAACTTGCATAAACAAAATTTTCATGCATCAAAAGGAGTCGAGATAACCACACCTCCACATTGTCCCCATATAGGCACACACTAGAAATATATATACGTATTTTCGATAGTTTTAACTAAACTATGCATTTTTCGTGTCTAGGATAATCATGCCTCTCGCGACAAATTATGACCATAAGGACACCCTCAAATACCTACCTCAACACCACAAAACCAAAGGTCTCACCGAAGATCAAGTCAAAATCTTTAAGGCATTAGAAAAACGTTATGTTCACGAGGGTAGAACCGTAGACCCGTCATTTTTAGAAGAAACTAATATCCGTGAACAATTAGCCGCAATCCAATTTGATAGTCTTCTCGACATAGATGAACCCATTATTCCTAGGTTTATACTTGAATTCTATGCTACCGTAACTCTTAGCTCAGACGACTTTGGATTCATGAACATCCATTTCAAAGTAAACCAAAACCAATTCACCTTTCCTTTAAACTAATTCGGGGAAGTTTTAGGTATTCCAAGTCAAGGAACTTGCTTTTATTCGGACAAATGGTCATTGTCCATCCTAGATTCCAACCTTGATCGTATCCATCCATACGACACACCCCTAACTTCCAAAAAAATCATCCGTGAACATCTCTTTAATCCTAGAAACAACCCAACTAGGACAAGCCGAGGTAAACAAGTAGATCGAGATCCATTTGCCATGGAGCTCAATGAGCTTAAGCCTCAATTTAAAAAGTAGGAAGAAGTTCTTAGAGCCAATGTCATTAGCACCATAGGAAATAGGGACCATGTCAATGCAAGTCTTTGCTACATGATCTATTGTGTGTCTACCCACCAACAATTCAACTTAGCCTACTATATCATCAAAAGAATGGCCGATATTCCAGTCTTATGTACCACCGCCATGCCGTACGGAATGCTTCTTACTCGTCTGTTCAAAGCTTCTGCACCTATTCCTCGAAACGCTAGTGGTTTCCTTCCTGACTACATCGATATTCCACACACCTTTGTTCCTCTTAGTGATCACCAGGTAGCCGTAGCAAGAGGAAAACGTGCTCATCCTCCAACCTCATCATCATCATCATCGGCTAGTGAAGAAGATGGTCTACCCAATTCTAGGATTTCTCCACCCGAATACATGAGTCAACTTCCTTCCATGTCAAACGAATCAGAGGAATTTCGACAAACTAAAGGAATGATGAAGAACTTAGGCCGGTGGATCATGAAACTCAACAAAAAGATGAACAAGAAGTAAGGGTTAGGGAGTGATTGGTATAAGACATTTTCAAACAATGATGTGATAAACCTATGTGTGTTTTAGGATATTATGTTGGTAATTGACTTTTATGTGTGAACTAACATAATATTGCAGGATGATAACACTTGTTGTTATCAATTTTCCGTGATTAAGCCATCGTTTGGCTTAACCTCCTGTTATGGTAAGTTATTATCATTGGATTAATCTATGTGTAAATGTGTGTTAGAACCTGTGTTTTTAGTTTTATTCTATCACATATTAGTAGTTACATATGTTTTAGGTGAATTTTCAGGATTTGAACGGGTAACGCAAAATTTGACAATCTCTCTGTTAAGAATCAGCACTTTTGCACGGCGGATATGGCGGAACCAAATTCTGGGTTTCGTCAGTTGAAATTTTTGGCTCCGCCAAAATACAACCTGCGGATTCCACGGTACCAAATTTTTGGTTCCGCCTTTGTTATCGATTGGATCCTCCAACTTCAACAGTTACTTTTTCAAATTTTCCCGACTAATCCCGATCCTTAGATAATTAATTTTAGCTTTTAGGATAATTCTAATGACCATTAGGATCATTAGTATGATTTAGAAACACTTATAACCATACGAAATCAATTTCCCACCAAAATTTGAATATTCAAATTTTCATCTAAGTTACCTTTCTCTAACACCCAAGGAACCCTTTAATTGGTTTCTTGAAATCCGTGAATCAATCACATTACAAGCTTTTGAGTCATCTCCTGCACTCTCTGCACATCTTCATGTCAACTCCATTTCTATGGATTGACTTTGATAATATGACAAACAACTTTTTCTTGTTCCAAGTTATTGGAAATCAACATTCCTTTATGAATCAAATCCAAACACCAATCTCCACAAACCTTAGAGATTATAAATTAGAAGCTTGAGATGATCTCAACTCACATCCTCACCATCACATGTGCATTCCTAAACAACCCTCTCACAATGCATAAATCAAACAACTCCTACATGTCCAGACCACACAGAAGGACAACACGAATAAGTGTCAGACCATACTGGTTAATAAATCCCACTCCTAAAGTCAACTTCGCTACCATATCCACTACTACTACAACACCAATCATAACTTCAGTAGTTAACATACCATTACCTACTTCATCCCAACCAAGATCACCATAACCTACTCGATCTCAACCAAGATCACCATCATCTACCATAACACCAGTGGCTACCACACCACCACCTGTATCACCTCAAGTGACAAAAGCATCATCACCTCCACATTCACCCAACCTTCAACCCAATAATTTACTTGCCACACTTAAAGCCATTGAGGAATCAATGTGGCTCAAACAACCAAATACTCAAGGTAATGAGGAACTTGATCCTCTCAACGCCTCTTTAAACATGATGGACTCTCACTTACGTGATACAAAGGATTTAGAATCTATTTGGCTTGCCTCCATCATCTCTTCATAAAATCCAACCAACCCTCCGCAATAGGTACTTTTAGTTTCCTCCTAGTCTCCTTTTATCGGATTTCTTAGGATTGTTTTAGGACTTTTCTTTTTATGTTGTAACATCATGATTATATTTATCCTTGTGGGTGATCACTATTTGACATAATATCTTGGTTTGTTTGATTAACTAACATTATTGTATGGTTGGTTTGAATTCTCATAATAACTTGAACACTTACACTTAGGTGCATTTTTTGATCAGACACGTATTTTTGACTTTTTAAAATCAAATGGGTTAAACTATCATGCTTAGTTGACCTATACATATGCATTATGCTAGTTGGTTGGAATTATTCACAACTAACCTTCGTTTTTTAGCTTTTCTCAACCTTGAATCATATACGTCGGTACCCTAGCAACGGGGAGTATAGATTGAGGGGGAGTATATCATGTACTAACTCATTATTTTTGTAGCATTTCTCATCCTTGAAAAGTATACGTTGGTACCCTAGCAATGGGGAGTATACATCGAGGGGGAGCATATAATATTCTAACCATTTGTTTTGTAGGATCATGCATCATAACCTTGGCACTCCAATTAGGGGGAGTATTATCCAAGGGGGAGCTTTTAAAGTTCTCAAAATCATTGAAACAATCTTGGTACTCCAATTTAGGGGGAGTAATAACCAAGAAATGTTCACCACATTCCGCTACGCATATCTTCTTTTTGTTTCGACAAAAAGGGGGAGAAAGGATTAAGTTCATACATCACTGTTAGCAAAATACTTTCACTTAACTTACTCCATTGCTTAAAAAATAAACATTATGTTTTGTCATCAACAAAAAGGGGGAGATTGTTAATACAAATATCGTCCTAAAAACGTTATTTATATTTTACGATCTTTGCTTTATTTTGTTAATGACAATTATAAGGTTTATCTTTAGCAAAGCATAAGTATATGTTAAAGTCTTTTACATTTATAGTAACAAGTCTTTTAAAACACATTTACTCATTACATGATCACTAGGAATTACATTGCATACATATATACATTTACATGTTTATTTTTATTTCTTAAAAATGGAAATACACATGACATCATGGCATGCATCATTTACATATCTTAGTTGACTTTACAATATATTTTGGAAAGATCTTGAAGCTAAAGAGTTGACTTTGGAAGATCTTGACAAGACTTGACAATATATGGAAAGATTTGGAAATCCCTTAGCTGGCTTGTCCCCGCGGAACCAAACCAGTATAAGGGCGGAACCAATTTTTGGGATCCACCAAATCCGCGGGTTGTCTGGTCATTATTAGTGATCTTTCTTTTTGTACATTACTAACCCATTACATTCATTCATTTCATTCTTAGTGATCTTTCTTTTTGTAGCAAAAGAGATCAAGCATCAACAAGCTTCAACACTGTGTTGCAAGTCTTGATTAGTTAGTTACTGTGTGATCTAGTAGTGTTTACACATCATTCTTATACCATTCATTCAGTAGTGATCGGTTAGTGTTTTAGTCCTCAAAACACATAGAGTGTCGGGAGTGGTTGTACCCTTGTTAAAGAACCAACGGGAGTGGTTGTACCCTTGTAAAGAACCCGGTGTTTAGCTTAGTACCGGATAAAGTGTAAGCGACGTGTATAAAGGTTTTCTCCGCCGAGAAGGGAGTTTGTATCTTAGTGAAGAAAAATCTCGAGTTAAAGGCTCGAGGAGTGGAGTAGGGCAAGGAAGAGAGTCCTTGTAGCCGAACCACTATAAATCTACGTGTTGTGGTTTGATTGTCCATTTCCTTACTTACTTAACTTATATTGTCTGTTTGTGTGTATTTACTTTGAAATCACGTTAAGTCACAAAGTGAATTAATTTAAAAGGTAAAAACTATTCAACCCCCCTTCTAGTTTTCCACACAAATGACCGATTATCAGAACCTTTTGTAGCATTGAACCTGCCAAGATGCATAAAAGACGGTCGTCTACTACAGTGGAGTAAGGGTCTAAATTTAAAATATGATAATCATGCATATACAAAGGCAGTTATTAGGCTCAGATTTTATAACAAAATATGGTCAAATAAATGTGTGACCGGCCATGGCTGCAAAGAAAAACGGTTGCATAATGATGCCATCCAGTCGTTGCCATGCCAAGTTACGGTTACAATCTTTGAGTACCCAATTCATTAGTCTCAGAAAATAGGTCTGAATCGTCATTGCCCTACCCTAAGTAAAGCAACGAATGACGTTTTGTAAGAAAATAAATGTGAATAAAATTGGTAACGGCCTACAGCTGACCAACAGCCGATCTTGATCTGAGTTAGCGTGAAAACTTGAAGGGTACAAGAAATATTGACAAAGTATCAATGATGGATGCACAGACTATGCAAAATCAGTAATAGTTGTGTTCGGTGTCGGTACATCCATCATTGATACTCTGCCTATTTTTTATATTTAACTTATCTCCATAGTATGCACTATAAAAAGTCTGAATTCCACCATGGCTGCAAATAAAAGCGGTTGCATAATAGCAAGTATGCTATCACGGCATCTGGTAATTGCCCTGCCAAGCTACGGGTTCAGACTTCCTATTACCGATATCATTTGATTCAGAGAACAGGTAATCATCATAAAAATATGAAACCACAATACTGATACAACAGATCATTAGGCTCAGATTTGTAATTAAAAAGAAAAGGTAAAAAAAAAATATGAATTTCACCATGGCTGCAAATGAATGTGGTCGCACAATAGCAAGTATGCTATTACACCATCCAGTAATTTCCCTGCCAAGCTACGGGTTCAGACTTCCTATTACCAATATCATTTTATTCAGAGAACACGTAATCATCATAGCCCATTACTATCGTGTAAAAATAGAGTCCATTTAAAAATTTGAAACCACAAAGCTGATACAATTAATCATTAGCCGGTAAAAAAAATCTGAATTCCACCATGGCTACAAATAAATATGGTTGCACAATGCCAAGTATGGTATCACACCACCCAGCGATTGGTCTGCCAAGTTACGGGCTGAGACTTCCTATTATCGATATCATTGGATCCAGAGAACAGATAATCATCATAGGCCATTATTATCCTGGAATAAATCAGGGCAACAAAAACCCACACGAAAAGGGCAAGGGATAGTGACAAAATACCATTATATATATATATATATATATATATATATGGGGAGGTTGATCCCCTTAAAAGCCTTTTAATACTTATGTGTTCCTCTCCACATGAGGCATAACAGTGAATCTTAGGACGGTATACTTATTAGGGGCAAAACAATAACAGACTAAAACATAGTGGATAAAAGAACGTCAATACCTCTCACATATAAAACACCTGCTTAGTCAGTGTAATAGAGTTTATAGCATGTCCGGTTTGCACATATGGAGGTTGCGGAGGCAACTTTTTTGTCGCACTCTGCCATCCTTCCACTTGGCGCAAGGGTAATGGCAGATTCAAAAGAACAAAGATCAACAGTACAACTTTCTGGGGAATGATAGCAGATTGAAAAGAACAAAGAGCAAGAAGAGAAGTTTCTAGGTGAATCTTTCAATGGGAAAACCTATAAGAAAAGATATATATAACTTCATAAGGAAACAAAAACATTGCAACCCTCATTTAATGCATCACAATGGAGGCAGAGTCCACGTGGACGCTGGAGACCTGAAATGGACAAAAGAAGTCCGGATATAGCTGCTACATTACACAGCAAAAATGGTATAAAATAAGTTTTTTTACTTGCTACAGTGAACAACAGCTGCCTAAACAGTGAAAAAGCAGTAGCCTAAATAGTGTTTGCAAACCGAGAATTATTTACATACCCAATGTATAAGTGGCATTTGTGCCACTTAAAGGTACCAATCAATAGCCCATTACTATCCTTGGAAAATAGGAAACTACAGTGCTGATCTTCTGATCCGACAATATATAAAGACACCCCGTGAAAAAATTTGTAAAGCGAAAATGATACAGTAAATCATTAGGGGCAGATTTGTAATTGGAAAAAGGGTAAAAAATCTGAATTCCACCATGGCTGCAAATAAAAGCGGCTGCTGAAACCACAAAACTGATGCAACAGATCATTAGGCTCAGATTTGTAAATAAAAAAATGGTAAAAAAAAATCTGAATTCCGCCATGGCTGCAAATGAATGCGGTTGCACAATAGCAAGTATGCTATTACGCCATCCGGTAATTGCCCTGCCAAGCTACGGGTTCAGACTTCCTATTACCAATATCATTTGATTTAGAAAACAGGTAATCATCATAGCCCATTACTATCGTGTAAAAATATTTCCATTTTAAAATTTGAAACCACAAAACTGATACAATTAATCGTTAATCTCAGATTTATAATTGAAAAAAGGGTAAAAAAAAGTTTGAATTCCACCATAGCTACAAATAAATGCGGTTGCACAATACCAAGTATGGTATCACACCATCCAGCAATTGGTCTGCCAAGCCACGGGTTGAGACTTCCTATTATATGTAACACCCCCAAAATGGGTCCAGCGGAAGCATACATGTCGCTGGGGTGCTACTAAATTGGATCACAACACAAAGTAAAGAGAACGGATTTACCTTATACATTTAGAAAAATTAGTTACATTATCATAGTAAACCAGTTTACAACATTTAATTTGATGCGGAAATAAGGCCCATATAAATAAACAATTGGTCCCAAATATATCAGAGTAGCCTATGACTGTGCCCTTGCCAAGCGCCTCCAGCAATAGATTGTGCTGTAGTGAAGATCTACACCTGAGAATACACGCTAAAAGGGTCAGCATAAAGCTGGTGAGTTCATAGGTTTAAGTAAACATGTTATGCATGGACCACAAGATTTCAAAGACAATATATTAAAAACATGTTCATGAAAAAGATTACTGTTGCACTAAGCTCATGACACCGAAGCCTTAACAGTTAGTTCATATTATCACCCCAAACAGGTGCTTTGCCAAACACCTGTACGACATCAAATGAAATGCGTCCGTTTGACAAGTTGGAGCGACCAACCCGGACGGGGGAGTTTACCCCCAATAGATCTATTCACAACATTCGCGCTTACAACGTAATTAACGGTTCATGATTGTAGGGAATTTATGGCAAACGACAACAACTTAGGCAATCAATAATTGTTTAGTGCACTTGTGTCCATATGTAAAAACAAGCAATGTATTCCCACCCCAAGTATTTCAAATCAAATAGTAAAACAAGTAAAAGTGGGGCTATGAAACTCACCTCAGTTATCAAATCTCAATTAGAAATACGGTAAACTGTGAACAAAGGTCCGATAACTCTAAACGTAACCTAAATAAATACCATGTCTTAGGTTTGAAAACAAGGTCGTGCATGCAAGTTCATACGCTATTTTATCACTTGTACATGTTTATTGTAATATTTATCGACAAAAATATAGTTGCGTCAATGTGTCCTTTTATTAAGCAAAGTAACCCTTTTTAGAAACGTATCCTGTTAATCTCGTGATTAAACTATAGTCGTCTTGTTAATAAGTATTTTGAAAACCTCTAACGCGCCTAACAAATATACGTAATGTTCTACCATTTTTGTTTACGTCATTTTAGCCAAAATATACTCTAAAGTGTCCAAAATCCACCTTAAATATTTCTAACAGCTTTCTAATAGCCAAATAAAAGCTGTCAAAATGTTATATGTCGTCGTAACTTCTTTAGGCCATAACTTTCTCGTCATAGCTCCGTTTCTTAAGTTTTATATATCCCCGGGTTCGTGTTTAAGTATACTAACATGTTTTTAGTGTCTCAGCTAGTCTAGTTAAGCTTTAACATCAGATTTTACCTCTTGAAAAACTCTAACAGCAACTATATTTGTTTCAGAAAATTGTTTTTCGACATCCGACTTAAAACTAACGTATCTTCTTCGTTATAAGTCCGTTTTAACTCATTCAAGCAGCTACGTTTTCGTTATAAAGTCTATTTTCTATATTTCTAGCCTAATCTTGTTACCAAGCTACTGATTTTTCTATGGAAGGTCGAATGGGACAGATTCTTTTCTAAAAGTGTCAAAGCACTCTTCCTAGCATTCTAGTCATCGAAAACCACTTAACAACAACTCCCAAACTAATCCTAGCTCTTCCACCAATTTCTCAACATGTCAATAGTAATCTAACACCAAACTTAGAAATATTAAAGAGTTCCATTTCTCATAAATTCAAGTGACCATCAAGACTTGTGCAGCGACTTGTTGAGCAACAAGTCGATCAATTGCAGCTGCACTCATGCTTTGTTTCTTTGGTGGCATTTTCTTCAAAAAACGAAAAGAAGAGTGAGACGTAATAAAGACGTTTCCTAAAAGTAGGTGCTCTAAGATGGCATGTCATAATATGAAAGCTTGAGGTCGTGTTATGATTAACTGGCGTACTTCTGGGCGGTGGTTTACGAGGTGATGTAGATGTTCTAAAGTATGGGACGAGCGTTCAAACTAGTCTTCAGAAACGGTTAATAAGGTGATCAGGGAAATTGGCAGGCTAAAACGGAAGATTTAGGGAAATTGGCAGACTATAACGGGTTTTAATGTTACGTAAAACGATGTCACATATGATTGTGAAATTTTTTAGAGACCATTTGTATTAATTATGATATCTTGGAAGGTTTAGAGGATCTTCAAAAAGTACTAGTGTGTATGTTATTTCAGTTATACCAGTAATACTTCTCTAGCTTTTAAAAGTTGTTTTGAAAGACCTAGATGGGTGTCCTAACTCGAAGTCAAATAGTGATATTACGTATGGAAAAAGGCGTAACGTTGTGATAGGTACGGTATGTATGTATAAATATACAAAAAATACTTATAGTAGATAGTGGAAATCAAATCAGTATAAGTGATCAAATAGTAACGTATAATGCATAGTTATGACAAGCAAACAGTAGTGAGGCAGAAGGCTTGGCAGGCGAGCACGTGGCGGTCATAGGGTTATGTTTTTGTAAAAAGTGGTTATAGTCTAGGTTTTAAAAATGTACCCAGTTCTCTATAACCAAGGCTCTGGTACCAATCTGTAACACCCCCAAAACGGGTCCAGCTGAAGCATACATGTCGCTGGGGTGCTACTAAATTGGATCACAACAGAAAGTAAAGAGAACGGATTTACCTTATACATTTAGAAAAATTAGTTACATTATCATAGTAAACCAGTTTACAATATTTAATTTGATGCGGAAATAAGGCCCATATAAATAAAAAATTGGTCCCAAATATATCAGAGTAGCCTATGACTGTGCCCTTGCCAAGCACCTCCAATAATAGATTGTGTTGTAGTGAAGATCTACACCTGAGAATACACGCTAAAAGGGTCAGCATAAAGCTGGTGAGTTCATAGGTTTAAGTAAACAAGTTATGCATGGACCACAAGATTTCAAAGATAATATATTAAAAACATGTTCAAGAAAAAGATTACTGTTGCACTAAGCTCATGACACCGAAGCCTTAACAGTTAGTTCATATTATCACCCCAAACAGGTGCTTTGTCAAACACCCGTACGACATAAAATGAAATGCGTCCGTTTGAAAAGTTGGAGCGACCAACCCGGACGGGGGAGTTTACCCCCAATAGATCTATTCACAATATTCGCGCTTACAACGTAATTAACGGTTCATGATTGTAGAGAATTTATGGCAAACGACAACAACTTAGGCAATCAATAATTGTTTAGTGAACTTGTGTCCATATGTAAAAACAAGCAATGTATTCCCACCCCAAGTATTTCAAATCAAATAGTAAAACAAGTAAAAGTAGGGCTATGAAACTCACCTCAGTTATCAAATCTCGATTAGAAATACGGTAAACTATGAACAAAGGTCCGATAACTCTAAACGTAACCTAAATAAATACCATGTCTTAGGTTTGAAAACAAGGTCGTGCATGCAAGTTCATACGCTATTTTATCACTTGTACATGTTTGTTGTAATATTTGTCGACAAAAATATAGTTGCGTCAATGTGTCCTTTTATTAAGCAAAGTAACCCTTTTTAGAAACGTATCTTGTTAATCTCGTGATTAAACTATAGTCGTCTTGTTAATGAGTATTTTGAAAACCTCTAACGCGCCTAACAAATATACGTATTGTTCTACCATTTTTGTTTACGTCATTTTAGCCAAAATATACTCTAAAGTGTCCAAAATCCACCTTAAATATTTGTAACAGCTTTCTAATAGCCAAATAAAAGCTGTCAAAATGTTATATGTCGTCGTAACTTCTTTAGGCCATAACTTTCTCGTCGTAGCTCCGTTTCTTAAGTTTTATATATCCCCGGGTTCGTGTTTAAGTATACTAACATGTTTTTAGTGTCTCGGCTAGTCTAGTTAAGCTTTAACACCTAGGGATTTCGATCCAATCTATATAATAAGTGTTTGGTTTAGTTTGTGAATTAGAACCTAGCTATTCATATTGAGACGCTAGTAATACGTGTGTACAAGAACGAAGGACAAGCTCACTATAGCTTGTGATTTCCCCAATTCGATTTGTTGTAGGTCGATGTATATAAACCCTAATTTAGGGTTTATCTTGTTCTTGGAGTGCACGATTCCTTGTTCTTGCTAGGAATCAAAAAGGTACGCATCACTTTTAATTTAGTTAATTAATTACATGTTTTGTAGATCTTGTTTTTCCGCTGCGTATACTTGATGTTATGTGTTAATATGTTTATGGTTATGATTCATATTTTCCAACAGTGGCATCAAGAGCCCGTTTAAAACGTGTAATTAATTACTAAAAATGCATAAAATTGAACCTATGTGAATAGATACATGCTTTTGATATTCTAGGGTTTTAATTTTGAAAACCCTAATTATGTTTTAATTATGGGTCGACACCCAATAATTATTTTTTAGGGTTTATGGTTTTGATAAAAATTGTAGAACCCTAGGATTGCATGTATAATTTTATGTGTTATATTAATGAATACAAAGTGATGTCATTAATAAATGCGTACAATATTGGCTTGATAATATGTGTTACATGATTATAAGTCCAATATGGGGAATCCATGACAAAAACATGCATGTTTTGTCATGGAAAATTGATGCTAAGTGTTACATGTTCTACGTGCTAATTGTTGCGATTATTAATTAACTAGGGGTTTTAGTAATTAAAATTGTTGAATACGAATTAAAATTACTAAAAGTTAATTAGTTAGGTTTTTTAGGGAATACCTAAAATTGGGGAAGACCCCATATAATCGCGTATTTATCAATTATGTGTGTTATGTATATGTTAATCATAAGACTTACGCGGCCAAGAAATTGGCGTCTGTGGTCCATTGGGTACAATAAACTCGAAAACCAATGGGAGTCTTAAGACCAATATATACATATTAATTGATTTATTAGCATGTTCATTATTAAGTTGTTTGTGTTTATTTTTTTAATTGCGCATTTGTTATTATGTTGTAGACATGTTAATAACAAAGGGTAATTTTTCAATATAAAAATAAACATGACTTAATAATGGTGTAACATTGTTTTAAGCAAGAAAATCATGAGTGTTTAATTAATTAATGCGACTGTACAAAAGTGGTCGAAGCGGCGGACCTAAAATTGACAAACTATAAAGTGGGTATAAGGAGGCTTGACATTAAATTGTCATCCGAAAGGGGTGCGTTTTTAATTAGCCTTTGGGCAGACGTTTGCCTCTCCGCTCGCCTGTGCGTCAATTTTAGACTTACCAAGTACACCATGATAAAGTATGAAGCATCTTAAGGCAATGTTGTAAGTTTCTCAACGCCATTAATTAAAACTTTGATGATTTGAGCTTATTAATGTAACGAATGAGTAAACTGGTTTTGGAAAATATATGATACAAAGATGAATGCATGACATCTTTGTACATATTTTGATTACACACATCAAAAATTATACCCTTAAAATTTAAGTAATATGCCATCCAACTAAAGAGGAAACACCTAAGGTTACATCCTACATTACTAGCAGCCAAAGCTGAATGTGATGTTCAAAGGGTGGTAGTCTAAGGGTAAATTGAGTACTTTCATTGCTAGCAGCCAAAGCTGATGTGATGAAACGACGTTAATTTACAGTTTCTTAAGTTGGTTAACTTAATTGAGCACTTTCATTACTAGCAGCCAAAGCTGATGTAATGGAACGGCGTCAAGGCATAAAGATTTGGAGATGAAACATGCTTACATTTGCAACTGAGGTTGGCATAATATGTAAGTCCCATGATTCTAGGAATTGCAATTGAATATTGGCAATTGGGTTCGACCCGTACCTTATTGAGTACTTTCATTGCTAGCAGCCAAAGCTGATGTAATGAAACGACGTCAATTTGGATCCTAGTTTTCAATGAAAATTAAATGGTTAAATTTTATTTACCATGAGTGTTTAATTTTCTTGAAAAGTTATTATCGAAAATACTAAAAACATGAATTTTGCAAATTCTTTTAATGTATTTAATGCAACGTTAAAACCGTAAACGTGAGACATTCTTTTAGTAGTAAATTGATCTACACCCGTAGGGGTTTTGGATAGAGTCAATTTTTACTGAAAAGAATAAACCGAGTCTACTTTCCGTGTGAAGAGTGATACTTAATCATATTCTTTTTCATGAATGAGAAAGGTATAATAGGAAAATTAGAATTGTATAAATTCTAAGAAATAACTTATGGCGAATTTCTTAAGAAATTGCATGGTTAGGAATTATTGAAATTAGAAGCTAGATTAATTACCGCATAATTGGTAAAAATCAAACTAGAATGATTGATCTAGCTGTTATGCTTTTACCATTTAAAGGTGCTACATACCATGATGGGGATGGTAGACCTAATTAAGGAAGAAATTGCATACCCAATTCTTTCAAGTTAATTGCATTGATGGATATTCCATCATTTACAAAGTAGAATTTGAGTACCTTAGTAGTGTTATGTAAGGAATTCATCAAAGGTATAGGAAAGTAAACAGCACGCTATTTGCTTTTACTGGTTATGCAACACTTACAATGTTGTCAAATCCAGTGGGAGCATTGTGTTGTAATTACTGAATAATGAGTTCATGTAGTGATCTTTAATTCAGTGGGAGCTACAAGTCATGACATCTTGGTAGTTACCCAGATTATCTCTAGAATCTCTTGAGATAAATACTTTTACGTTTCCTTACTAGACAAGGTGATTATATATCTACTTATATCTATGACACAATCATATTGATCAAATAAGCAAACTATTGACGTGTTGTTTATCGGATACGTGATGTTGTTCCATGCACAAGTGGGAGAAATCTTTATTGTGTACAAGCAAGAACATAAAGGAATATGATTTATAAGGTTCTCTTGACTGTAAGGTAAGAGATCAATGTTCTAATGTGGTTTATTCACATTCTAGTTATAGAAAGTTAATATCTAGCGTCAGTGTAAACTTGATAATAGATATTAATGACAAGGTAAATTACATACTTTCATCACTAGCAGCCTAAGCTGATGTGATGAAACTATGTTAATTTACAAGTTTCTAAAATTAGATAACTATTAGAACAAGTGTCAATATGATAATAAGACTACTTCTAATGTGAATATTTATGTATTGTTGTAATGACATAAATAAATGAAGTAATCTTATACGACTTCAAATTTGAATGTTTATGTATTCTTGGAATGACATAAATATATGAAGTAAATAAATTAACTTGAAATAATGTTGAAACCAAGTTGTGGTGTTCATGATTACTTTAGTTATGCATATTTATATTTTAGTATAAAGATATAAATATGAAGTCTTTTATTGTTATAAGACTTATAATAAAGTAAGACGTTATCTTGTTATGTTTTTTTTAAGACATGTACAAGGAGTCATTGAGTTGATTAATGACTTATAACGTAGATTGGGATTATAACAGTTATGTCTTCTTGGTAAGACATAGACATGAAGTGACTTAATCAGAAGTACTTATGTTATAAAGCATGCAATTGGCTTGGAAAATCTATTGTACCATTAAATTGACTTAGTTGGTAAATAGGTAAGCCAAAACAAAATATATTTATCTCACATATTGTAAGATTAACTTACAATATTAATCCTAATAAAATACATAGTGTTTATGGTATGATCAGTTAGGAAAATCAAACTCTTGATATATTGTTTGATTTGAGATAACTATATGTTCTATTCTTCCTAAAGATATCAAGGTTAGAAAATTGAGTATGGAAAGGATATACTCAATTAGACTCCAACCTAGAAGATTAATAAGACACCATTTATTATGGAATGTGATGAATCACATTAAGTCTTAAAATTGAAGTTCATAATTTGTTAAACTACTTGTGAGTAGGTTATTAACAAAATTAAGGTTAGGAACTGTCAATATGTATTTGTAAAAATCCCAAAAGAGAACAATGTTGTGTTGCTCTATTTGCTAAGTATTTATAGATTATCTATAAATTGTAAAAGGCAACTGGGAGTTTTATCTTTAAAAGATAAGATTACACAATACATAATCTTCTAATAATACACTAGCAAAATCATAATGAGAATTAAACATGTTAATGTTGAATCTCACGATGATGGAATTCTTATTCATATATCCACAAGGGTATCTCAAATATTTGTAGAATATGTTGAGAATTATGAGTAACAGGATTATGATAAACCTGTTAATAAATTGCAAATATTTAATTTGGCAAAATTACTCATACTATGAATAATTAGATGCTGTCCAAGAAGATAACTAGTTTGGAAACGTAGTTGATCTTAAACTTTATAGTTACACTATAAGATAGAGATGAATTTCTACAAAGGAAATGAAAATCCTAGAGATTTAAATTCTTGTGTAGAAATCATAATGGACAAATTTGTATACATATTTAGTATGTGAAAAGATTATCAATCATAATTAAGCAATTAAATGTGATTGAAATTCTTTCTAAGCACATTAAATATATAAAGATTATGATTGTCATTATTAGTTTCTGTTATATGAAATTAATAATGGAATATCAAAACTCTTTCTTGAGTAATTACTTGTGCGAGGATAAAAAGTAATTGAAAGGAGTATTTGAATTCAAATAATCTTTAGCAGTATACAAAGTGCAAATCATTTGTGAATGGATTAATGCATGCATCTAGAAGATATACTTATTTTTAGTTATTAAATCTAGTTTTGATTTATAATTAAAATAAGATATTTCTTAATATTCCTGAAAGCTAGTGGGAGTGATATATTTATTTTCTTATTTCATATGTGTTGTATAACATATAGGAAGTAACATTCCATTAACATTTATATGTTAAGTCTTAGTTTGGAATGAAACTTAACATGGAAATTTAGGAAATAAAACCTTGAAATATATGTTTATTGTTAATAAACATAAGCGGTAAAATAACTGACTCTAATAAACATGATAATCTATTAGTGAGGCTAGATAGATACATATCTTTGAAAAGATATGACATGAATTAAATCTAAGGTTGACGAAAGAATTATTCATGTACATCATGTTCCTTGTTGTATCATGCTTGAATGAAAGATGATTGACAACATTAATATCTAATTGTAAATTATTAGATAGCTACGTGTAATGGATATGGTTTAGAATTTACATCCTCAGCCTGGATTTGCTCCAAAATTCTAAATGTGAACCATATGGCATGATTGATATAGTTGACAAATCTTGATAGATTTGAAGATATCAAACATTACACGATGAATATTAAAGTTTACGGGAACTTTAAAAGAGCATATTGTTGTTTACATACAATGATGCTAGTAAGATTGAGATGACACTCAATACTAGTCATGGTGGGAGCTCATCCTGATTAAGAGGCCATGTGTACTAGTTATGCTCAATATGAGCATAGTTGCATTATACATAAAGAATTAGAATACTTTAACTACAAGGTTTGGTAGTTTAATTGTCATAAATTTGCGATTGAGGATGTCATGCAATTTATGAAATATTATGTGGCAATATCATGATGGATGAATGCACACATACAAGAATTTCATTATTGAAATAAGTATTCTCAAAATTCCGATAGATCAACATTAGTTGATTTATGCCTTGTCAACAAGTATGTGGAACATGACTTGTGGCATAATTCATTAATGAGAATTATCATGCATTGATCTAGTTAGTATTTGGATAAGGGATGTTAAGCAATTATTATTTACAATGAATTAAAGTACGTGGTACGTTTGATTTCATTAATAATAAATTGTATCCTATATTTGCATGTTTAAATCCATGAATAACTTGTGTTATTCTAAATTGTTTGTTGTCGATTAATGATATGGGAATATCATTAAATAAAGACAAATGTGAGGATTGGTAGAATGTACTGTAAGGTTGAGATACTAATATCACATGATATTCAATATTGGATAAATTGAATATAGGACTTATCCCAACTACATGATTGTACTTTATGGATCGTTGTCATTAAGTAAATCATGAATATTTATCCTCAGACTTGAGATACCAGATAATTGCCGAGGATGTAGCTCATTTTCTGTAAGGTAGTCTAACGCTATCCGTAACTGGTAGTTATAAGGGCTATTTTCGGAGGTGATGCAAAGTTCAAGGGTTATGCTCGTAGTCAAGAAAGGATTTGTTCCTTCAAATTTGTTTTGAAATATAATACTGTTGGGCCCCTCGTAGGGTTGACAAGATGTTTGTACGGCCGTACCCAAAGTCTATCTGGAAGTCGTTCAGATGTTTTGGTAATCTTGATCAATCATAAATAACGAGAAACAGAATAGTTAATTATGGAATGACTTAGATTCATATCCATATTAACGCGGTATTAGAAACAAAAAGATAAGTATGATGATTTAAATAATCACATGGTTTTTTCCAGGAAAACCATACTCGGGTCGATCTGGGGGCATTGGGGGTGTTAAGCTAGACTAACCCATGTCGTTACTATATTAATGAATATCCAAGTGGGAGCTGTTAGAGTTTGTGGATAATAATTAATATATGTATGTCCAGTTTCGAACACGAGACTTCGGGATTGCACACATTACGTATGAGTCTCAATGATGTGAATAATTAAATATAGTTTTATGATTTATTTATTCATTTCACAAATAAACACTTAACGGTCGTTAGTATTTAACGGAATTTGGTTAACGGACGTTAAATATTAACTACAAAGACTAGAGATGAAATTAGGGACCAAGAAGGATCTAGAATCCATCTAGAACCTTATGGCCGGCCTAATAATGGTTTAGGAGGGGATTAGGAAAGTTTTTTCCTAACCCTAACTTGGAGAGGAAGTTTGGGATACCTATAAATACAAACCCCTTGTATTTGTAATTTCCTAATCCTAATTTCAAGCTAGACAAACTTCTCTTCTCCTTTTCCTCTTTGTGTAGTCGATTGGTTCTTCATCCCTAACACCTAGGGATTTCGATCCAAGCTATATAATAAGTGTTTGGTTTAGTTTGTGAATTAGAACCTAGCTTTTCACATTGAGACGCTAGTAATACGTGTGTACAAGAACGAAGGACAAGCTCACTATAGCTTGTGATTTCCCCAATTCGATTTGTTGTAGGTCAATGTATATAAACCCTAAGGGTTTATCTTGTTCTTGGAGTGCACGATTCCTTGTTCTTGCTAGGAATCAAAAAGGTACGCATCACTTTTAATTTAGTTAATTAATTACATGTTTTGTAGATCTTATTTTTCCGCTGCGTATACTTGATGTTATGTGTTAATATGTTTATGGCTATGATTCATATTTTCCAACAATTTTATATCATTTTCGAAGCCAATCAACTTGTTTGAGTATAGTAGTTAATTTCTACAAATTTTGAATCATAAGCATCTAGTTCTTGGTCTTTTTATCTACTTCGTATTTATTATTTCATCTATTTTAAAATGTAATATGCACAGAGAAAGGAATAACATATAAAAACAATATATAATATGTGTTTAACTTCTCTTCTTGTTGCTATCGTACCTAAAGATATCCCATGTGGTCTAAGGACCATGCATGCCCATGCATTTTCTTCTTTTTGGCCACCACTTTTCATCTTTTGCAATTACCTTCACTAATTAAATTCACAACCTTCTGTCTTACTCACACTCTCTTAAGGGTTGTTTCTTTTTCTTTTGCATCGTCTGAGTGGTAAGATAGGTTGGTCCATTGGTATATATTCATGTTAAACCGTATGTGTCACAAAGGAAAAGAAAAGCATGGTCGTCCCCAACTAGAGCCCTATAAGGGAAGGGGGACCTACTTGCTATATGAGGCACTTAATTCATACAAAAAAAGAAACGGGCCTTTAGTCTCTTATAAGCAAGGACCATGCCTATGTTCAACTATAAGTCTATAATAGGTTACAAAAAAGAAAGGGGCAGTTTATAAGGACCCTTCCTATAGGGAGAGTATCTAATGATTGCAAGCTCCGAGCCGTTGTACCATATGCTTCACGGTTTGTACATATAGCCCATAGGGAGGGTATGTATAACATGCCCCAAATGAAAACTGATGATGTTACAGCTAATTAGAAAGTTACCCATGCAATCATAAAAAGTCATTTCATGCTTAACTAATGAGACATTGGGTACGTTCGAGCTTAATTGTAATTATATTGTTTTACGTTTTGTTTCTGAATTGAAAGAATGTAAAGCAACACAAAGAAAAAACTAGAAAAGTTTTGTTTGGCTAAACTTTAAAGAGTAATGTTAGTTTACATCTTTTAACTGAAAGTCTAAAACTAGTTTTGCTATACTTTATGCAACTAACAATCTCTACAGTTATAAAACAGAATATTGCAACTCGTAGCTGTGCTTCAACTAGCATATATAACTAAGTTGGACAAGTTAGGGGGGGCTTGTATAACACAACCCTATAACTAATTTGCACATAAACAATTGTCTTAAAGCTCAAAGTAACCATTCGATCATTGAAAACAGCAAAAACTCAGTTAATCAAACTAAGTTTTACTGTAGATGTGATCATATTTCAAAGTGCTAGTCACTTAAAAATATATCATACTTGACACATTTTCGAGTTCTAATCACTGAACTAAAATTTGTGCACATTAATTCTTAACATTTTGAATTAATGCAGTTTCGAGTATCATGATACCCAAAATTGACCTTAAAAACCCAAATGTGCACGAATTTTAATTCAGTGATTAGAACTAAAAAAAATGGCAAGGATGATATATTTCTGAGTGATTCGATTTCAAACGGTTTCTGAGAATCCTATGCATAATACCCAAAACTCTCCTTTCGTAATTAACTTGTGAATTGACATAGATATTCCATGCATAGACGATGCTGATTAGACGGTGTAACGATGTATAGTTGCATCATCGTGACGTTATCTTGACAATATTCAAAAGGCAAAAATTGGTTAGTAGATATTATTATGTGTTAGAATGGCGTTATGTCTATCAAGAGATGGTGATATGATTTTGTTTTGATGCAAAATCATGTTGTCTTAATTCATGTTTTGGGATCGACTTCACATGTGTTTGGCCCCAAACTTGAAAAGTGTTAGCTCATCTTTATATTATTGATTTGCTTTGGTTTGTCACTACATTTGGACCTACATGTTTATCTTCACCTCAAATGACACTTGGTCTCTTAATTCAATTTCGACCACATTGTTTCACTATCACTAGGAAAAAAAATTGTCATTTCATGACACATGAAAATAGTGTCACCAAAAATCAAAAAAATCTCACTAAAAATAAAAAAAGTGTCGCCAAAAGTAAGAAAGAAGTGTCACTAAAACTTTTATGTGCTTCTTCTATATTTTAAAAAGTGTAGGTAAAAATCCATTAGGTAAAAATCTATTTATAAAGATAAAAAAAAAGGTATGAGTATATATATTTTTGCAGTTGTGATATATTTTATTTAGAGTAAATTACATATTTCGTCCATGTGGTTTGGGATAAATAACTAATTGAGTCCCTATCTTTTTTTTGTTTCACGATTGATCCCTATGTTGAAACTATTGCACATCATTCGTGCTTATCGCTAACTGTCGTTATCTTTTCCGTTAATTCTCAAACATCAAGTGGCAACGTTAGTCCATTAACCAAACGATCGTTTGCAACGTTAGTCCTTTATACTAACAGTCGTTTCTAATTAAACAAAAAAAATTGGTTTTCTTACGTAACTCGTCCGTTTTCTTACGTTTTTATCCGTTTTCGTCCGTTTTTATACGTTTTCGCC
Source organism: Artemisia tridentata subsp. tridentata (assembly GCA_021014915.2). NCBI lineage: Eukaryota > Viridiplantae > Streptophyta > Magnoliopsida > Asterales > Asteraceae > Artemisia > Artemisia tridentata. The sequence continues at coordinate 302,448,237 of CP139501.1, read as the reverse complement.
CGTTTTGCTACGTTTTCGTCCGTTTTTATACGTTTTCGTCTGTTTTTCTTACGTTTTTATACATTTTCGCCCGTTTTAACACGTTTTTTCGCACATTTTCTTACGATTTATACATTTTCGCCCGTTTAATACGTTTTCGTCCGTTTTTATACGTTTTTGTCCACTTTTGCACTTTTTTTGTCTATATTCACACGTTTCAGTCCGTTTTTCTTACGTTTTCGTGTGTTTTTATACGTTTTCATCCATTTTGGTACGTTTTCTTATGTTTTCGTCAGTTTTTTTCGTCCGTTTTTATACGTGTTTATCCGTTTTTACACATTTTCGGTCGTTGTTACACGTTTTCGTCCGTTTTTATACGTTTTCGTCCCGTTTTGTTACGTTTTCTTACGTCTTATACGTTTTCATCCATTTTTATATGTTTTTGTACATTTTCGTCTATTTTTATATGATTTCGTCCGTTTTTACAAGTTTTCATTTTTTTACACTTTTCGTCCATTTTACACTCGTTTTTTGTTCCGTTTTTATATATTTTCGTCCATTTTGCACGGATAAAAACGTATAAAAATGAACGAAAATGTGTGAAAAAGGACGAAAACATGCAAAATGGAGAGAAAGTGTATAAAAACGAACAAAACGTGTAAAAACGGACGAAAACGTATAAAAACAGATGAAAACGAATAAAAATGTAAGAAAAACTGGCGAAAACGTATAATAATAGAGGAAAACGTAGCAAAACGGGCGAAAACGTATAAAAATGGATGAAAACGTATAAAACATTAGAAAACGTAACAAAATGGGCGAAAATGTATAAAAATGGACGAAAGCGTGTAAAAACAAACGAGAATGTGTAAAAATGGATGAAAACGAATAAAAACGGACGAAAACCTATAAAAACGGACAAAACCATAATAAAACGTACCAAAACGGGGGGAAACATATAAAAACAGAACAAAACGAAAAAAAAGCGGACGAAAACGTGTGAAGACGGACGAAAACGTGTTAAAACGGACGAAAACATATAAAAACGAGAAACGTAAAAAAAAAAACGAAAAAGTAAGAAAATTATAGGAAAACGTAAAAAACGGACGAAAACGGGCGAAAACGTATAAAAAGGAACGACAACGTATAAAAACGGACAAAAACGTAAGAAAACAGACGAGTTACGTAAGAAAACAAAATTTTGTATTTAATTAGAAATGACTGTTTGTGTAAAGGACTAACGTTGCAAACGATCGTTTGGTTAATGGACTAAGGTTGCCACTTGACGACTGAAAGCTAACGGAGAAGATAACGACAGTTAGCTATAAGGACGAACGGTGTGCAATTGTTTCAACATAGGGATCAATTATACAAAAAAAAAAAAAAAAAAAAAATAGAGTCTCAGTTAAGAATTTACCCAAAAACAAATGGACGAACCATGTAATTTACTCTTTTATTTATAAAGAGTCATTAAGTCTCAACAGTTTAAGTTTTTGCCCACAATTTAAAAAGTGACATTAAAAGGTTAGATTCAATGACATTTTTTTTTGTGTTATTAAAACCTCTGTCACTATTTATTGGTGGTAAAACCAAATATTCATCTAGCGTTAAGCTAACCAAAAAGCTTGTAGTTTAATAGGAACCCATGTTGTATGAGAATGATTTTAAGCGAAATAGTTGTGAGTTAAATTAAGTTCTGTCTAGAACATGCCTGATATGTTTATGGCGTATTCATTACGAGATAGTAACATTTGAAGACTATAAAGTACCATAATAATGTTTGTGCAGGGTTCGTATATGATTACTCATCATTTGTATAGATTATGACAAAGAGGCACTATCCAAACCCTCCAAAAAATACAAATGGTACCCTCTTGTTTTTTTGTCTTTTATTATTATTATTATTATTATTATTTTTTATAATTTTGTTTATATAAAAAAACTATAAAACTGAAAGTGCGGAACATAAAATATAAAGTTTAATAAGTCAAACGCTTAAAACTGTCAAAAATACAGAACAGAAACTGACAAAAAACTGTGTTATACTAAAAATAAATAGGTCCAATCCCCCCTATTTGACATCATAAGGGGTTTGTATAGTGTCCCCCTTCTTTAATAACTACTCGGTAAAATAAAAGTACATGCACTCACTTGAAGAGGCCAGTGGTATATAATGGTGGCTAAATTAATCAAGTTTGTTTTTTTTTTTGGAACGACAATTTATAAAACTAGCAAGGAGCTAAATCAAACAGAAATGAGATAAGGGTTCTTAAGCCAATCGTCCCATTTGAACGACGCTTTACATCTATACTTACACCAATTAAACGACAAAGAGACTAGATTATCAAAAATTAACGCCTTGTTGGGAATTTTATTGTCGAACAGGAGTTTATTTCGGAAATTCCAAATAGACCACCATAAGCCATAGAAGACTCCTTCCATCATACTTTCCAGCTTATTGGGGAGCCGAATAGATACCAGCCATTCGCGCCATTCCTCGTAAGAACTCACGTCCGCATAATCAACGTTCCACCAAGAAGAGACTTTTCGCATAATTTGTTTAGACATAACGCATTGAAAGAACAAATGACTCGTAGACTCCACACCACCTTTGCAAACTGGACACATAAGAGAATCAATGTCCATTCCGCGTCGCGAAAGATTAAATCTCGTAGGCAAAGCATTAGTTTTGATTTTCCAAGCTGTGATGTTCACCTTGCTTGGAACCAAAGTAATAACCTGCACAATCTCCAACAAAGAATTAAATTGAGATTCTTCTGTTCCGCTTCTCACTCTTCTTCTGAAAGAGTCATCTAAACTTGGCGCCATCAGTTTCATTCGAACAGTAGCATGTTTGTGCAGCTCAAGAGCATATAAACGAGGAAATAAATCTTTAATAATACCACCTGCATACCATTTATCTTCCCAAAACAAAGTAGAATCTCCATTCCCCAACTTCAAACAGATGAGATCCGCCATATTAATACCCATACCCTTCAAAGATCTCGCCTCCTTGACAATCGACGTCCAACAGGTTTGTTGAAAACTGTAAGTCGTACAAAGACGTCTTTTAGTTGATAAGGGTCTCGAAACAACGTGTTAAACGCGAAACAACAATAACAACTTGTATGTGGTCTAGTGGTGGAAGGTTTAAAGGGTTAAGGAGCCCTCTGTGGGAGTAGTACCGGTTGGATGACCAACCGGGAAGTCCTCACATGAGGGCGGGCCACATGCACTGTTGTTATCATAGGCAATGAAGAGGAGAGTCTGTGAGCAAGTAATGTCACAGACTCGAATCCGAGCCGGCCCCGGTTTTCATCCGGCTGTTACTCCAGCGAATAATCTCGTGTGGAGGCAGTACGGTTTCCGGGCGGAAGCCGTTCAGTCCCCACTACACCAGCATGGACCCGGTTCAGACAACATAGTCTGGTATGTGGTGGATGAGGGCCTGCCTTTGTGGCAGGTACGACTCTCTTATCCAAAAAATTGAAAGTCGCCTTCCAAAAAAAAAAAAAAAAACGCGAAACAACAATTATAACAAAAGATTCCTCATTTTAGTTGATAAGGGTCTCGAATGATCATCTTGAAATGATTACACTTTTATCGATAAAATCATATTTCAATAAATAAAATTAACAATAAATAAAGAACATAAAATTAAAATATAGACAGAATAGAGTCAAAGACAAGCTCTAAATAACGATAAGTAAATAAAATAGAAAGGTCAAAGCACGAGGCTCATGTTTAACACGATTATCTTAAAACAGATTCGTCATCTGTTTCCTAAAGTACAGCTGCCAAAGCAAATGTACTTGTACTGCCGGACGTGAAAAACTTGCATGAAAGATCACAGAAACGAGATGTATTCTTGATCAAAGGTTGCAGGAAAATCGAATGATGGAGCTGCGTTTTTTTAGGCTTTAAAAACGAATGAGACTTATGGCTGTATTTATAAAAAAAAGTATGTTGTTCTCCAAGATTAAATATGTTCAATAATTAAGCAAACTTGTTATAATTAAATTAGATTTGCAAATCTTTTATTACACAAAACCGATTCTGTAAAGCTTGTTCAATAAGTTTATATTTATTCCTAAGATAGATTGATACATAATTTGGAAACTAGGAAACTCGCATCTGCAGCAAAAAGATTTGTGTACGAGGATGGATTTTCAGAGTTGCATTTATGTCCGCAGGTCACAGAGGCTAGCATGAGCTCACAAGTTTGGAACCCATTATCCGAAATCTGCACCCCCATCCCGTACGCGTGCACGTAGGTGTTGGAGTAAAACCAACCAAAAACAAGTTAATGATTTATACCAATATTTCTATATAAACACCTCTAGACTTCATAGTTTGGGTGATGACTTCATAGTTTGGGTGATGTGAGATACAATCCTATTTCTATTTTGTGTTTCAAGTGCCTCACTTTTTAGACACGATATCTTATTTATATTAACCTCATTTTGGACACTCTTTAGCTCGTTGCGAAACTTTTTTCAAAAAGAACGCAAACCCACAAACCAACAATAATACATATACCATATACATATATTAAAAAAGTGTACAAAGTTTGCAAAAAGTCATTTTTGCCAAACATTTTTCCAACAGTATTTTCTGTAATTAACTTTTATGATTGTCTTGTTGCTAGAATACCCTACCTTTAGGCTATCTCCAACTATGGTCTTCAAGCCATATATTTTTTCATATTTGGAGAATGATGAAAACACCTCCAACCATGCTCCACAGTTTAAGACTTTCTAAATCATTGTTGAAAATCCTTCATATTTGGAGAATCACTATTTATCTTCCAAATCATAAAATAATGCAATATATTCATAAGTAATTTAGATAAATCATGTAATTGGTTGAAGGCACATAAATCTAGTATAAAATGATTTGAGGTTAAGATATAATGTATGGAGAACATATGTTTTTGGAAGAAGAATGTTAATGAAAAATGCTATTTTTCCTTCAAATTTGAAGATTTTTTAGAATGCACAATTAGAGATGGTCTTATATTTGGCACACATGACTATAATTTTAACTTTTTTTTGTAAAACAAGCCACTTATAGTATAAACTTTTTTATAGTATAAACTTTGTTTAATTGACAAAACCTACAAAAATAGCTTATAATAAAATAATTATTACATTATTAATTTTTTAATATTAAATGCTACTTTATGAAGCTTAATTTCATAAAGCTTAATGAAGTTTTTAACTCCCGCTCCTGATCACTTACAACTTCATCTCTAGCTGTAACATCAATTAGTTTTGCTTAATAGGGTGTGTTTGTTAAAAGTAGCAGTGAGAGTAGCAGTGAGCTGTGAGTAGTGAGCGGTGAGCAGTAGCTGTGAGCAGCAGCCACAGCTCACAGCCCACCGCTCACAGTTTCTTAAAGAAACATTGGAAAAATGAGCATTCCTAAAAAATCGCAAAGCTCATCGCTCCTTTGCCAAACGAACAATAAAAATTAAAAAGCTCATTGTTCACCGTTCATCGCCCCAAAAAGTTCCGCGCCAAACATAGCAATAAACTCATTGTATGCTATGTTTGGCTTTATTCATTAAGTAGATGTGAACAAAGTCTTTTTCATATATATTTCAACATTCCACATACTCGATTTCTTCTAATTAACACACAAATATACCTAACTCTAGTAATACAGTGTGACATACCTAATCCAAAGTTAAAACGATTACTAAACTTCAAAATTTTAGTTTGTGGATGCAATCCAACATTGAATGGTGGGGTATTGATCTTGTGGTTTATTGAATAACAAAACAAAAGGCAGAAAAGGAAAAGAAGAAAAAACAAAACTCAAAATTTTAACACTCTTCAAACAAGCTTATATGTTACTAATAGACAATGACATAAACAAAAATATTATTATCAAGAACCAAAAAAAAAAAAAAAAAAAAAAAAAGTTAAAAAAGACCCAACGAACTGGTTCTTTCAGGTACGATATTGTATTATGAATTTATGACCATTTTAAAGTTAGGTAGTTAAAGTAAGAATCATTAAATTTTGGCCTAACCTTGTTTTTTTTTTTTGAAGGCGACTTTCATTTTTTGGATTGAAGTCGCACTCGCTACATCGGCAGACCCTCATCTTTCATATACCCAGATTATGTTGTCTGAACCGGGTCCACGCTGGCGTAGTGGAGATTGTGATCGGCTTCCGCCCGAAAACCGTACCGTCTCCACACGAGTTTCCTCGCTGGAGTAACGGCCGGATGAAAACCGGAGGCGGCTCGGATTCAAACCTGCGCAACATTGGCAAACATGTTCTCTTCTTCATTGCCTAATAACAACTGACCTAGGCCCACTTGATTGGCCTAACCTTGTTTGAAGTGCAAGAATTGAAGCATACAGTTTCTTTCCAATAATAGGTATTCGTTAAGGGGCAAGTTATTTGGACTTTCTCATAAAGAGGGTTTTCAATTATTATACGCATCATCAGTTTATACAATATGTATCGCAAGTTATACGGTTTGATATAACCCCCTGATATGACAATATAAAAAAGGTTTTTATAACACAACTCGTTGGTTAAAGAGTACAGTAGTATTTTTTTTACGAGTAATACTTTTGGGTGTATGGTGACGTGGGTAAATCTTTTGGGTGTACAGTTTCTTTAAAGGTTGGGACCCATTGTACAGTTTCTTTCCGATAATAGGTATTGGTTAAAGAGTACGTAGTAATTATTTTTTTTAGTACTTTTGGGTGTGTATGGTGACGTGGGTAAATCTTAGTTGTTCGATGTTCCAACAAAAGGCTAGAAAATTCTCACGTGTGTGGATCACTTGCAATATTATTTTCAGTAAAATATGTCATGATCTTTTGTTTTTACCTACATCTACATATGTTATCCAGTTTACTCCATAAAAAAAAAAAAAAAAAAAAAAAAGTTACCTAAAGAAGTACTCCGTAAATATTTACAACTAAGCTTAGTTGTAATGGTAGTCTTTTCATCATCTTCTTTTTCACACATCATTCATTTCATTGCATCTTCGACCGGGTCAATAAAAAAACTGGTTTTTAAAACATTTATGACTACAATACATATAAAAAGTCATCCCTTCACACGTGAAGCATACACCCTTGTAACACTGCTTCATGCTCACACGTGGTGCACAAGAACGTTACATCTAGTCTACTAACTGAAACGCCTAAATTTGAATACTAAACCAAAAAGGACATCTTATGTGTGGATCCTATAGACTTACTTGACGACATAAGTTATTATTGGCAAAAATATATACATAATTTCGCGTAAGTGTTTGTATGTGCAAGAGATGACACCGACGTTTTTTATAACATGATGTGAATGTTAAAAATAAGCCGAATCGACCCTGCACGGTAAATATATCAGATTGTAAGTTTAAATGATGAATTAAATTAGTTCTGATTAAATAATGTTGTGTTATTACTTTGACATAATACAATTTGGTAATGTGAAAAAGTAGTTAGCTCATTCTGTGTTTTGAGCATCTGACAAAACTTCTTAAAAGGTTTTTAAGTTAAATATTGAGATATTCTCATGTTATTCTGGTATTTATGATCTAACTTTTTAAGCAAAACATGTTGGTTATAGAAATGAAAACCAACCAATTAGACCTTGTGTCTGCAACATTGTCCCACACAGAGGTGGAGCTACCCATGCCTTCATTACAATGTAACAACTGACATTATCACATTGTAATATTATCCTTGATCAGCTTCGTAATCTGATTCAAAAGTAGCTTGCATTGTAAAGAATGTAACATAAATTCATCAATTTTCTTATAGGAATATCGATAAAAGATTGAATAATAGATCATATTGTGCATTATGTATCAAAGGTACATATGTCAATAAAGTGTACCAAACAATAAAGTCTGATAAGTACGTCATATATATAACACATACATGATATTTTACGTGGGGTCTTAGCAACATCAATGATAGTAGGGCAAACACAAAACCGCTTGCGCACAATACAGTGTGCGGATTCATGGATTTGATCAAATGATGGATTTTGCGTGAAAAACTAACAGTTAAGGATATCTTTCGCTATCAAGACTCTAACAACGCCATTTTTAGACAAGTTCTTTTGCCCGTTTAAAAGTCTCCTTTCGACCGTTTTAAAGACTCACAATATTATCAGTAGAGAGTAGAGACTTAAAAATCATATAAATATTGAGTTTTGTTACTCTAGACATCAAGGTATGCAATTTCTTTTATTGCCATCTTTTTCCAATTTGTCCAACTCATCTATCTCTCTCTCTCTCATCTGCAAAAAACTAGCAAAGGTCTGTGCTTGCCCCACTCTCAACTAGTTAATAGCATGAACCTCCAAAAGCTTCATCTATCCACTAAATATGGTTCATTTATGACTTTTTAATGGCAAAAATTCATGTTGGTGTGTCATAAAACACTATCTAAAACCTTTTCTGACACTTTTCTGAATTCCCATACTCTGTTTTGTTTTTATCAAACAGTGATTAGTGACTGTAGCTTTCTTGACCAGAGCAAGCCTGTATTTTGATTTTCCTTGATTTTGTCAGGTATATGATGAGAGTGGATGAGCAACTATACTTCAAGCTTCTAAAGTTATACTAATCTTTATAAGATATTGGAGTTGAAAAGAATAGACAGTTTTCCTTAGATTTACAATGCCAGTTCCTTTGGCTCCATACCCATCCCCTCCTGCACCAGCTACAACCCCTGCTAATGGTATTCTTAGCTCAATTTTTTCACTTTATTTATTTAATAATTTATTCTTATCTTAATCAGTTCCTTTATTTGATTTTAGGAAGCTAATATGTTCCAGAAACCAGTTCTGCATAAAACTATATATAATTCTTTGTTGCAAAAATAAATTTTTAGAGATACCCGAAAGTTTTTCTTGGTAAATTAGAAATTATGTGCAGAGCTACTTCACAAACAAAGCCCAAAAATGTCAGAGAATAACAGATTGCTCCCTGCTCTGTTTTTTTTAGTCTATTCTTTTTAGATCTATTTTTCTGAACTAAAAAAGTCAAAACTATGGTGATACAGGTTCACAAAGCCAACTAGTGTGTTCAGGATGTCGAAATCTTCTGCTTTATCCGGTTGGAGCAACTTCAGTATGCTGTGCAGTTTGCAATGCTGTCACAGCTGTTCCTCCACCCGGTAAGCCAAAATCTATATAGTTTATTATGAATTTTCATCGCAGATTTCTTGTTTTAATAAAAATTAAATATTTCATAGTTAGTTTCCTGATTTATATATATATATTTTTTTTTTTTTTTTTTTTTTTTTTTTTCTGATTTAGGCACCGAAATGGCGCAATTGGTTTGTGGAGGGTGCCACACATTGCTCATGTACATCCGTGGTGCGACAAGTGTACAATGTTCTTGCTGTCATACCATCAATTTAGCCTTAGAAGGTAATCTATCTCCTAAACATTGTCACAATCATTTGATCATTTTTTTAAATATAGATATTGTGAACTGTTTGACAGCAAATCAGGTAGCACATGTCAACTGTGGAAATTGTAGGATGCTTTTAATGTACCAATATGGAGCTCGTTCTGTGAAATGTGCCGTTTGCCAATTTATTACGTCCGTTGGGGTTAGCACAAAACCTTTGTTTCCTCTATCTTGACATTACAATAACTTATGACCATTTTGTAATATATGCTTATTGGATGCACAGGCTTCGACAAGTGCTACAGAACAGAAGTTCACCACATAAATGTTTGTGTTCAGAATGATTTACTATGACTTCAAATCTATGGTGACCCAAGAACCTATGTATCACTACATGTACAATGTATAGAGTTATGAATTTCTTATTGCTTGAGACTATCATAATCTTATTCATAAATATTAAAGTTGTGAAATAATAAGAGTAGTTTTGGCAAGCGTGTGTAGGATATGAGAAATAGCCTATTATGAGAGGACATTTATGGTTGTAAGTTGGTGTTTTGTTTTCCAGATAATGAGGAGCTTTTATTTGTTCTGTTAGTTTTGATACATGTTTGATTTAGCGCCAATAACACGGCAACAAGTTAGTTTTGTGGGGTTTCTTGACAAATCTAATTCAAGTTTCAAAGTTCTCACTTTATGTTAAAAATTAATGAATGGATAGAAAATGACTTAACACTATAGGATAAACATTAAGATAAAAAGATGAAAGAAGAATCATGTGAAAGAACTAAAGCTAGTTTCATTTTAAGGTGTTTTCTTTATCCTTTCCCTGTATATTAAATTAATTCAAAAGATTAAAATGTGAGACTAAATCCATGAATACACATCAAAGAAAAAGGGTATTAATGTAATCTACTAGTATTGTGCGACGTCAAAGCATGTTACAAAGTTCCCAAATCACATCTTTGAAGATTTGTGGTATTCAATGGAAGAGACCTAGAAGGAAGAAAATGACTTTTGAGACCACAACGGATAAGTATGAAGACAAAAAGATGTAGGAGAGGATCATGTGAACATAAAAATAATACAAAAACAATATGAAAATGAAAGCGAGAACAGTAACCGCATAACAGATACTCCATAGACGTGCCGTAGAAATATGTTTTTTTTAAGTGGTACATTATGTCATACAAAATAAATAGTACACGCGGAAACTCGGAAGCCCTTTGGCTACAAACAAGCATCCTTGAGCCCTACTTTATTGTGAATGAGCGTAAAGTTCAATAAGCATTACGTGTTTTCGAGTACGCAAAGGTTGAGGAGAATATGAACCAATGGCTTTACGACGTATTACCATCTAGGAATTGACAAAATACCACGAAACAAAAAATTTGATGGTAATGTTATACATCGTGTGAGGTTCCACTAGATGGACTTACTATCGCAAACAAATTGATTGATAGTGTTTTCATAGTGATTATGTCATGTAAAAGAATATTCATCACCTAAATTAGACTTCTTTTTCTCTGGTATACACAAAATTGTGATCACGACCCTTCTTGATATTAGTTTTTTTAATGGGAGATGATTAGTCTACTTGCAAACTAACCAGGATTTATGTTTATCCTAATATATTCCTTGACTTGGTCAATGAAATGCTTCAACTGGATCTGGAACAGTGGACGGCTGATATAGAAACATAATCCAGGCAACTAACCCAACCATAGCCAGATGGTGTAGATGGACCAACATAGCCAGGCAGCTTTGACTGTTCCCGGGTATCCCCTCCTTTTAGGAAGATGACACTATTTTTTGGAACAACACCAAGTAGTAGCAGTAACTGGCCAAAACCTCACATAATGTGTCATAGCCAAACTGGGTCCCTAGATTCTAGAATCAGTGTCAGGTCCAAGAATTCCAACTTGGGTATGCACCACCATAACAGAGCTTTTTAGGTTTTTACTCACGAAAAACTAATAAAAGATTTTTTGTGGGTTTCTTCTCCACATCGGTCAGGCAATATCCATCGTAAAGTTCCTATTGCACATCTGTAAGTTAAGGACTTACTATGAAGAACAAAACAATGAAAAAAAAATCAACTGATCTAAGTGAAAAAAGATCACTCATTTTCAGCAGTGGTCACTACTCGGACAAGTTTTATAGCATTTTTCTGCATATTTTACGGCTACAAATTATATTTATTTGATAACTACAAAATAATGAGCTACAAGGCGAATCTTGATGATGACATGGTATAAGCACATACATTATGGATATTCTTATTACCACAAGTACACATAGCAGGAACGAGGCAGAGCTAAGAAAAGAATCACAAAGGGATTATCAGTTTATTACTCATACAGGTGAAAAATCAAATGAATTATTTAATTTCAGTAGGAGGGAATTCTAAACATATTAACAAATGAATTTCAGAAACTTGCAAAAAATGGTAGATGCATGTTATGATACAATAACACATTTAATGACATTGATGATGATAGATAAATTCATACAGGACTCAACTGAGAAAATATAGATTGCAGTAATAAGAACAACAGGTTATCGAATAAATTGACTGCATTTTGCAAAAAGAAAAGGGTGAGATGATCATACTATTGCTTTTATAAACCAGTCAGCACGTAACTATTCATTCAGTTCCATCAACAGAGACCTTGTTTGTTCCTCCAGCTTGAATCCAGCTGCCTCGGCCTCCTTGCACACCTCCTTACATTTAGCTATCCTCCCATGAATTGCGTAGGCTTTAATAATATCCATGTATATATCATATGCCGGAGAAAATCCTGCCTCCTTTAGTTTTGAAAAATATCTTACAGCCCTTGAGAGGTCATTAAGAGCAACAAAAAGTTTTATTACCACACGGTATGCTGGAAGATCAAAAAGACAATTTGATCCTTCCATTTCCCAAACCAAAGCCAGCGCCTCTCTGTAACAGTTACTGGAATAACGACTGTGGATGAGAGTGGTGTACATGACCACACTTGGTTCCATACCAGAGTCTTTAAACCAATTATATAAACTCTCCACGATCTCAAACCTCCCGAGCTTGATGCAAACTTTCATTATCGCAGTGCAGTCTTGCTGCGTTAGATTTAAATCATCTCTTTCACCAAGCTCTTCCAGTAAGTTCATTACAAGCACGCGATTATCAGGGTTTTTTCCAAGTTCTAAAATGAGTTTTGCATAAACCCCTGAATCCAGCATCATTTTTCTGTTTTTAGCAGCTGAAAGAAGTTTGTATGCAAGTTTTAAGTTGCTACTCCTTATGAAACCCCTCACGACTGCTTCATACACATTTTTGCTCGAGAGGCTCAAGAATTTCTCAAGCTTGAAAGACAATTTCAATTCATGGTTCCTAGCAAGGACTTCAACGGTTGAAGCAAGAAGTCGATCATCTTGAGACAGATGAGGTTGTTCTTGCACCCAACAGTATATCTGCAAAGCTCGTTCAGGCAGACCCATATGTCCTAACTCTCTTACTGTCATTGACAACGAACCTTTTCTAAGAAATCGACTGCATTTGTCAAGAACTATGGAAACATCTTCTTCAGGGTCAAGTTTTTTAATTTCTTTAGCTAGACCAACTAAGAATGTCGGGTCCTTGTACACTCTACTAGATATCGCTTTTCTTGAAATGTTTGTATTTCTTGCAAATTTCTTTGAAGTGGGGAGTCCCATTGGCCGATTCTTGTATGGAACTGGAAGAGGGAGAGGTCTTTCTCTACCTAATTTACCGGGTTTTTGAGGAATCCTACCACGAAACAACGAGGAAATTGTTTCAATCTCCTCGGGATCCCACTCAGGATTGTCTTCTGCTTCTGTTTCTATTTTTCTTATTTGTTCTTCCTCTTCATTGCTCTCATTTTCCACGTCATCATCCAAAACATCAATTGTATCATCAAAAGACTGTCTGCCCTCATTCAACGACCCGCTATCCCCATTAGTCGTGTGAGGATCAGCGTGTTTCTTGATTGGTTTTCTAAGGTAAATCCTAGTTCCTGATATATCCATCAAACTTAACCTCACATTATCCTGACTACTTCTCATCATTTCCATCTCCCGTGAATTACTAAAACCGACAGAAACTCTTGTTCCATAAATATTACAAAAGCAACAAGAAAGAAGAGCACCGTCCATGCCTGTGTGTCTAACTTACAATATACATGCAAAATATTTTATCGTTCTCTCGAGTGACACTAACCAAGAAACCCGGAAAGACGCCTAAACAGCGTTAATGTAAATAGTTCACGATCGAAGAAAACGTCGAACTTAAGCTAACATAAATTTGTAAAAGTTTAAGAAACCTCAGTTTGAGTGAGACATTTTATCAAACACTTAACATGCAACTCGAATTTTAGAAACTCAAAACCACGTTCACCGAATACCAAGGATCATATGTAACGCTGTTTATCGTCTAAGCACATAATTTAGTTCATAAAGTTACGTTGAAAAAAAAAAGTAACGATTTTTAACAAACAGTTAAACACAACAACAGCAAAGTAAATTGGACCGAATTTGAATGAATGTGTTTGGTTAGTAGAAGTTTCATATATAACCCTTGCGTTTCACCTACAGTCCAACTTGTGCACCTAAGTTGTGTTTCTTATTTTTAGGGGCGATCACCGTCTAAAAACCGGGTCGGATCGAAAACCGAGTTGATCAAAACACTGGATTGAGGACTTAACCGTAAATAAGTGTTCGGTTTAACCATAAGATGAGTTGAACTGACCGAGAGACCAATATTAGAAAAAAGGTGGACCGAATACCGGACCAAAATATGTTTCGGCGTAATTATGTTGGTTTGATTTATCTGTTTAATTGAATCCGTGGTCTATTATGCTCAACCCTACTAATCTAGACACCGACTACTATAATTCTTCCATTAAAAAAGTTGTCTTACGACAAAGTTACATAGTTTAACAAAAAACTTGCGTTTTGCAAAATGATACTTTTACCGTTGACCAATAATTTCATCTTCGATTAGAGTCATGTTAGGAAACTTTATGTATGGAACACACTCTTTTATACCGAGTAGTTGACGATTGGATCCGAAGGGGAGTAAAATCATAAAAGTAAGACCCCTCTAGTTTCACAAATTTTGAACACTTAAGTTTTGTTATTTAGACACCAACTGATTTAATTAGCTAAACGATTATCGCGTATAACGGCGACGGTGGATAAGGAGTGTATAATTTAGTGGGGCCCACATAAATTAAATTAAGTTTTAGTCAACATTACTCAATATATTTTTGATATTAGAAGAAAAGAGCCCCCCTAATTGACTAGTCTCATAAGTGCTGCTGTTTTGGTTTTGAAGAAGAAAATGATACAACAACAACAGCTAATCTGAAAAAGCCAAGATTCCTCAGATCTGATCTAATAATAAGCACTGTTTGTTTCTTTACATAAATTAATTTATTAAGATGCCGGTGGCTGCGTCGGCTATATACTTTTTGAATCTCCGCGGTGATGTTCTCATCAATCGTCTTTACCGCGATGACGTCGGGTCAGTCACATCAACTTTTTCTTATTACTTGTGTCAAATACATTTTGTTATACAACTTTGGTATTATTATTAGGGTTACTACTACTTGAATGTCCTATTCACTGGCTGGTTTTTGTTTGCCTGTTCTGTGATTTAGGGTGTGTTTTTTTTTTTTTTTTTAAAAAAGTCTTACTAGCCCTCTTACTCTTACCGGTAAGAGGTGGTTAGATGTTTTGCTTGATTATTTTTTTTTTGAGTCAGACCCGGTTAGCCATATAACATCTTGCTCAGTAAGAGATACATTATTTCGTTTAGATTTGGACTTTCTAGCCACCGCTTACCGGTAAGATGTGGTAGTCAGATTCAAACCTAAAAAAATCGTGAATCGGTAGCGTGGCGGTCGACCACCCTGCAGCGCTTAATCGGCCAAGGCGGGATTAATCGGATTGGCATTTTTTGCATGTTTTGGGTATTTCTGGAGACCAAACTAAAGATCGTAACTGATTCCAAGCCTACTATGTTTCCAAACCTCAATAAAAGGCTCCAATTCTGATTATGAGGCTCATTGTGTGTTATAAGTGAAATAAACGATCCCCAAATTAAGTAGAATGCCTAAATTTTTATTTTTTTTAAAGCTGACCGATACGGCCGATTAATCGGCCGATACTGCCGATTTCTGGCCGATACGGCCGATTTTTGGCCTTTTTTTTGCCCAGACCGATTTTTTGACCGATATGCAAAATTCTACAAGGTCGAAGGCCGATAAGCGATATATCGGCGATTAATCGGCCGATTTTTGCAACATTGAGACCTAAAACATCTTAATGAAACAAACACACCCTTATATATTAAGGGCATGTTCATGTGTTACAAGTATGCCCAAGGTAGTTAAAAGCGAGTGCCTAGGCGATGAGGGGTAGGTAGGGTTTTTGCACTCTTAAATCCAAATACAACGGATCTTTTCTAATTTATTTTTTAAGTTTTTAACTGATTAGTAATTACACAAGTTGATATTGGAAACGATGGGGAAATTGGAAATGACAACTTAGACAATAATTCTGAATAAGAACAGAATAGCAGACTTTAAGGTTTTTAGTCTTTTTCTATTAAAAATGGAAATTTAAGGTAATAGTGTTCGTGTTCTTATCTAATCATTGTTTTCATGTTCGACACTATCCTATGCACAAAGGGTAAAACGTTCACTAATGTGCTTGCTTTTTGTCGCCTCTCGCCTTAGTTCCTAGGGAAGGCACATCACCTTGTGGCCGCTTTCGCCTTTAACTATGGGTCATTGACATCTTGACCATAACCGTCCTCTTGGGAGGTACAAGCACGAGCATTTTTTCTAAAAGTTGGTATGTTTTCGATGCAAATGTAGCTATCCCATTGTGAGCCATTTTTATAAATTTGAGGTACATATGAGTTCCATCCGGCTCATGAATTTGAAGCTTGGTTGTTTTATTTGTTTATTTATTTATTTAGGAAGGCAACTAAGAATCACACTATATACAATACAAATATTCACACATATGTCCTAGACAGGTCTTGAAACCAAAACTACTAGGTTGGGGAGCATCTTACACCCCTTGGTTTGAAGTTCGGCCTGTAATGGGCTAGATAAGGTAAACTAATGGGTTAGATGGATTTATAATGGTTTATTGGTTGCCCACTCATCTCTCTATGTGAATAAATATCTTATTACATTCTTATAGTTTGATTCAGATTAAGAGGCTATACCTTCTTTGTAATAAGTTATATGTGTGGATCTCATTGAGTAATTAGTGTTAGAAGTTTCTTGCAAGTTCAGAGGAAATGTGTTCCCTTATCTCACTTTTTTCTGTTTGTTCTTTATTGTTGCATCTTATAGGGGAAACATGGTTGATGCCTTTAGACTGCACATTATGCAAACAAAGGAACTAGGCACGTGTCCTGTGCGCCAGATTGGTGGTTGCTCTTTCTTCTATATGAGAATTAGCAATGTCTACATTGTCATCGTTGTCAGTAGCAATGCCAATGTAGCATGTGCCTTCAAGTTCGTTGTTGAGGTGATCTTCTGATTTTCAAAGGTTTATCGGATTAGTATTTGCTCATAAGTTTGTTAACTGTACATGTCCTCTTGTACAGGCGGTTAATTTATTTAAGTCATATTTTGGTGGTGCTTTTGATGAGGATGCCATTCGCAACAACTTCGTTTTGATATACGAGTTATTAGATGGTATGGACTGCTTTATTTAAATCACAGGTCTTCATTTTTTTTTTTACTTTATAGTGTTTCACTCTTGTATATCTGCTTTGATCTGCAGAAATTATGGACTTTGGTTATCCGCAAAATCTTTCACCAGAAATATTGAAGCTTTACATTACTCAAGAAGGTGTACGCTCACCATTCTCATCAAAGGTTAGATGTGACCTATTATAGATCTTATTCGATTATATAAACAATGAATCTGTATATTCTGACTTGTAACTCGGTTTGAATTTAAACAGCCTACAGATAAACCTGTCCCCAATGCTACTTTACAAGTAACTGGTGCGGTTGGATGGCGAAGGGAAGGCCTTCATTATAAGAAGAATGAGGTGTTTTTGGATATTGTGGAAAGTGTTAATCTTCTTATGTCTTCAAAAGGTACAGTTTATTGATTTAATGGTTTATCACATTTGCATGCATTTGCTTTTGTTGTCTAATAAATAATTTGATGGTAATAGGTAGTGTACTTCGTTGTGATGTAACGGGTAAGGTTCTTATGAAATGCTTTCTTTCTGGAATGCCTGATTTGAAGCTGGGATTGAATGACAAAATTGGACTCGAGAAAGAGTCTGAAATTAAGTCGCGTCCCACTAAGAGGTAATATCTGATTTCACGTATATATTTATGTATAAGTCTTTAATGTTTGCTTCGTTTGATAATAAAATCTTAATTTACTACTAATGCAGTGGGAAAACTATTGAGCTGGATGATGTCACCTTCCATCAGTGTGTAAACTTAACCAGATTTAATTCAGAAAAAACTGTCAGTTTCGTGCCACCAGATGGTGAATTCGAGCTAATGAAGTAAACTCACCATTCCGATATACAAATGTTACATTTTTATCCTACAGATGTTAACAATTTTGCTGATAATTCATGTAACAGATATCGTATCACTGAGGGTGTAAACCTCCCTTTTCGGGTGTTGCCTACCATCAAGGAAATGGGTAGGACACGCATGGAAGTTAACGTTAAGGTTTGTGAACAACTACACCGTATATTAGGAGCCTTATTAGTGTAGTTATTATTATAACATTATTGGCTTGCAGGTTAAGAGTGTCTTTGGGGCAAAAATGTTTGCACTTGGAGTTGTGGTTAAGGTTCCAGTACCCAAACAAACCGCAAAAACAAGTGTTCAAGTGACATCAGGGCGAGCAAAATACAATGCTTCTATGGATTGTTTGATGTGGAAGTA
This sequence comes from Artemisia tridentata subsp. tridentata, assembly GCA_021014915.2. Classification (NCBI taxonomy): domain Eukaryota; kingdom Viridiplantae; phylum Streptophyta; class Magnoliopsida; order Asterales; family Asteraceae; genus Artemisia; species Artemisia tridentata. Next base: position 302,429,920 of record CP139501.1, on the reverse strand, counting down.
AGTACCTAACCATTTCATGTTTTATTATAAACGGTGTGTCTGTTACTATAACCATTGGTATAAAAATTTGCAGGATAAGGAAATTTCCAGGACAAACTGAAGCAACTCTTAGTGCAGAAGTGGAGTTGATTTCAACAATTGCAGAAAAGAAGTCTTGGACTAGGCCACCGATACAGATGGAGTTTCAGGTGCTTCTTATGCTCTTCTAAAAAACTTGATTAAACTTCATACATACAGGATGTATTTAGTGTCTATATACTACTTATTCCACGCCATAGCAAAGAACTTTGTCCCTTAAACATGAAAAGCAAAGTTTAGATTCGTTCCATCAAATCATTTCTAATCCTAAACTTTTGCAGGTTCCTATGTTTACAGCATCTGGATTAAGAGTCAGGTTTCTCAAGGTACATTTTACCACAATTTCTGCAGTTCTGAATGTAGTGAAGTAACAAACTTCTTAAATCACCAATTGTTAATTTGCTTGCCAATTTTCGCAGGTATGGGAGAAGAGTGGCTACAATACCGTTGAGTGGGTCAGGTATATTACCAAAGCAGGTTCATATGAGATCAGATGCTGAGTTCAAACGGATTTTTACGGACTTTCGTGATGACATGGTGAACCGACTTGAGTTAGTTATAATCAAGCTTAGTGTCTATAGTGTCAATCTCAGCGGTCTAAACTATGAGTACTTGTAATGCCCATATTGTTCCAGGTTTGTGCTATAACGATTATAGGAATGATTGGATTAAAATTTGATTTGTTTTGGTTGTTATAATTGCATTTTTTTATTTAAACTTATGGTATGTTTGAAATATTTAGATGATGGCTCCGTTCAACTAAACTTGCATAATCAGGAAGAATTGCTTTTATATGAAATAGTTAATTGTGTTGAACATAATTCACCATTGATTCAGTTCTTTTTATGCTTTGATTACTATCGTCTTCATAAAAGTTACACGTGGAATTTGTTACGGCCCTTGTTATATTGTTTGCTAGCTGACTCATAAGTCAGATTATATAGCATGAAGCAGTTATTTCAAACAATATTTGTTAAGATCCTGATCTTACGATTTTACGAAGCAAAAACGATCTGGATCCTACGTAGGATCTTAACAAGCTTAAGATCTTATAGGATCTCAAAGTTGACAATAGGATCTTAAGATCTACTCCGATGCGATTTTATTTTTCTCGATCCGCAAACTAAAAAACTATAAATTTATGTTTTATGGTTTTATATAATTTATAAATTTATGTTTTATGGTTTTATATAATTTAAAAAACAATATGTGATTCTTCTTAAATATTTCATATTTATAATTTATGAACATTTTCATAAAATATTCATATAATTTCATGTTTATAATATATAATAATTTGTAGATTTGAATAATATTACAAAGATTATTAAGAAATAACATTATAGTAGGATCTTAGGATCCGATCCGATCTTACTATCATGATCTTGCAAAGAAGAAGACGATTCTAGGTAAGATCCCGATCTTGAAAACCTAATTTTCATCAAAACTGGAAAATGTTGCTCCAATATTAGGTGGATGCAAATAGTTAATACAAGCCTAAATTATTCAAAAAGGGGAAGCAGGTTGTCACTTTGTGGCTGTGTTAGGATAGCTACTCACTTTTGCACCCAACTTTTGACTTTGAAGGTCAAAATTAGCTGAATTATGATTTTTGACTTCTGTGTTCTGATTTTCGTGCTGTTGAGCAATCAGTGTATGTCATGTTTGAAACTAAATCTGCTTTTCAAAGTGGTTCATATAACCCTACAAGCGACCTAGAATTTTCTTAACACCCTTAAATTGTGCAGGATTTACCCAAAGGATGTTTGTATATATGTCTGAAAGAGTCTGGATAATTTATTGTACCTGCTATTGATATTTCTTATTCTTTTTTGTATGAACAGTGAATGTTTGTTATTCAGTTACCAACCACTTTGGAAACGCATATCCATACAGTGATATCTTAACTAACTAAAAGGACACAAAGTGAGAAACAAAGTCTTCCTTAGCAACAAATTGTCATTCTTTTTAACAAAGTTTTATATACCCGCTCCAACGGGATTGGATATGTTGTTGTGTAATGCGACGTAATCAAATATACGAACCATATATACTTGCTAGGTGGCCGGTGATTGTAATGCAATACAACTACGCTAGTTGGACGATGCCAATTTGGTGATTTTTATTGCGAAGTAGAGAGTGTAGTCAAATTTTAATAGGTTTGACAGAGAGTATACACTTTAAATGTATAAGCGTTTTCAAAGAAGAGTAGATATAATAAGGAAAGTACTCCACATGAAAGTTAACGTGGCTATGATGCATCATTCTCGACGCACTAGAACCCCACCTCAACCCTCTACATGTCCCGTAACTCGACCATGTGCGTGGCTTTGGTCATGCACGACCATCGAGTGTTGTATATGTGTTGTGTACGTTTATATGTGTATTGGTCTGTAGGTTCACCTGAGTACTTTAATGTATCTTTCTCACGACTACTTATCACACCACATCCCGTTCTTGTACTTCTTCCACTTTAAGTGTATATTTCTTGGCGTTTCTTTATCCAAGAAAAAGTATTTGTAGGACACGAGATCAATACTTTATCACACACTAAATATTATATGAGTATCGAATGGCACTTAGACAAGAAAGATGTGGAACGTGTATGTATAATAAATACCGAATGTATATTAGCTTAACATAAGAGAAGGAAGAACAATACAAGAACTCACACACACTCTCACCTATAACTCTCTAAAGCACACCTAGCAATCTCTAAAGCACACTTACTAATGAAGTGGGAGTGTGCTATTTATAGAAACAAAGTGACGCCCTAAAGGCTTTCCTATGGGCTTTGGTTGGGCTTTACATGGATTGGACTATTTTAAACAATACATGAACTTAACTACTTAGTCCAACCATAAGCCCTATATATCACTATTCTATTACATTAAATCAACACACAACAAAGTTGTTAAAAGGTAAATGACCATCACTTTATAAATGCTAACAATCTCTCCCTAAGTGATGGTCATTCAAATGATGCTCCCAGTGATTAGGTCATTAGTCTTCGTCGTCTTGAACTTTGTGTGTTGATGTAGAATAGTCTTGGTTCTTTGTTCCTTCATGCTATGTGATCTTCAAAGTAATTGTCTTTCGGTTCTTCTTGCCTTTGATCAACATCTTCTGTACATTGGCGTCGTATCCTCCATCATACTCATACTTCTTGGACTTCATACTTATGTCTTCATCATTTTGATACATGAACTTGTTCTTGACATCTTGATTAGCTTTATGATTTTGTCATGACACTTTGTCTTTAACTTGATCCTTTTTTCTTGAACTTTTTTTTTTTTTTTTACTTTGAGCTTTGTTGAGGATGATCTTCATAAATATAAGTATGAGGAGATTTGGATGTTGAGCTATATGATGATGGTAGATGGACTTTCCTCAGTACCTGCAAAAAACAGTTATCAATAAATCGTCCAGCGCTTACAGGTTCGGACTTCGAGATCGTTAATAGCATAGTGTGAAAATTTCTCTGATCCTTACCAAGGCCGTTCTGAACCGGATGCCCCCTAGAGAGCTTACTCAGATACATCGAAGTGTATCAACGGTTCAGGTGAGCCGCTGAAGTATACCGGAGTATCACTTCACGACTGTAGACCGTTTGAAGCACGTAACCATCATGATATAAATGGCAAGATCCTTATATCTCATTCAGACTCTTGTACACCTTGTGTCTTTTTTGGCGAACACAAATGTATTATAATGGAAGTGTTCCTAAGAGATTTTTAGATGAATCTCATGGCTTTATACTCGATTATGTGCGTTTTGGTTTTAGTAGTTGGAGGCATGGAGCAGAGTGCCACATTTTCAATATCAACACATGTCGGAGTGAGAGGCTGATAGATTATGCAGTGTTCTCCCTGAGAAATGAAACAAATATCTTTTAAGAGATATCTGAGTGGCTAGGAGGGGTGGTGCAGCGCGTCACTAGGTCCATGACGTCTTGACTTCAATATCAGTATCAACTTTGTGATAACCGATAGCAGATGTATTGACCTGGTTTCTGCCCTAAGTTTTCATTGAGGGCTATTTCTTTTCACCCTTTCATTAAACTTTTCTTTTTCATTCTTCAACCCCTTCTTTCCCTTTCTCATTTACTCCTTTTTTTAATCTTTCTTAAGGACTTCTAATTCTAATCTATTGGAATTGTCCTTGGGTAGATCCCTTCGGCTCTGGCGGATCATAGGACATAACCTAATCATAATCACCTTATTACTCCATGATTATCCTAGATTTGTTGATCATTTGCCCTAAAACCTTTTGTGAACATCTCTCAAAGTGTTTATGAATAAAACATATTTTGGTTAACACTTCGAGAGTTTTGAATTTTCTGAAATACCCCCCCTACACATGTGCTCATGCATTTTTAAGATAAGTTTGCACATGGTAGGTAGAGTTCGCACATTTTGAATTGATTGATTTTTGAATGAACATGACCATTGCGCGACACATTTACATCACTAGTTAGACGCTTGAAATTATTACCCGTCCCGATCATATTCAACGAAAATCTCTCGAATTGGTACATTCTATTCAGACAAGTCCTTTGCGAGACACGTTTACATCACTGGATAACCAGCTTGAAATTATTACCCGTCCCGGACAAGTCTTTTCGATTACTGACATATAGTTTTCATCAATTCGAGGGTTCAGATCTGAGTCCTTTTGGAGAGCTCTTTTGAGATTCAATCCACGATCTTTAAACATTTTGATCACATTTTAATCACGTCTTCTCCCCCTCAAAAATAGCATGTAGTGATATTTTTGATATCAACTGATTAAATGAAAGCTTTTTGGAGAGATAGACGGATTTGAGCATGAAATTGGAACATTTTTTGTTTTTAATTTTTATACTCCCCCTTAAATAAAGCATGTTTTATCGGGTTTGGAGGTAGTTGTCTTGAGCATAGAATTTTGAGAAAGATTTTGAAGAATCTTTTTGAAAAATCTTGATCATGTGCTCAAGGATTTTTTATTTTGCCATTAACATTACGAGTCCTGATCTGAAATAATCAGAAGTCATCAATGTAGCTCGGGTTTCATACTGAAGTATACAAAAGCCATAAAGATTTTTAGGATAAGTGCTCCAAAATTATGTAAAACCTTTGTTTTGATTAAGCACTTTCCTTTCTTTGAAAGCACGGGTCCTGAACTGATGTGTCCAGAAGCCATTAAATGAAGCTCGGGTCTGAAATCGAGTTGTTCCGAAGCCATTATGAGATCAGATTAGACAACAACCTTTGAAACCCATTTAAGCACGGCGCCAACAAGTTTACCATATTTTGAAATCCATTTGTAAGTTGTGTCAATCTGAGTCAAAGAATTTGAATTCCAACGAGGACTGAAAACCAGTGTTTCATTTTGAAATAAAACTCGTGGAATCAATGGTGATTTAAAACTCTTTTTCTTGTGAAAGTTGTTCGAGAAACCCGGTGTCTCTCTTGGAGTTTTAAAATTTGAAGAAGAAGTTTTCCATCCATTGTTGAAACCCGGTATTTCATTTCGAAAATTCATTTTTGAGATGAATGGAAACCTTCCCGAATTTGGAATTTTCAAAGCAGAGTCATTCTTGTGTTGTAGCGGAAGCATTTCAGAGTTTGAATATTTCAAAGGTTTTGAACGACTTTGCTTTGGTTTCCATACTTTCTTTACCGGTGTAAAGCGAGAGTATGGAGTTTGAAAACCTTTATTCTCTTCTTTTGAAGTATTTGTCCTTGAAAGCTTTTGAGGAGTAAGTGTTTCAGAAAAACTTGGTTTCTTCGAAAACTTCCTTCCTTTTTGCAAAGAATAGGTTGTAAACTGGGAAACCTTTTTCGAAAATGGTTTTGAAGATTCACCCGTGTAAACCTTCTTCGAAACACTCACTTCTGGTGTTGAAAAAATTGAGATATGAGCTTTTCCTTTTGATCGGTTAAAAGAATCAAGCTTCACTTTTAAAGCATTGTATGAAGTTCTCAAATCAATGTATTCTTTTTGAAGATAAAGATGATCTTGAGATGCCAATTTTGATTCTAAAGAGGCGATTTGTTTCAAAAATTGATCTTTTGCGGCTTTAGAATCATCCGTTTTACGAGCCAATTTCCGTTCGAACTCAACATTTTCTTTTTCAAGTCTTTCAAAATATTTTTCGAATTTGGTCGTTTTGTTGAAAAAGTTAGTTTTGGCATCCTCAAAATCATTTGTTTGTTGAGCTAAAAGCGTTTCAAGCTCAACCACTTTCGTTTGAAGCACATGATTTTCATTTTCAAAAAGATCCATTTTCTTCCCCGTTTCCTTTTCAAGATCTGGAGTATTAGAATCAAACAGGGGATTTGGAAAGGAAACTTTTGTGATTTGAGACTCAACCTTTTTCATCTTCATTGATTCAATCTTTTGCAAAACATTTTCAAACTTTTTATCAGCGAGTTCAGACAATTGAGACTTCAAATCTTCAGTCTCTTTTTGTTTCATGTTTGAGTTTTGAGTCTGAACTCATGAACGTTTGATTGAATCAAACAGGTTTTTGTAAATCTGTTTCAAATGCTCATTTTCTTTTTGTAATGATGTCACAGTATGTTCCAATTCAATATTTTTTGTATCAAGTTCGTCCAAATCAAACTTGAATTTGGCATCATTACACTTTTCTTCAAAAATCTTTTCTTTTTCTTTAAGCACCGTTGTCAAAGAGTTTTTAGAAGAAATTTTCATTCCCTGCAGTTTGAGTTGGAAAGAAATACTTTGAGCTTCGAGTTTTGTTAAATCTTTCTCAAACTGAGCAGTTTTTTTTTGACAATTCTTCTTTGACTTCAGCTGCTTCTTTTGAAAGGTATGTTATTTTCTTTTTGAGACAAAGATTTTCAGATTTCAAAGAAGATGTTTGTTCAAAATTCACATTCTCATACTCATGGCTGACAGACACTGACTTGAATGACTCTATTTGATTTGTGAAAAATTCTTTTTGTATATCAAGTATTAAGCATTTTTCATCAAATTCATCTTCAAGAGAATGGATGTACTTTAAATCTTCTCTCATTTCAGTGACAAGATATTTTTCAAAGTAATCAAAACTTAAGTTGATATCTTTCACACGAGGTTCAATCTCATCTTTTAAAATCTTACTGACTTTCATTTTTAGGCGAGAATCCGGTGAAAGAAGATTATAGTAATCATTATTGGTGTATTGTTGCTTAGACCAAATGACCTTTAACGTATGCTCAATGTGATGTTTAAGATTACAAAACTGTTTTCTCGCTTTATTTTGCCATAACTTAGTATCATAAGTAGCAAGTTGTGCTTCTTTGAAATATCTTTTCACATTTGTGTCTTTTCTTTTGAAAGGTTCTTTTGGTATATCTGTCAATTGTGTACACCCATACACAAAGCCTTGGTACGAGAATGGGCTTTTTATTTGTTTTACTTTTAAACGTTTTTCCTCTTCAGATTTTTCTTCATCTTCTGAATTAAACAGAACATCAGTCGACAAACCTTTTCCCAGTTTTTCAGCATCGTACAAACTAGGTGTCAACTTTTGCACTTGTAGAAAACAAGGTTTTTCATTTTTCAAATCATTTTCCAAATTTTTTTCTAAATGACCATTATTTTCAAAACCAAGTCCGTATTTTCCTTGATGAACGTTCTCGTCTTTAGGAAGCATCATTTGTAAAGTTTGAACACTTTGTCCTGTTTTTTGAAGTTTTGCTTCAAGATTTTTTGCTCGTTTCAAAAACTCTTGATTTTCATTCTCAAGTTTTGTTTTAACAACTTTAAAATCTGAATTGGTTTTCTAAAGCTTTGAATTTTCACTTTTTAAATCAGATATTTCTTTTAAAAGAGCTTGAACCTTTCTGTTGTTAAGAACCATTTGTTCATCCAGTTTTTGAATGGAACATTTTTCACAATAAACAGCTTCTCTATACCCAACTTCAAGTTCTTCTTTTTGTTTTAAGAGAGGTTTGACAAAATCGCCGTTCATTACATATTTCCGAGCTTGAGATTTAAGGTTCGAGATTTCAATTTCAAGTTCAGTTTTGCTTTTTGTTACATTTTCAAAACCTTTTTCCATTTCTTTAAATCTCTCAAGCTCTTTGGACAATAAGACATTCGCTTGCTTAGCTTTGCGATTGTCCTCTTTGCACTTTTCAAGTTCATGTTTGAAATTTTTGATTAATGAAGCAAATAAGGCACGATCTTGTTCATAAGAAGATCCATCCTGGGCAAGCTCACCTCCATTAGGATCCATATCTGGAGTTATGGGAGTGATATTACCATCAAACCGTTCCACCACAAATGTGTCACTTATGGACTCAGGATGTGCAGGACGTGTCTTATCATGAGTAAACACATTATCGAACAAAACAACATTATCATTATCGTTTGAATGTTGTACCGTAGCCAATATCTCTGTGTCAAATGATGATCTGATATGATCATCCTCAGTATCCCAAACAGCCTCATTCCTGTATGTACCATCAGCATCCGAATCATACCTTGGAGTGCTGCTTTCAACCTGCTGTCCTAAAGATGTATCACTTCCCGTGAAGACCAAGCTAGCATCAGATGTTGTACCCTCATTGACTGTTTGTTCATCTTTGTCTGTCTCTCTCTCGTTCACCTCTGTTTCCTTTAATAGCATTTCTCTTTCAATTAGCTCTCTTTCTTTTAACTGCTTATCTTTTGCAATCTGCTCTCTTTCCTGTTTCTGCTTCTCAATATCATTTAACTCAACTTCCTCTTCATCAAGTATCTTTTCGAGTTCGCCCATGTTATCAATGCATTTAGTTCTGAAGGTCATATAGGTTACCCGAAATCGTTGGTAAAACGCATCGATAAACTCTGACTGGTTCAATAACCAAGGTTTCAGTATACTCTGAAGTTAAGGTTTGATCACTTTAAGAGCTTCCTTGCAGTTTCTTCATTTAGTAGCTTTTCATGTTGATTCAGGCTTTGGATGAGTTATTCTTTGAAATGATGAAATCGGACTCTGATGAAGTATTCAAAAGCCTGATCAAACCTTGAATCATATCCAGCTGAATTGATGACCTTTTCAATCTGTGACTTGAACACTTTAAACGCTTTCTTTGAATCTCTCTCTTTCATTTGTATTTCCTTTCAATTCCGATGTGATAAAGTTGATCTTGGATCGCTGCACCGAAATAGGAATTGTGATTGGTAGGTTAAGATCAGTTGTTGTAGTGAAGTCTTGGTCTTTAGATTATGATCGTTTGAGGTTTAGTCTTCAACAGTCAAATCCGGAAGGTTACTGGCAATTTAGATAAACTAGGGTAATTTAGATAAAAGTAGCAATTTAGACAAAAATACCAATTTCGACAAGACCACAATTTAGACAAAATCAAATGATCACAATTTCGACAAAGTTACCAAATTTACAATTTCGACAAAATCACAATTTCGATAGAAATCTCAATTTAGACAAAATTATACAATTTTGACAAAATTTCAATTTAGATAGAAATTTGCAATTTAGACAAATTTGTAATTTAGATTAAAAAAAATCTATCTAATTTGTACAAATTAGAAGATGTTTCCCTTCTCGAAGTATTCCACACACTTGTACAAGCACGGGAATACCGAGTTCTCGTTTGATATTGAAGAAATCAAGTACAAGTTGAATTTAGATAAGTTTTGAATTTGCAACAGATTCACAATTTCCACAAGTCTGAATTCCTATAACCAATTCCTATAACCAATTCCTATAACCAACAGAATTTCGATAAGCCACAATTTCTATAAACCCTTTGTTATAGGAATTCGTCCACAATTTCTATAAACCGTTTCTTATAGGAATTCGTCCACAATTTCTATAAACCCTCTTTTATAGGAATTCGTCCACAATTTCTATAAACCCTTTGTTATAGGAATTCGTCCACAATTTCTATAAACCCTCTTTTGTCTAAATTCTTATACAAGAATTTTGATAAGAGAGCTTTTCGATGAAGATCCAAAAGCAAGTAACAAACAATCTTCTAAGCCTTTTTCTACGATCAAACAACTTCAAAAACCCGTAAATAACAATCAAGTAACAACCTTTATCGCCTTTTTCAACTTTTCACTATATTTCGATACAAGGTAATAACTTTTAACGCCACAAAACTATTTTTGAAGATGATGATTCGAATGAAAACTACCAAAACTCACTACTAAATGCGTAGACTATGAAAAGTAACAACCTTTTTAACCAAAAACTCATAAAACTCAAAGCTTTACACAAAAAGCTCACGTTTTTATTGAAAAAAAACGCAACTTTTTGTCAACTTTGATAAAAATCGAAATGAATAAACTCCTAAATCGATGTTTGGCTATTTGATACCACTTGTAGGACACTAGCTCAATACTTTATCACACACTAAATATTATATGAGTATCGAATGGCACTTAGACAAGATAGATGTGGAACAATACAAGAACTCACACACACTCTCACCTATACCTCTCTAAAGCACACCTAGCAATCTCTAAAGCAAACCTAGCAATATCTAAAGCACACTTACTAATGAAGTGGGAGTGTGCTATTTATAGAAACAAAGTGACGCCCTAAAGGCTTTTCTATGGGATTTGTTTGGGCTTTACATGGATTGGACTATTTTAAACAATACATGAACTTAACTACTTAGTCCAACCATAAGCCCTATATATCACTATTCTATTACATTAAATCGACAAACTACAAAGTTGTTAAAAGGTAAATGACCATCACTTTATAAATGCTAATAGTATTTCTAGCTTGCATGGCCCTACCAATTGCGTAACTTTTTATATTAGACACATTTAAACCCAGTCTAATATTTTGCTTCATTGGTGTTGGACGATCTTGGGTTTAGGTGTTTGAGTTTGTTCATGGTCCATTAGTGTTAAAGGTTCGTGGTTTTAGATGTTTGAGGCTCGGGGTTTGTTGGGTGTTGAATGGTCGTGATTTATGTGTTTGAAGCTTGTGGTTTAGCGGGAGTTTGGGGAGTCTTGGTTTGGGAGGGTTGTGGTTCAAGAAATGATAAAGTGTTCGTTTTTTTCTTTGTGGTTCAAGACATGGTTCAAGTTTGTGATGTTTAGGTCGTTGCAGGAACATTTTTGGATCGAGGTTCAACGTATATTTGAGGTTCATGATTTTGTTGTTTGAAGGTTGTGGTTGATGTGGCGGTTGTAACCCTCGCAAAAGGTTTTACAATCCTCCTAGGCAGTGTACCTAACCGTTGTAGTGTAGTATAGGTAAATCCGGGGGATTGATCGTTCTCTAGGGGAATAGTCTCGCAATAGTTGTGGAAAAGTCAAGATGTATGACGAGATAGGTCTAGAGGTGAGGGATGATTCTTTTTGTATTTTTATATTTTATGAAAAGCAATTAAGAATCTCGGTTTTGAAGGAGTGGGCGGAATTAGTTGTTGATCAACTAACCCAAAAACTAATTATAAAACTAAATTAAATAAAAATAAACTGAAAAAGTAAATTGGTGGTAACTCTTATGATAGGAAAAACGTGTTCACTTAGACTTAATTACTCCCTAGTTATCTCCTACTGATTTGTTGAATTGTCACGTCATTGTTTTAGTTGAAGCGTTGTATTACTTAATATTGGTCGTGAAGAAGTGCCGAAGTTCCCAACTCTATGAATCTTAGTCTCCCCTAAATCACTTAAAGTCTATTAAGTTTTCTAGGATCTACAAGCCGCAATTCACACAATAAATATAACGAGAAAAAAATAGTGCACTCTACGGTTGCGCTTTGTAAGACGTTCAAGCTAGTTACATATAAGAGGTTGAGAGGATTTAAAACACTTAGGATGTTACTCCTTTATGATGTGTTTAAGATACTTTGAATTTATGTAGTTAAGTATGCAGAATCTACTCAACCACACTTAGAAGATGTTGTTTAATGAAACAGTAGTATAGAATGAACAAAGAACACAGTGTTTAACTTCAAACGATTCAATATTATTCAAGAATAATACGAGTGATCTCAATATCAATAGGGTTACAACGACCTTGAATCTTAACAATAATCTATGACTTGTACATAAACATCTAACCTAGGATCTCCTTTTATAGACTTAAGGAGTCCTTTACAAGATAAGTATCTACCGTATATTTCTAACTAATAGTGATATACATAAGATCTATTCCATACTTATCCTTAATACATATCTTCTAAAACAGCAATACCTTCTGTTATATACTAGCAGTACCAACTTAGAGTTTGTACTGTTAGTTATACTTCAACAGTTATTCAGTTATACACTAGCAGTTTGTACTGTTAGTGTATTCTTCCAGCAGTACTAAGTCAGAAACATTTAATTCCCAACAGAAGTCAGCCAGTTTTCTTAGCCTAAAGCGAGGCAATCAACTAAACAAGAGACAACAAATCAATATTCAATAACTAGGTTTCACTAGATCTAAGCAAACACAAATAAACTTAAGCTAACATGTTAGATAGAAGAAAAGATAAACAAGTAATCAAACAACACATAGACATATTGAATGATTAAACGAATAACTTATCTTCAATTGAACATGGATGAAAAAGGCTGAAAAAGCCCTACAAAAGTTGTGAAAATCGTCTAGGGTTCTTTCATCCAAATTGTTACACCTTACAATGAAAAATTGCGAAAGTATATATAGTTTTACAACTTTGACGACGTCACCTTATAGGTCGTGACGCTGTCAGCTCGCCGTGTTTAGGGTTTCGTCTTGTGCAAGTCGCCGTTCTGACGGCATCAGGAATATCTTGAGGCCGTCATTTGTTAATTCTTCTGGGTCGTCTCTTTCTAGCTTAAAACGTGACTCCCATCTCTAAAATGTACCTAACGGCGTCATGTTGTAAAATCTTCAAATTCCTCTGAAGCATCACTTGATAAACTTGAACAAAAAATCCAGCTTCATAAACAAGGGACGACGTCACGTTGTAGCTTGTGACGCCGTCAGATCTCCAAGTCTGACAGGTTTTTCGCGACTTTGTCGTTTTCTTCACTTTTTCGTCCAAATACGTCCAAAAAGTGCCGATTTCCATATTTCTCGTCCCAAGTACCTAAAATACAAAAAGAAATGATTTGAGGCAATATTTGATCATATTTATACGATTTTGGGCTTAAATGACTCCTTAAAAAGGTACCAAATAAATCCTTATCAAATATCCCTACACTTGGGATTTGCTTGTCCTCATGCAAATGAGCTTTTACACTAATCAAAATACAAGTTAGGGGTCATTTAACATTAATATAAAAGTAATTACAACACATGATCGTTCCACGTTAGTCAAAATAAGCACGAAAATTATATACTAGCACCTCTCACAAAGTGTTTGGATTCTCACATCTCTCGGGTGTATAAAGTTATATAACATGAATGGAAACAGGAAAATATAACACTCTCTACCTGTCATAGCACATAGATTACCATAGGCTTGGGAAAGGATCAAACCTCCACCACTTTGGCGTAAGCACCTAGGATAAACTATCAAATAGGGCTTTTCAAGGGTTGTAACGTTAGGTGTAAGGGTATGAAAAACACGGTTTGTTGGATATAGGGAATTTTTACTGGTGGCAAGTCAATCATCTTGATCAATTACATGTACAATGAGGTGTTGCTAAGCCAAGACTCGCTAACTACTAACTATTTTTTTTTTTTTTTTTGTATTTTTATTGACACTTTCTTGACTTAAACATAAATAAAAGAAACGGGATGGTAGTCCGTATGTTTTTTTCTCTTTTTTTTTTTTTTTTTTTCTTTTTTCATTTTTTTTCTTTATATATATATTATTATATATATATTATATATATAATAATAATAAAAGATTTTAATATATATTATTTTAATATTTAAATATATACTATACTATATATATTTTATACACTATTGCCCTACCATCCAAAATAATACATCAAAAGGATCTTGCAACCTCCCTACACTTGAACTTTTACATACTTTAAAAATAACTAACTAATGACCTGAATTAAGAAAATCAAAACACGTTGAGTACTTTAAAAATTAACGCACATATGGGGGTAATAACGTGACATTCTTCCTCATTACTCCATAACAACTAGTACTTTACCCATGAGTCTCAATCGTCCCAAAACTGTATTTACAAGATATGACTCGACTTAGCAATCATGTAACCAATTAGACAATTGACAAAGGGTTTAACAAATAAATTGTAACAATAATGCACTAAAAATGAGTGCATACAAGGAAGGCTAAGGCGATTTGGGTGTACATTTGGGGGTGGATTGTAAACAATGTTCTTCATTAATATTTCAGAATCCACCGAAATATCACGAGAACCGCGAAAAGGATAGGCTCTGAGGGGTGTACTAGGGGTATCGTGTACTAAAAATGAGTACATCACAAAGGTGTTGGAGAATTACTTGACCAATGAAGCCAACGTAATGATAATACAGGTTTAAAACAAGGGTTATCCTAATGTCTCTTATCATTTAGTAAATCCTAACTACACGAATATAGTCTCACTAGCGATCTCGGGATGCATCACAAACGCAAGTTCTAGAATCTATATACTACCGGTACATTCATAAGCATTAAAGGTGAATGTTTTTTTTTCTTTTTTTTTTCTAAAGATCTAAAGGCGAACCTCACATTTTTTAGGTGAGAATTTTTGAGTGGTAGGGTTTTTTGTGCTAGCTATATAATTCTTATCCATGAGACGCTTATTAAAACTAATGTTTCACTCCTACATGTTGTAAAAACATTTAAATTTGGTGCTAAAATTGCCCAAACAAGTATCTTTCTTAGTTTTATTACACATTTACTCTAAAACAAAACAAATATCAAGCGAAGTTATAGTTTCTAAGGTATCCCATTTTACCCTCCCTACACTTAAATTGAACATTGTCCCCAATGTTCTTGAAAAGTATCAAAGTTATGATAACGGAAAAAATAAAATAGAGAAAGAAACTAATACTCCCCTGATTCGCTCGGCATGGATGATGTGAAAACATGGTTAAATCTTCCTCTAAAAAAATAAACTTGATAAGCTTCACTTCCAATGTATACTTTCATCTTCTTGTCCAATATAACCTGTAATTCACTAAGAAAACGAAACACAAAACCTCGCATAAAATCGCCGGTAAACACTATATATATAAAAACTAATTCCTATAAAGCAAAGATATAATGCTTGCAAAATAAATGTCTACAGATTCCTGGAAATTTAAAATTCCGAAAATTTTTCAAAAATTTTTAAGTTCCAGCAGAAAAACAAAATTATGGAAAACTGTGCTGCTACAGTGCCTGACGCCGTTGGGTGGTAAACCCTGACGCCGTCAGGTATGACCTGACAATATTTTTTCGTTTTATTTCTGGAAAATTTCTGGAAAAATCTGATTAATAAAACCTGGAAGAACTGCAGAACATTCATTGTGACTCGATACAAGCATTTGACTCTAAACAAACACATAAATATATGCTAATCAATAATTGTTAACTTTCATGTTCGAATTCGTTCTTATAAACAAATGTGATCTTCTCTACACTTATCTTTTTGCAAAATACCTTTATATGTAATTAAGACGAGGTTAAAAATAAAATAAAGCATTTTCACAAATTATTCATAACATGAAAGATAAACAAATAAAGATGGAGCATATATATGAAATCAAACAAAATAAAAACAAACAAACAAACAATAAAAACATGGGTTGCCTCCCAAGAAGCGATTTTCTTTATTAACGAGTCTTGTAGCTAGACTCAAATTCATGCCCTACTACGTGACTCCATCCTTCGTCGCGTTCTCAATGTCATCTTCTATCTTGGTTTTATAATCCGAACCTAGTTGTAAGCATTCTTTGTAAAAACCAAATATCTTTTTCATCACATAGTCTAATCCTTTTCTATTATCCTCTTCATTCCTATAGTAGACCGATTGCTTAAGTTCCTTTTCTAGGTTTGGCATAAGAAGAAATTGTTCAATCTTATATGGCATTTGGTAGGCAATCTCGTCGGTTTCATTCGTAAATCTAACTATCCCTAACGATGGGTCATAAGTCATTGTAGAAACCTCCACGAATGGCTTTCCTAATACTACATGGTATAAACAATTGTCAAACACTGGACTAATATCTTCTACAATCAAGAAATCCGTAATATATGTGAAGTTTCCTACATATACGTGCATCCCCTTAACTCTCCCCACAAAATTATTCAACCTACCCGTGTCGGGATCTTTCCTAGGCCCAAGTTTCTTTTTCATTACCCAATTGCGATGGATCCTAGTCATAATGTTTCTGGGGGACCTAAGGTCAATGTAAGTCTTCCACACATGCACGTGCCCGATGTTACATGGTATGTTTATGTTAGATGGCTCACCCGTTTTTATGATTGGTGAACTTATGCAATATGGTGTCTTAGGATCATCTAATAAATACTTATGGTATGCACGTTCATCCTTTGTGGGAAACTTGTTGAAGTAATCATCATCTACTTCTACTTCTTCCTCATCATCATTCTTAATCTCCTCCTGAGGATCACTTTTGTTCTCAATTACGTTTTCCTTATCTTCTTCCTCATTACTACTATTTGGTGATTTTAGAGTAATGGCGTTGACAAAGTGAACATGTTTAGATGATAAAGGATCCTTAACCTCACTACCCCCATTTGTGTTTCTAGCAACTCTACTTAACGGGGTCATTACTTGGTTATTGAGAGCCTTCAACAAATTGTCAATCTTATTGGTCATCTCGCCTTGTTGTTGTTTGAAATCGGCTTCAAACTTAGACAATCGAGCTTCTTGAGATACCATAAAATTAGACATTAATCCTTTAAAATTATTAGAATTGTTAGAAGGATTATTGTTGAAGGTACGGTTCGAGGACGAACCGTTTGATTGAAAACGATTAGGTGGATTTGAAAAATTATTTTGAGAAGAATTTTGGTTTTGTTTCCACCTAAAGTTTGGATGATTCTTCCAAGATGGGTTGTATGAATCACCATAAGTGTTTTGCTCGGGTTTGAAAGTGAACCACTTGTCTCCCGCTCCGTCGGCACGCGAGGATGCATAATCCGCAAAAGCTTGGTCGGGGAGTTCCGTGCAATCACGAGTGTCATGGGAACCACTACATAATTCACACGAAGAAGTGATTTTGTTCACTTGACTTGAAGGTTTAGGAACTTCGTAGGATTTCATGAGAAACTTGACTTGGTCTTCAAGTTCCATGATCCTACGGTTGGGAATGCTTGAGTTATTCGAAGGCAAGGATATTTCCTTGACCGTTTTGCTCAACTCGCGGGGGTCATTCCAACATTCGTTGTCATAGAGAGCAAGATCTTCTATGATTCCCCACGATTCTTCCGCATTCTTATCACGTAGCTTGCCACCGTCCGCTTGGTCAATGGTTTGCCTTGTAGATTGATTGACATGATCGTAGAAGATTTGGACTTGATGCCAAAGATCAATGCCATGATGAGGAACTTTTTGGAGTAAGTCATTGAAACGAGTCCACGCTTCATAAAGAGTTTCACCTTGACGTTGTTGGAACATCAAGATATCATTCCTTAGCTTGGTAGTTCTCCCCGGTGGGAAAAATTGAACGAGGAAATGAGAAGTAAGATCATCCCAAGATATGATGGATCTCGCGGGTAAACGCTCAAGCCATTGACTAGCTTGGTTACGTAGAGAGAACTGTGTTGATGCAAATAATGTTCTAAAAACGTTATTTATATCTTTCGATAACTTCACGTTTTGAGGATGACAAAATGTGAAAACACGTTACGTTAAAATTAACGTAAACAAGTTTTTAGTCGAGAGATCCCATTTCTACGCAAATCACTCTAGGTACGCACAAACTAATTTACAACTTGACAAAGGATCAAAGAAGTGAATTTGTGTTTAAAACTTCACATTTTTAATGTGACAAAACATTTTTTTTCAAAAATATACTTTACAAGTTATTTTTGAATAATTAAGAAATGTTTTATTGGAAAAATAAGTTCAAATAACATAACAGCTATTTTCCCCCCCCAAATAAGTTTTCACCACTAAAGACAAAAAGAGGAGCATTTTTGTCTGGCACGGTACCACTAAATTTAGTGGTACTGTGGGTGAATTAATGGTACCGTGTCCCCATAACGGCTAGAATTTTTCTGCCTATAAATACCAGCCCTCTTCACAGTTTTTGGGCATCCTTTTTCACACAGAACTTTCTGAGTTCAATACTCTCACCACATCTTTTCTTCTTGATCATTTAGTTTAGTTTTCTTTTGTTTAAGAGTGATCCAATCATCTAACCTAGAGATCACCTTCATTCCTCTTCTAGTGCAAGAGAAGAACACAAGGTATCAAAGAAGATACAAAGTGTTGTAGTTGTAGTTAGAGCACTTGTAACACTTGTTACATACTTGTTGTATCTTTGTATACATCAAGTTTAATTTTCTTTTGAGAGCTTGTGAGAGAAGATCATTGTGATCTTATAGAGATATTGAATATCTCTTGTAGCTTGTGAGCTAGTGTGTTGATCAAGTTGATCAAGGGTAGATAGGGTAGATTGAATCAAGTGAGAGTTGATCATTGTGATCTTGTCGAGATCTTGGAAATCTCTTATAGCTTGTGGGCTAGTGTGTTGATCAAGAGGATCAAGGGTAGATCGGGTAGATCGAGTCAAGTGTATTGATTGTGTGAAGTAGAAAGGATCGGGTAGATCGTGGTAGATTGGTGCTAGCTAAGATTAGCACTCGATATTTAGCTTAGTGTCGGAAAATAGGATAAGCGACGTTGTACGGTTTTCTCCGCCTGAAGGGAGGTTTGTTGACATAGTGCTTGAAACTCTCGAGTGTGGTACTTAGAGAGTGGAGTAGGGCGAAGAAGAGCTTCGTGACCGAACCATTATAAATCTCTTTGTCCCGGTTAGATCTTTCCATCTCTTTTCTTACATTCATTGTTTATATTAGTTAGTATAGTGTAGTGTTCATATTGGTGTTGATTGGTTACACATAAGATTCGAATCAAGTTTTTCAAAAGTAAAGTTTTTAAGAAGATTTAAAAACCGGGAAAACTATTCAACCCCCCCTTCTAGTTTTCCACAATTGGTACCAGAGCCACGTCAATCAAGATTTTAAAGTAAATTGTATTTTAAACTTGAATCGATCAATGGATTCTGACAAATACCAAGAAGGGCAATCTATGCAAAGACCACCACTTTTCGAAACCGATTGTTTTATATATTGGAAAACAAGATTCGAAGCGTATGTCAAATCAAAAGACATTGATCTTTGGCATATTATTACCGAGGGTGACTTTCAACCGATTCAAAAGAATCTGGAAACTAAAAGGGATGAAATAGTTCCTTATAGTAAACAAAGTGATGAACTTAAAAGAAAACTAGCCAAAAATGATGAGGCTAAAATGATGATTTATAATGCTTTGCCGAAAAAGGAATTTGAAAGAATTTTTATGTGTAATACGCAAAAGATATTTGGAAAACTTTGTTAGTCACTCACCAAGGTAATAATCAAGTCAAAGAGAACAAGATAGATCTTCTTGTGCAACAATATGAACAATTTTCCATTTCGGAAGATGAATCTATTGATAATGTTTTTGCTAGATTTAATACTATTATTACTAGTCTTAAAGCTCTTGATGAAGGTTATTCTAGCAAGAACTATGTTAGGAAGTTTCTTAGGGCTCTACATCCTAAATGGAGAGCAAAGGTCACCGCCATTGAAGAGTCAAAGGACTTGGCGACATTATCTCTTGATGAACTAATAGGAAACTTGAAGGTTCATGAGATGATAATCAAGAAAGACTCCGATATAGTCAAAGGCAAAAGCAAGAGAGTTAGATCTCTAGCATTAAAAGCCAAAAAGGAGTCTAGTGATGAGGAATGTTCGGATTCCGATAGTGAAGATGAAGAGTATGCGTTAGCCGTTAGAAACCTTAAAAAGTTCTTTAGGAGAAGAGGTAGGTTTGTTAGGCAACCTTGTGATGACAAGAAGCCGTCACACAAGAACCGAGTTGAGAAGAAAGGAACGAGTGATAGGAAATGTTTTAGATGTCGAGATCCTAGTCATCTCATAGGAGAATGTCCCAAACCACCGAAAACCAACAACCAAAGAACTTTCATAGGAGGCTCTTGGAGTGATAGCGGTGAAGAAGAAGAGAAGAAGCCCAACGATGAAACATGCCTAATGGCTCAGGCTTCGAATGAGATATGCTTGGGAATCGACTTGGAGCCCGACAAATGGGTCAAGGATAGTGGATGCACTAATCATATGACGGGCAACCGGAGTCTATTCTCATCATACAAGGCGTACAATAGTGGTAATGTTACTTTCGGTAGCAAACTTAAGGGCAACATAATAGGCAAAGGTACGATTACTCAAAACTCCCTCACTATTAGAAATGTTGAGCATGTAGATAACTTAGGATTTAACTTGCTTAGAATTAGCCAAATGGTAGACAATAAGTGTAGAGTTATATTCTCCGAAGAAGGTAGTGAGATCACTAAGAATGGAAAAATCATAGGCAGAGGAGTTAGGAAAAATGGCTTATTTGTTATGAAAATAGGAAATAAGCCTCAGGATAAGATTTGCCTAGCAACCATAGATGATAATTCCACTCTATGGCATAGGAGACTAGGTCACGCCAATATGGGTTTGATACAATCATTGGCGTTTAAGGAACTAGTTAGAAACCTACCTAAGATTAAGTTTGATAAACACTTTTGTGATGCTTGTAAGGTTGGAAAACAAGCTCACTCTAGCCACAATGCTAAGAATATGGTCTCGACCTCTAGATGCCTAAAACTCCTTCACATGGACTTATTTGGTCCATCCGCCGTACGGAGCTACAGAGAAAATTACTATACCTTAGTAATAGTTGATGACTACTCAAGGTATACTTGGACTAGATTCCTTAAGAATATGACACAAGCTTTCGAGGAATTCGAAATCTTTAGTAAGAAAGTCCAAAATCAACTAGGGTGTACAATAGTTTCTATTAGGACGGATCATGGTCGGCAATTTGATAATGAAGTGCAATTTGGAGTATATTGTGATGCTAATGGTATTACGCACAATTTCTCGGCTCCACGCACTCCACAATCAAATGGGGTAGTTGAGCGAAAAAATCGTACTCTACAAGAGATGAGTAGAACGATGTTGAATGAACAATCAATTCCGCAAAAGTTTTGGTGTAATGCGGTGGACACCTCAACTTACATACTAAATAGGATTCTAATTAGACCTATTTTAGGAAAAACACCATACGAGATCTTGAAAGGTAGGAAA
This sequence comes from Artemisia tridentata subsp. tridentata, assembly GCA_021014915.2. Taxonomy (NCBI): domain Eukaryota; kingdom Viridiplantae; phylum Streptophyta; class Magnoliopsida; order Asterales; family Asteraceae; genus Artemisia; species Artemisia tridentata. The sequence goes on along the minus strand of CP139501.1, from coordinate 302,408,613 downwards.
CCTACTCTTGATTACTTTAGAGTGTTTGGAAGCAAATGCTTCATACTAAACACTAAAGACTACCTCACCAAGTTTGACCCAAAGTCTTACGAAGGTGTTTTCCTAGGTTACTCCCAAAATAGTAAAGCCTATGTTATCCTAAACAAGGAAACAATGAAAGTCGAAGAATCACTCAACGTGACATTCAATGAAAGTCCTCCACCAACTAAGACATCACCCTTGGTGGATGATGACTTAGATGAGGAAGAAGCCATTAAGGTTAATGGCAAGAAAACCTTAGAAAATGACATTGAGGATGAAATAGTTGAAGTTGACGAAGTGGTCAACATTAAGGAATCCAAGAACCATCCCATTGAAAATGTCATAGGAAACCTAAACCAAAGAACTTTTAGGTCACAAGCACAAAACAAAAGTAATTTTTGTTTTGTTTTATATCTACCGTAGAACCTAAGAATGTCGGTGAAGCAATAAAGGATGAAAGCTGGGTAGTTGACATGCAAGAAGAGTTAAATCAATTCACCGCAAACCAAGTTTGGGATTTAGTATCTCCACCTAAGAATCAAACCATCATAGGAACTAAGTGGGTGTTTAGGAATAAACTCGACGAAAATGGCGTCGTAACTAGGAATAAGGCAAGGTTAGTAGCACAAGGCTATAACCAACAAGAATGAATAGATTACGATGAAACTTATGCACCCTTAGCTAGATTAGAGTCTATTAGAATACTCATTGCCTATGCTTGCGCCTTAGACTTTAAGTTATACCAAATGGATGTGAAAAGTGCATTCCTAAATGGTTATATCAACGAGGAGGTATATGTTGCACAACCTCCGGGATTCGTTGATTTCGAGAAACTGAATAATGTTTATAAACTCAAGAAAGCACTCTATGGTCTCAAACAAGCCCCTAAAGCTTGGTACGATAGACTAAAGCCATTCTTGATTGAACATGAATATACCATAGGAGTGGTTGAGAACACACTTTTCACGAAGAAACGTAATTCACATCTCATCATTGTTCAAATATATGTCGACGACATCATATTTGGCTCAACTTGTCCAGAACTTTGCGATGATTTCTCTAAGATCATGCGTGACGAGTTTGAGATGAGCATGATGGGCTGATTGCTCCCAAACGGTCAACTTATATCGACCAAGGATATTGGTCAACTAAATACAAACACTTGAGGTCAACTAACCAAGGAGTATAGTGTTTCCCTGGGTCGTTAAGTCCCAGCGAGATGTGAAATCTGTAATAGAACGAATATGGGATCGGGTGAAAATTGAACAGAATAGGGTTTTGAGTGATTTACACTAAGGAATAAAAGAAAATAGCTTAAATAAGCTAATAGAACAAGTATGTGAAGGAAAAATACTTGGGAACGTTTAAAACTTAAAAACGCGTACGTTTAATTTAAATTTACGTAACTGGATGAAATAAAAAGTGAATTCTTATCAATACAAATCCCACGGATGTGAAATTTATATCTTTGGAATCCTAATAATAAAAGAAAATTATTGGAAAATTAAAATTATATTTTTCTGATTTATATTCTATTTATTATGAATTAATTATTAATTTAAACTAATTAATTGATTAAAAATATTAAAACTATAAAGAAAAATCTGAAACTTTTTCTGGAATAACTTAATACTATTACAGAGCTAAGAAAATTAAAAAGGGTGTCACAGCTTATTCTGATAAGCTGTGAATAAGCTGCAAAGTTAAATAAGCTAAAACTGCAAATGGTAGTTAAATAATAATTGTTGCAAAACTATACTGAAAAAGTCCCAAGGGCACGTTGGCTGGGGTGTTTGAGTGTGCAAGCAGGAGGTCTGGGGTTCGAATCCCACCCAGGCCTTTTTGCACAAATTATTATTTTTATTATTATTATTATTATTATTATTTTTGACTTTTTCTTTTACAAACTTAATTAAAAACTATTTATAGACAACTTTTACAAAGGAACTATTTTTATAACTCAATAAACAAGCTGGAATTAAGCTTCTTATACCAACAGTTGGCCTTTTTTTTTTTTTTTTTTTTTTTAAGAACTAGGATTTGCAAATAAGCTATAAGCTAGAAAAATAAGCTAAGGGTTGAAGGAAAAGGCTACTAGAGACTGAATAAAGTGTAATTAAGCTGAGGGAACTAGAAAAAAGCTAAGTGAAAGAGCTGAAAAGCTCTCAATAAGCTCAATGTCTGCTTAATTGCAAAGAGAGCAGGGCAAAAAGGGCAGTTTTCAAGCCCCTAAAAAGCTGCTTAGAAAAATTCTAAAAAATAAACTAAAAATATGACTAAGTACACAAGCTGGCCAACTCTATGCGTGCCAAATTTCAGCTTATAACTACTTAAGATGAAGAAATGAAAAATAAAAGAAAATCGATGCAGATCACAAAAATACGAAAATTTAGTAGGACTAGGATTTTTCAAAATAAGCTAAAAGCTATTTAATAAGCTAAGGGGTGACTAAATAAGTTACTAGGGACTGATGTAAGTGTAAATAAGCTATAAGTTCTAGAAAAAGCTATGGCTTAAGGCTTAAAAGCTCAGAATAAGCCAGGATAAAGAACTAGTCTGCTGTTATACTTATGGAGCAGGGCAAAAATGCCCTTTTTACAGGCCTGGTTTGAGGGCCTTAAAAAATTCTAAAAAATAAAGTAAAATTACTAGCTTGTAGGTGAGCTGGGTGAGCTTATTAGTTCCAAAGATTAGCTTATGAGGGCTTGTTATGAGTAAACTAAAATTCACCAAAGATCTAGAAAAACCATAAAAACTGAAAATGGTGTCTGACTTGTCTGTTTTGTGTGCAGAGTTGTGTAAACTAAAGGAGACTTAACTAAACTTTGTAAATATACTAAATGGTCCAAAATGAACTCTGAGAAGCCAAGTTTGAGGTCCAAAAGAGCTTGTGGCTATATATGGCTTATTTGAGCTTTTTGAGGGCTGAAATTACCACAGCCCTAAGAAAACTAGTATATTAATCTAATTGGCTAATTTGAACTCAGAAATAGCTTATAGGGAACATATTAAGCTTGTTCAAAGTTGGAAAAGTGGTAATTGAACAGTGACAGCTAAATTTAATCTATTTGACTTACTTATGCCAAACAGCCCTTATTAGGGACTGTCTTGGATTTTTTTTAAACTGAACAACTAATTTAAGCTAGAATTTTGTATGAACTAAGTCTATTTAACTTATTTATGAACTAATGAGTACTTATACACTGGAAATAAGCAGTGTACTATATAGGGTTATTTTAATGCAAAAATTGGAAAAATACTTACAACTGAGTGAGCTTATGGATCAACAAAACAAGGACCAGAAACACTCCTAGTAGCTTACCACTAAGCTTCTAACCCAAGGGCAATCCAATATACACCCTGCTCCAGCCATCTTCATCTCTTTCACTGAATATTTTTATTTTTATCTATATTATGTGATTTTTTGGTATTTTTGAGTTTTAACACTATAACTGATTTTTATGTTTCTAAAAGCTTAAAAAAGCTTTATAAGGAGCTTATATGAGCTTATGGGTCCTTAACATCAGCTACAACAACATATAAGTAAACTTGTGATTTGAGTACGAAATTTGCACAAACTGAAAATGAACTGAGATTGAAATTAAAGCTTGAAAAGAGTTGATATTATACTGAAATTACTTAACAAAATGCTTGAAAGCTAAAGTTTACACTGGAAATTAAAATTACACTAAAAACTATAAGCTACACTACACTATGACTAAGCTACACTAATTAATTCTTCACTTCTGCTTCTTTCTTTCTTTATAGATGATGTTTTGAGTTCCTAGCAGCTTTGTGAGACTTTCCCATCAATTCCTAGCCCTTGGATTGGTCAAAGTCATCCTGACCATTGAAATCACCTTTTGGCGCCAAAATATCTTTTGCCAGATGGGGTAACTTGTGAGGGATTTAAGGGCAATTAAGGGTGTTTGGGAGGTTGTGGAGGTGGAGGGGAGTGGGTAGACAGCTGGTTAGTCAAGTGGAAGGCCAGGTGGTGGTGAAAACCACCTGGTTTTGTGACTCAGTGGTGTGGAAGAGGTGAGGTGGAAGGAGGGAGTATATACGGGGTGTTTGTTTGACTTATATTTGACCGGGGGTGTTAGGTTTATGGTTTGTTGGGCTGGAAATGTTTTTTTTTTTGGCCAAGGGGGATTGGGTGGTTTTATTTAAGTGTTGGGTTAGTAGTATAAATAAGGTCCAATTGGTTTATACTTGTAAACAAAGCCCAAGGACCATTAGTGTAACTTTTGGATTTTTAGGGGGCTGAAGTGATAATTTTCCAAAGTTTATCACAAGGGCCATTCATGCCAAGTTTCAATAGTACAAGGACCATAAAAGATAATTTTCCATTTTTGAAAACCTGGGGACTTGTTTTGCCATTTTTGAAACTTCAGGGACCTAAGTTGCCATTTTGCAAACTTGAACTTTAAAGGACTAATTTTGACAACTTGTGAATCCCCAAGGACCTTTGATGATAATTTTCCATAATTTGAATACCAGGGACTAAAACTGCCAATTATGCAAACTTTGTTCGTTTTTCATCAGTTTTCAATCCTTTTGCACCTGAAACATATAAAAACACAATCCAGAGATATTTGTAGTATTATGTGACTTTTCTGAGTGTTTTTTGGCTGTTTTTGCAGTTTAAATGGGAATAAAATGATGAGTATTTAGACACTCATCATGGGCGAATTAAATTTCTTCCTTGGTCTACAAATAAAACAAATGGAAGATGGTATCTTCTTTAATCAATCTAAGTATAGTAAGGAGATGCTTAAGAAATTTAGTTTAGAAGAGTCTAAGCCCATGAAAACTCCCATGTCCACAGAAATTAAACTCACGAAAGATGAAGAAAGTGAGTCCGTGGATAACACTAAATATAGAGGTATGATAGGAAGTTTATTATACCTCACGGCAAGTAGGCCCGACATCATGTTTAGTGTCTGCCTTTGTGCTCGCTTCCAAGAGGATCCTAAAACCTCTCACCTTGAAGCGGTTAAGCGTATCTTCCGATACATTAAGGGCACTATACACTTGGGATTATTTTATCCCAAGGGGACCGGTGTAGAAACTGTTGTCTATGCCGACTCTGATCATGCGGGAGATTATGTAGATCGAAAAAGTACGAGTGGCGTTTGTACCTTCACGTGTTGTTGTCTAACTTCTTGGTTCTCCAAGAAACAAACGGCTCTTGCTATCTCCAGGACTGAAGCCGAGTACGTAAGTGCCGAAAAGGCATGTCAACAAGCACTATGGATGAAACAAGCTTTTAATGACTATGACATCCATCTAGACGACGTTCCCATTATGTGCGATAATAAAGGTGCTATTGACTTGAGCAAAAACCCCGTTCAACACTCTCGTACTAAACACATCAAAATTCGTCACCACTTCCTTCACGATAACGTTCAGAAAGGAAACATTTCTATTGAGAAATTTCCCTCTCAAGACAATATCGCCGACATCCTAACTAAACCTCTCAAACGAGAATCCTTCAACTATCTTCGTCTAGGTCTAGGAATGATGGAACATATTCCATAAATCTCATGACTATTTAAATATTTCACTGGAAATATTGAAGTCATCTCGTGTGTCTCGTCTCATGACTCTTTAAATATTTCACTGGAAATATTGAGTCATTCTTCACATCCCTCGTATGACTATTTGAATATTTCACTAGAAATATTAAAGTCATCTCCTTTCGTTTAGTCTAGGTTCTCCTCGTCAAAAGAATTTATTAGGTATAAATTCTTTCCTCGTGTCAAAAAGTCTCACTAAAATAGCGAGACTTATTCGTCAAAAATCAAAATGGGACGAAAATTCATCCCTGCAGATCACGGCACCACTAAAGTGGCACGGCACCATTAAATTTAATGGTACCGTGGTACCGTGTATCTGATACATCCCGTATTTCAGTCCTCTTTTCCCACATTATTCATTTTAAACCTTTCCAACTTCTGCAATTGCTGTCAAAACCAAACCTCACAACCCAAAATTCAATTACACCCTTTCAAGATCATACTCAAGGCATTGATTCTCAAGATTATCAACTACTTTCACTTTTTCAACATGAATTGTAAGTCATTTGACTCTACTTTTCTTTAATTTTGAGTCTAGGGTTTGTTCATACATAAATATTGAATTGGGGTTTTTCAATTTTAATTAAGTCTCTATGAAATTAGGACTATGATTAGACAATGTACAACTGTCATGATTCCCTTAACTTAGGATTTGCATAAACCCATACATTTTAGTCCAAAATTTGCTTTTGAGCAATTAGATTTAAGAGGAATCATTGCTTTTTGGCATCAACACTTTAAAGTCGCCAAACACCCCAATTCCATTGCTTTCGAAAAATTTCACGAAACTAGGACCATGAAACATTTTTCGTGCATTGTTGATACAAACTAAAAACGTTTTTCTCATGCATACATGATCTCACGAATATTAATCGAATTACATAACTAATATGTATTTATCGACATATTCGTTTGAGCAAAAGTGAAGTTAGGAGTGTTTGGGTAATCTCATTATTTTGATTCTAGAGTCGAGATTACCGTACCTCCACATAGTTTGCATATAGGCACAAACTAGGCACGTATCTTTAAAGCAACTATTCTCAATTTTAATCTTTTTTTCTTATAGGTAACTGAAATGTCTCATGAGTATGATTTTGATCATCATCTAACCGACACTTACACCCCCGAAATCTCTCATGAACCTACAACACCTGGTAGTCACATTCGTGCCTATGTTAATTTTGAAACCCGTCGATTTCATGAAGGTCGAGTCGTTGATCCATCCTGATGAAGCGAAAAGTGTACCGCTTTTAAGGGGTCATTTAAGCCTTAAATCGTATTTATTTGATCAAATATTGCCCTAAATCGTTCCTTTTGTCATTTTAGGTACTTTTGAGGAGAAATCTGGAAAAGGAGGCATTTTGGACGTTTTTGGAGCATAAAAGTGAAGAAAACGACAAAGTCTCAAAAATCGGCTGAAAGTTACTCTTGACGGCGTCAGACTTTACTCTGGACGGCGTCATGCCTTGGCAAGAAAAAGTGGACGTGAAATTTACTCATGATGAGCCAATGAAAATAGCATGTGAATTCTGACGGCGTCACGCTTTAACTTGATCAAGGGCGTCACGGCTTAAATCATAAGGGGACGGCGTCACGTTCAAGGTTCGACGGCGTCAAGCCTTGATAAGCCAGAATGGATTTTTGAAGAGCTAAAGAGGGACGGCGTCAAGAAGGTCATCCGGGAACCCTAAAAGCGGCGAGGTGACGGCGTCACACTCCATAAGGTGACGCCGTCAGATGCAAAAGTCTATATATAGTTTTCTAATTTTTTGTCATTATTGAGAGCTTAGTGTGTGGAATTTTGGGAGAAAACCCTAAGACGATTTTAGCTACTTTTTCAAGGCTTTTTGCCTTGAGATCTTCCATGTTACATTGAAGATAAGTTATCAATTAATCATTCAATATGTCTATGTGTTGTTTGATTTTATCTTATTCTTGTCTTTTGATTAACATGTTAGGCTAATTTTATCTTGTGTTTGCTTAGATCTAATGAAACCTAGCTATTGATTATTGGTTATTAGTGTGTTGTTAGTTGTATTGGATGATTGTTTATCTATGTTAGGCTTAAGAAAACTGGCTAACTTCCTATTCGGTAACTTGCTTGAACGTCTTAAGAAACATGAACCAAATGCGTACTAAAGGTTTTTATGGTTGTATTTAATGCACAAGCGAATTCTAGTGATCCCATGTTAGGAGCTTCCTAGCCGGCTCGACATAGGAGTGAAGTAGGAGCTTGTAGAGTTGGGGAAGTAAGTACGCCACCCCACGAATGGTATTAAGGAATACACCCGTCATCCACGCGACTAATACACACTAATTAACCGGTAAAAGATAGTTAGGGAGTAAGGAAATCTAAGTAAACACATTTCTCTACACATAAGTTTCTCACCACATTTTCATTTTTGTTATTTTATTTTATTTGCATTCGTAGTAATTTGGGTTAGTTGACTAGCAACTAATTCCGCCCACTCTTTCAAAACCGAGATTTTACTTGCTTTCATAAAAATATAAAAACATAAAAAAGAATCTTCCTCAACCCTTAGACCTAATTAGAGTAGTCTTTCACACCTAACGAACACTATTCCCTGTGGAGAACGATCAATCCCCCGTACTTACCACTACACTATACTACATCGGTCAGGTACACTGCCTGGTGGGGTTGTAAGCCTCTTGAGATCCCTCGAGAGGTAAAACCTGTTGTAAGGTTGCAAAACCCACGCATCAAGTTTTTGGCGCCGCTGCCGGGGAATAGTTATTGTTTAGGTTGAATTTTTATTTCTATTAGGTCTACTCACTAGATTCCTTTCTAGTGAGATTTTTATTTTATTTTTCTAGATTTTCTTTAGTCTATCTATTTTCTTCGTGTCTTTGTTCGTAACCATACCATCCGACATCATGGAAGATGGTAATATCCTTAACCCCAACAACCCACCACCACAACAACCACAACCACCTCCTAGAGCCCGCACTTTAGGAGGATATTCCCTAATTTTGGATGATGACCCCCCTAATCTTAGAATCACTAGGAGCCGAAGCTCGATAAAGACTCTTGCCACACCCTATGCTGAACCCGAAAGGGAAATGCATAAATTAAGGCGACTCCACCAAGCGGCTGAACCATCCACGATCAATTTTGATGATGCCCTCTCCGAGGAAGAATCCAATCATCATTCTACACCTCCTAGCCCTCAACCCAATCACGATATGGAAGTTCCCGAAATCCCAATCCCTAAATGTCTCAAGGACTACTCTTCTCCCACCCCTCGTGGTTTTTCCAATGCTATCGTTTTTCCAAATGAACACACGGATGGGGTCTTGCGTGCAACTGATATTTGGCTGGTCCAAAGTGTATGCAAGTTTCACGGATTGAAAACTGAAGATCCAATCCAACACATCAAGGACTTCCTGAAAATAGTGGATACCCTCCATACGGACGGAGCCACTAGAGACACCTCCCGGTTGCGATTCTTTCCCTTCACCCTTCATGAAAGAGCCGGAGACTGGTATAACCAACTTCCTTCCGAATCCATCTTCACATGGGAACAGCTTATCTCAAAATTCTATGAGAAATTCTTTCCCATAGGAAGAACTTCAAAGTTGAGAGACGAAATCCTCCGCTTCCATGTTGGACCAGCAGAACCTATTCACAAATCTTGGGTTAGATTCAAGGATCTAATTAGACAGGTCCCTCATCATGGCATTGAACTCTGGCTTCTTGTCCAAATCTTTTATGACAGTGTCTCAAAAAAAGACCAATTGGGCATTAATAATTCATCAAAAGGAAAAATAGCCAAACTAAGCGTTGAGGAAGGATGGAATAGAATTGAGGAATACGCGAATGATCAAGACGATACCTGGGATGAACCCGATTCGATCATGAGCGTTTCCAAGATCATGAAAGAGCCTCCTTTTGCTAGCCGGGTGAGTAGATTGAATGATCAGGTATCTTATCTAGACAAGTCGCAACCAACTAAGCGGTTATCAAACCCATACTTGATCTGTGATCAATGTGGTGGCCCGCATGAAGTGGAGGAATGCGAGGATGATACCACCACCGAACAAGCATGCTTGTCAAGCCACGACATCTTTGATGATCCTTCACTCTTAACTTTCTACCAAAACAATGATTTCACCCCTTGGGGAAATCTTGTGAGAGAAGAGGGAGGAGGAGAATATCCTGACTATAAGGTTAGGAGCACTTTTGAGGATGATCTCGGGCATTTCACGTTTGAAAAGAATCTGCAACTAAATGGTCTTGACAACTTTATCAATAGCCAACAAACCAACGTGAAGGCCAAATTCGCTGAACTCAACGCCACTCTCGACGGCCTTGGCGAACCGAAAAGAGATCCTTTACTCGCCATCACCACTCGTGCTGGAACAACTACTAAGGATCCACCCTACACAGCTCAACCATCTAACGTCATGGAACCCAACACCCCTCATGAGGGGAACGATAATGTGAACGATGAAAATCCCGAGCAAACCCCTCCGGTAACTCCATCCCCACCTACTCCTGCCAAACAGCCCCTTAAAGTCCCATACCCATCTCGCCTCAAGAACCAAAAGGTCGAAAGTGATAATAAAAGATTCTTGTCATATTTGAAGAATTCGGTCGTCACCATACCCCTTCTTGATGCATGTTATCATATGCCCAAATATAGTACATACTTCAAGAGGCTGCTCACCAACAGGAAAGGGCTCGAGGGTCTTGTAACCTTAGGAGAAGAATGTTCTGTGGTGACTCAACGAGGGCTACCAAAGAAGGTGGACGACCCAGGTAGTTTCACCTTGCCCTGTTCAATTGGATCTCTTTCAGTCAAAAATGCTTTAGCCGACTTAGGAGCAAGCATCAATCTTATGCCGCATTCCCTGTTCCTCAAGCTAGGGTATTCTGGGTTGAAACCAACCCGTATGAGCATCCAACTGGCCGATAGATCAGTCAAATACCCTTTAGAAATATGCGAGAATGTGCTGGTTAAGGTAGGGAAGTTTAAATTTCCAGTTGACTTCGTCATCCTAGAAATGGAAGAAGATGATCTTGTGCCCATCATTCTAGGAAGACCCTTCCTCGCAACTTCTCGTGCTGTTATTGATGTTCATGACGGCAAACTAACCTTACGAGTGGGGGCCGATAGCTTAACCTTCGACATCAAGGACACAATGAATCTTTCTCTCGAAGCAGATAATCAACTGTATTTCATCGAAGAAATCGATGAACTATCCGACGAGATTGATAATTGTGTAGATGAACAGGTGGAAGCTGGTTGGTTGCGAGATGAAGCTGTCTTACCCATCTTAGAGGAGGAGAAGGCTATGGATGTGAATGCAGTCTCCTTCTATCCCAGACAAGAAATCGAACAGCTTGAGCTTCGTAAACCCGAGAACAAACTTAAACCTTCCATCATCGAGCCACCCACGTTAGAACTCAAGGAACTCCCGAACAACCTTGAATATGCCTTCCTTCAAGGAGAAGATCAACTTCCGGTAATCATAAGCTCCTCCTTGAAAAGTGAACAAAAAGATAAACTCTTAGGAGTTCTAAAAAAATATAAAGGGGTTATAGCATGGAGTGTAGCCGACATCAAGGGGATTGACTCTACTTTCTGCACGCATAAAATCCTCATGGAGGAAGATTATAAACCCTCCGTGCAGCCTCAAAGGCGAGTAAATCCTAACATAAAGGAAGTTGTAAAGAAGGAAGTCATTAAGCTCCTAGATGCAGGGCTAATTTACCCGATTTCGGACAGTCCATGGGTAAGTCCTGTACAGGTTGTACCAAAAAAAGGAGGAATGACGGTAGTGAAGAACGATAAGGATGAGTTAGTACCTCAACGAACAGTAACTGGATGGCGTGTGTGCATCGATTATAGGAAGTTGAATGACGCAACTCGAAAAGATCATTTCCCTCTCCCATTTATCGACCAAATGTTGGAAAGGTTAGCAGGGCATGAGTACTACTGCTTCCTAGATGGGTTCTCAGGGTATTTCTAAATCCCTATCGCTCCTGAGGACCAAGAAAAGACCACGTTTACATGCCCTTATGGCACCTTCGCCTACAAGCGAATGCCCTTTGGACTATGTAACGCCCCCGCCACTTTCCAGCGCTGCATGACGGCAATCTTCCATGAGTTAATGGAAGACAGCATGGAGGTCTTTATGGATGATTTTTCAGTCTTTGGAAACTCTTTTGATCGCTGTCTTGCTAACCTTGAGAAAATGCTCAAACGTTGTGAGGAGACCAACTTGGTACTAAACTGGGAAAAGTGCCACTTTATGGTAAAAGAAGGGATTGTGCTAGGGCACAAAATTTCAGGAAGTGGAATCGAAGTAGACCGGGCAAAAATTGAAGCTATATCCAAACTTCCCTATCCAACAACTGTCAAGGCAATCCGTAGTTTTTTGGGTCATGCTGGCTTCTATAGGAGATTCATTAAAGATTTCTCAAAGGTAGCTAAACCAATGACTCAGTTACTCATGAAGGATGCCCCGTTCGACTTCTCTCAAGAGTGCAAGGACGCATTCGATCTATTGAAGCAGGAACTTACCCAAGCTCCAATTATGGTTACCCCTAACTGGGAGTTACCCTTTGAAATCATGTGCGATGCTAGTGATTATGCTGTTGGAGCAGTGTTAGGCCAAAGGCTTAACAAACACTTTCAGCCAATATACTACGCTAGCAAAACCATGAATCCTGCTCAAGAAAACTACACTACCACTGAAAAGGAATTACTAGCCGTGGTATTCGCTTTTGATAAATTTCGCCAGTATCTTGTCCTTTCTAAAACGGTTGTTTTTACGGATCATTCAGCTATTCGATATCTTTTCGCTAAACAGGATGCTAAACCACGGTTACTTCGTTGGATCCTACTATTGCAAGAGTTCGATGTTGAAATTCGTGATAAGAAAGGAGCAGAGAATCTTGTGGCTGATCATCTCTCTCGTCTCGAAAACCCCAGCCTCGCTGAATCTGACAAGAGTGAGATTCGGGAAACATTTCCTGAAGAGCAGCTCATGTCAATAAATGATTCTGAACCTTGGTATGCGGATTATGCTAACTACCTGGCAAGTAGAGTCATTCCTGAGCATATGAGCAGGCATGAAAAAAGGAGGTTCTTTAATCAATTAAAGTACTACTTTTGGGATGAACCCTTCTTATTTCGAAGATGCCCAGATCAGGTAATCAGGCGTTGTGTTTCGGAAAGAGAGGCTGTCAGAATTATGAAAGAGTGTCATGCAGGTCCATCTGGAGGACATCACGGAATAAGCACTACTGCACGAAAGGTCTTCGACGCGGGATTCTATTGGCCTACAATATTTCGTGATGTGAAGGGAATGATACAAACTTGTGACGCATGTCAAAGAGCTGGGAATATCTCTAGGAGGGATGAAGCCCCGCAGAATTATATACAAGTTTGTGAGGTTTTTGATGTTTGGGGAATTGATTTCATGGGACCATTCCCATCTTCTGGAGGGAATGAATACATCTTGGTGGCCATTGATTATGTTTCAAAATGGGTGGAAGCACAAGCCCTTAGGACTAACGACGCTAGGGTAGTCATTCATTTCTTGAAAAAATTGTTCGCTAGGTTCGGAATTCCGAAGGCTCTTATTAGTGACAGGGGAACCCATTTTTGCAATTCACAAATGGAGAAAGTCATGAAAAGGTATGGAGTCTCTCACCGATTTTCCACCGCTTACCATCCTCAAACAAACGGTCAAGTCGAGAACACTAATAGAGCCATAAAGAGAATTTTAGAAAAAACGGTTAATCAAAACAGAAAAGATTGGTCTTTTAAGCTCGATGAGGCTTTGTGGGCATTTCGAACCGCCTATAAGACACCAATCGGGACAACCCCGTTCCGTATGGTATATGGCAAGGCATGCCACCTTCCAGTAGAACTGGAACACAAAGTATATTGGGCACTCAAGGCATGTAATTTGGATTATACAGTTGCGGGAACAAATAGATTCTTACAGCTCCAAGAGCTTGATGAATTGAGATTAGAGGCTTATGAATCTTCCATCACATACAAAGAGAGGGCGAAAAGATGGCATGACCAACGGATTAAGAAACCCAAGGAGTTTTCAGAAAGAGACAAGGTCTTATTATATAATTCTCGCTTAAGGCTATTTCCTGGGAAACTTAAATCTAGATGGTATGGACCTTTTACCGTAAGGAGCTCCTCTAAGACCGGAGCCGTCGTATTAATTGACGACGAGGATAGAGAATTCACTGTGAATATTCAACGAGTCAAGCATTATCAAGAGAATGGTAATGAAATGATCAATGAGGAAGACATAACTTTCGATGAAGAAGTCACGTAATGTACGTGACTTTGAGTCTAGCTACAAGACTCGTTAATAAAGAAAAGCGCTTCTTGGGAGGCAACCCAAGCTTTATTTGTTTTATTTGCTTTGTGTGTTTATTTAATTGCTTGTTTGATTTTATTTTCCGTATGTGTGTTTAATTTTTATCATTATTGATTCATGTTCAAAAGTAATTTGTGAAAATGCTTTATGTTGTTTTTAACTTCGTCTTAACTACATATAAAGGTATTTTGCAAAAGTTAAGTGTAAGGGAAATCTAAATCGGTTTATTAGAACACAAATGAACATGAATCATAATAATAATAAATTAGCATACATATTAGTATTTGTTTGAGTCAAATGCTTGTATCGAGTCATAATGATGTTTTGCAGGATTTCCAGGAAGTAAGGTAAAGGTTTTTCCAGAAATTTTCCGGAAACTTAAAATGAGAATTTTTGTCAGGTCATTTCTGACGGCGTCAGGGTTCATAACCTGACGGCGTCAGATTTAATTTTCAGAAATTTTTGAAAGTTTTGTTTTTAGAAAAGTTTTTTTTATTAAAATCTCCAACTTATAATCTCCAGGAATCTGCAAAATTATCATTCCACAAGCATTATATCCTTATATATAGATTTTTTCCCGCCGATGTTATGCAGGTTTTCGTGTTTGTTTTCTCAGGTTTAACAGGTTATTTTGGACAAGGAGATGTTTATTGAATCAAGCTTTTGGCGATGCATTAGTCATGGAGCTTCAACATTCTCTTTGGAGGAAGATCTAACCGTGTAATTTCACTATCCACCGAGCGAATCAGGGGAGTATTTGATTTCATTCTTTTACTTTTTGCTTTTACATCTTGTTATTTGAACATTGGGGACAATGTTCATCTTAAGTGTAAGGGGGGGTAAAAGTACGATTTTAGAGAATGCCATTGCGCTTGATTTTTGTTTGTTTAATAATAGATGTGTAATAAAACTGAGATAAATACTTGTTAAGGTAATTTTAGTGCCAAATTTAAAATTTTTTACAACATATAGGAGTGAAACTTTGATCTTAATGAGCGTCTCACGGATAGGAGTTATATGACTAGCACAAAAAACCGTACCACTAAAAATTTTTCACCCCCAAATATGTGAGGTTCGCCCCTAGAATTGGTAGGAAAAGCATTTATGCTATGATGTGTGTACCGGTAGCATTTAGATTCTAGAACTTGCGTTAGGACCATTCCAAGGCCACAAGTGAGACTACATTCGTGTAGTTAGATTTACTACATGATAAGAGGCATTAGGATTAACCCATTGTTTTACACCTGTGTTTTTGTTATAATTACTTTGGCTACATTGGTCAAGTA
The DNA here is from genome assembly GCA_021014915.2 of Artemisia tridentata subsp. tridentata. NCBI lineage: Eukaryota > Viridiplantae > Streptophyta > Magnoliopsida > Asterales > Asteraceae > Artemisia > Artemisia tridentata. The sequence continues at coordinate 302,393,354 of CP139501.1, read as the reverse complement.
ATTCTCCCACACCCATTGCGTTGTACTTATTTTTAGTACACGATACCCCTAGTACACCCCTCAGAGCCTATCTTTTCGTTTCGACCTTTAAGCATTTTACTTAAAGGAAGAATTTGTTACACCCCACTTAAATGTACACCCAAATCGCCTTAGCCTACCTTGTATGCACTCATTTTTAGTGCATTATTGTTACAACATTTGTTTAAACCCAAGTTAATTATCTAGTTGATTACATGGTTGCTAAGTCGAGTCATATCCTTGTACATATTGTTTTGGGACGATTGGGACTCATGGGTAAAGTACTAGTGTAATGGAGTAATGGGGAAGAACATCATTTATTACCCCCATATGTGCTAAATGTTTTAAAAGTACTCCAAGTTTTTCAATTATCTTAATTCGAGTCATTAGATTAGTATTTGTAAAGTTATGTAAAAGTTCAAGTGTAAGGGGAATGCAACGCCCCTATGATGTATTATTTTGGATGGTAGGGCAGGAGTATTAAAAAAAAAAAAAAAAAAAAAAAAAAAAAAAAAAAAAATCGAAAAATCAAGAAAAACACAAAAAAATGAGAAAATGAAAAATAGAAAAAACATACGGACTACCATCCCGTTTCATTTTATGTTTGTTTTATGTTTTTGTTATTTCGTTTCTAGCTTAAGATCGAGTCTAGTCTTGGCTTAGCAACGTTGTATAGTACATGTAATTAATCAAGATCTTTAACTCGCCACCAGTAAAATATCCCTTATCCAACAAAACCGTGTTTTCCTTTTCCCTACACCTAACGTTATAACCCATTTAAAAGCCTTCTTTGATAGTTTATCTTTGGTGCTTACGCCTAGTGGAGGAGGTTTTCGATCCTTTCCCAAGCCTATGGTAATCTATTTGCTATGACAGGTAGTGAGAGATATTATCCGTTTTCATTTATGAGATTTATTTTGATGACACTTGAGAGATGTGAGTATCTAAACACTACTTGTGAGGTGCTAGTATGTAATCTCCGTGCTTATTATGATTGAAGTGGAACGATTATTTGTTGTAATTACTTTTATGTTTGCATTAAATGACCCCTAACTTGTATTTTGATTAGAATAAAAGCGCATTTGCTTGAGGACAAGCAAATCTCAAGTGTAAGGGTATTTGATGAAGCGAAAAGTGTACCGCTTTTAAGGGGTCATTTAAGCCTTAAATCGTATTTATTTGATCAAATATTGCCCTAAATCGTTCATTTTGTCATTTTAGGTACTTTTGAGGAGAAATCTGGAAAAGGAGGCATTTTGGACGTTTTTGAAGCATAAAAGTGAAGAAAACGACAAAGTCTCAAAAATCGGCTGAAAGTTACTCTTGACGGCGCCAGACTTTACTCTGGACGGCGTCATGCCTTGGCAAGAAAAAGTGGACGTGAAATTTACTCATGATGAGCCAGTGAAAATAGCATGTGAATTCTGACGGCGTCACGCTTTAACTTGATCAAGGGCGTCACGGCTTAAATCATAAGGGGACGGCGTCACGTTCAAGGTTCGACGGCGTCAAGCCTTAATAAGCCAGAATGGATTTTTGAAGAGCTAAAGAGGGACGGCGTCAAGAAGGTCATCCGGGAACCCTAAAAGCGGCGAGGGTGACGGCGTCACACTCCATAAGGTGACGCCGTCAGATGCAAAAGTCTATATATAGTTTTCTAATTTTTTGTCATTATTGAGAGCTTAGTGTGTGGAATTTTGGGAGAAAACCCTAAGACGATTTTAGCTACTTTTTCAAGGCTTTTTGCCTTGAGATCTTCCATGTTACATTGAAGATAAGTTATCAATTAATCATTCAATATGTCTATGTGTTGTTTGATTTTATCTTATTCTTGTCTTTTGATTAACATGTTAGGCTAATTTTATCTTGTGTTTGCTTAGATCTAATGAAACCTAGCTATTGATTATTGGTTATTAGTGTGTTGTTAGTTGTATTGGATGATTGTTTATCTATGTTAGGCTTAAGAAAACTGGCTAACTTCCTATTCGGTAACTTGCTTGAACGTCTTAAGAAACATGAACCAAATGCGTACTAAAGGTTTTTATGGTTGTATTTAATGCACAAGCGAATTCTAGTGATCCCATGTTAGGAGCTTCCTAGTCGGCTCGACATAGGAGTGAAGTAGGAGCTTGTAGAGTTGGGGAAGTAAGTACGCCACCCCACGAATGGTATTAAGGAATACACCCGTCATCCACGCGACTAATACACACTAATTAACCGGTAAAAGATAGTTAGGGAGTAAGGAAATCTAAGTAAACACATTTCTCTACACATAAGTTTCTCACCACATTTTCATTTTTGTTATTTTATTTTATTTGCATTCGTAGTAATTTGGGTTAGTTGACTAGCAACTAATTCCGCCCACTCTTTCAAAACCGAGATTTTACTTGCTTTCATAAAAATATAAAAACATAAAAAAGAATCTTCCTCAACCCTTAGACCTAATTAGAGTAGTCTTTCACACCTAACGAACACTATTCCCTGTGGAGAACGATCAATCCCCCGTACTTACCACTACACTATACTAGATCGGTCAGGTACACTGCCTGGTGGGGTTGTAAGCCTCTTGAGATCCCTCGAGAGGTAAAACCTGTTGTAAGGTTGCAAAACCCACGCATCACATCCTTAGTTTATCATAGGGATATCAACATCTCATTTAGAGCTATAGGATTCGATTGCTTACTGCACATCGACGAGCACATTTGTCCTCGTTTTGTGTTGGAATTCTTTCGACAAGTTGAACTCGTACGTAACGAGGATCAATCTCTGTCACTTTGGTTTTGGATCCGAAACTTCAAATTTGTCTTAACTCTTGAGCAATTTGCTCAAATTCTCCGAATTCCCAATCATGGGCAATGTGCCTATACTGAAGATTGGTGTCTTGAGTCCCTCTTCAACTATCGAGAAGAGGATAGTCCGTATTGTTCCTACATTCCCTCACCAACTGAACTTGCCAAACTCATTCGTACTCATAAGTACTCTTCTTACCCAAATCCAACGAAAATTCGTTTGGAAGAGGTTCGTTATGAACTACTTTCTTAGGCAGTCATCCTGTGAGAAAATGTTCTTAGTCTAACAGGAAATCGTGAGCAACTTCCGGCGTGTTGTGCTCATATGATTTACTGTCTTCACACTCAACAACCGTACAATCTCGCATACTTCTTCGCTAAGCAAATTGTACATCTCAAGGGTAACAAAAATAAATTGATACCCTATGGGATGTTCCTAACTCGTCTCTATCACCACTTCATGAACACTCATCCCTACCTTCGTGGTCCTCAATACTCACTCTTCAATCCCATCATGAAACCCCTAAATGAGTCATATATCTCATTTATTCTCATTTCTGAATCTTCCACCAACTATGCACCCTTTGATGATCCGAATCATGAGATGCATGCTCAAGACGAGAGTGTGATGAAAACGGGAGAAAGCTCAAGTCATAAGTAGTTAGGAAGTGATTAATAATCCTTATTAGGATTTATTTATGATAATTAATACTATTTGCTATCTTGCATGCTTGACATTTAATCTATCACCTTGCATGAATATTTTATGTGATATTTGGATGATAGCTTATTTTGTTCCTTATGTTTGCATGCTTATGGATTATCTTAGCAAATTGCATGATAATCTTTATGTGCTAGGAGTAGCTTGATATGGGACACATTAGGCAAATAAATCTTTAGTGATTTGAGGCACCAACATTTTCTGCAAATAGCCCCCCTAGAAAACATCCCTTTAGCTGCCTAGAACTAGGTTGTACAGGAAAATTCGTGACTCCAATGTTACGGTACAGTTAAGTTTAACGGTACCGTGTGGTATTTAGTGGTACCATGCCCTTGTTTGATGAATTTTCACTATTTCCTCTAGATCCCTGAACCTCAAACCTTCAAATTTTGCAAACTCACATAAACCCCAAGATTCCCTTACAACACCATAGGACACTATCGTCACCTTTAATTCAAATCCCCTAACTCTTGCCTATATAAGGCCTCGCCATTGCAAGCTTATCTTGCATTTCATCTTCAACCTCACACAACTCAATCACCATGTCTTCTACACAAGGATCAACAAACCACATTTCCAAGAAACCTAGGATAACCGTAAGACCACCATCCAAACCTCTCTTTGTTGATCTAACAAAAGATGATGAAGTCACAACACCACCTTCCCAAGCCACTCCTCACTCACCATCTCCACCTAATGCTCCTTCCAAGACTTCTTCCACTAGAAGCACATCTTCATCATCTCCTTCTCTCAACACAATTCCATCATCCATGGACTACACTCTCTCACCCATCACTCCATTGGATTATGCCATGCCAACCCCATCACCAACTAACTCACCACCACCTCTTTCCCCAATCATGGGACAACCAATCCAACCTCATCCCTTTGATCTACATAGTGCTAATTGCCTATGTTGCCTCCACAACCGTAACCTCATCTTCTCCTTGAGAGATGAGATACATTTCATGTTTTCCTATGTGGAGCATCTCTTGACACCACCACCACCCCCAATCATGTCACCATCTTCACCTCCTCCAAGCCTACATAACTAAACATGTTCTTGTTTAATTTTCAACAATAAACCTTTAGGACCCCTTTTGGAAATGAAGCTTGCCTCTAGTCATTAAGGATTTATGCTTCTTGTTGTTTCTCTTTGTGTTTGTTATGTAGTCATACCTATGTATGACATTTATTTTTATGAATGAATGAGCTTTTTAAGTGATTGTTTTATTTTCTTTTAGGGGCTTGGCTACTTAGTATTTTTTTTGTTTGTGGTTGGATATTTGTCGTGATTGCTACATGTTAGATATTGTTTATTTGTCATCTAACTTTGTTTTGTAGCAAGAATCGTTGCTCGATTCCTTGGTGTCCTCCAAACGAGGGGGAGTATACATCAAGGGGGAGCTTTAGCAACCTTTTTGCTTCGACAAAAAGGGGGAGAAATGGGATAAAAACTCATTAAAAACTTGTTAAAATTAATTTTAACTTAAAATGAGTTTAGGTTTTGTCATCATTAAAAAGGGGGAGATTGTTGATGCAAATAATGTTCTGAAAACGTTATTTATATCTTTCGATAACTTCACGTTTTGAGGATGACAAAATGTGAAAACACGTTACGTTAAAATTAACGTAAACAAGTTTTTAGTCAAAAGATCCCATTTCTACGCAAATCACTCTAGGTATGCACAAACAAATTTACAACTTGACAAATGATCAAAGAAGTGAATTTGTGATTAAGACTTCACATTTTTAATGTGACAAAACATTTTTTTCAAAAATATACTTTACAAGTTATTTTTGAATAATTAAGAAATATTTTATTGGGAAAATAAGTTCAAATAACATAACAGCTATTTTCCACCCCCAAAATCAGCTCCAAACTTCCTCAAATAAGTTTTCACCACTAAAGACAAAAAAAGGAGGGTTTTTGTCTAGCACGGTACCACTAACCGTGGGTGAATTAATGGTACCGTGTCCCCATAACGGCTAGAATTTTTCTGCCTATAAATACCAGCCCTCTTCACAGTTTTTGGGCATCCTTTTTCACACAGAACTTTCTGAGTTCAATACTCTCACCACATATTTTCTTCTTGATCATTTAGTTTAGTTTTCTTTTGTTTAAGAGTGATCCAATCATCCAACCTAGATATCACCTTCATTCCCTTCTAGTGTAAGAGAAGAACACAAGGTATCAAAGAAGATATAAAGTGTTGTAGTTGTAGTTAGAGCACTTGTTACATACTTGTTGTATCTGTGTATACATCAAGTTTAATTTTCTTTTGAGAGCTTGTGAGAGAAGATCATTGTGATCTTATAGAGATATTGAATATCTCTTGTAGCTTGTGAGCTAGTGTGTTGATCAAGTTGATCAAGGGTAGATAGGGTAGATTGAGTCAAGTGAGAGTTGATCATTGTGATCTTGTCGAGATCTTGGAGATCTCTTATAGCTTGTGGGCTAGTGTGTTGATCAAGAGGATCAAGGGTAGATCGGGTAGATCGAGTCAAGTGTATTGATTGTGTGAAGTAGAAAGGATCGGGTAGATCGTGGTAGATTGGTGCTAGCTAAGATTAGCACTCGACATTTAGCTTAGTGTCGAAAAATAGGATAAGCGACGTTGTACGATTTTCTCTGCCTGATGACATAGTGCTTGAAACTCTCGAGTGTGGTACTCGGGGAGTGGAGTAGGGCGAAGAAGAGCTTCTTACATTCATTGTTTATATTAGTTAGTATAGTGTAGTGTTCATATTGGTGTTGATTGGTTACACATAAGATTCGAATCAAGTTTTTCAAAAGTAAAGTTTTTAAGAAGATTTAAAAACCGAGAAAACTATTCAACCCCCCTTCTAGTTTTTCACAAATTGGAAGAGACGCAATCGCGTTGTCTCTTGAGTGTCAACATCAAGATCTATGGAATCTACGATTTTAAGAAAATCCTTGAGATGTTGATTTGGATTTTCGAAACGAAGTCCATGGAATGCACATCCGCTTTGCACCAACCGGATGGTGTCGGATCGCAAGGGAGACACATTGGCTCTTTGGGGGAGCTCAATGGTATTTCGATAGCCTTGGTGGCTTGGTTTGGAGTACCCACCTAAAGTACGGGCTCGAGGTGGGTCTTGGTTGATTGGTGGGTTTTGGTGTGGTTGTTCTTGGTGATTTGGTGGAGCTTGGTGTTGTTGTGGTGGTGCTTGGTGTGCTTGGTGTAGGTCAAAGATGCCTTCATTCACCATGATGGCAAATGAAGAGAATTACGAACAAAGGGAACGAAGAAAAGATAGACTTCAAGAAAGCTAATAAAAAAATCTCACTTGATAGGAATCTAGTGAGTAGACATAAACGAAATAAAAATTGAACCTAAACTATTAACTATTCCCCGGAAGCGGCGCCAAAAACTTGATGTGGCGGTTGTAACCCTCGAAAAAGGTTTTACAATCTTCCTAGGCAGTGTACCTAAACGTTGTAGTGTAGTATAGGTAAATCCAAGGGAATGATCGTTCTCTAGGGGAATAGTCTCGCAAAAGTTGTGGAAAGGTCAAGATGTATGACGAGATAGGTCTAGAGGTGAGGGATGATTCTTTTTGTATTTTTATATTTTATGAAAAGCAATTAAAAATCTCGGTTTTGAAGGAGTGAGCAGAATTAGTTGTTAATCAACTAACCCAAAAACTAATTATAAAACTAAATTAAATAAAAATAAATTGAAAAAGTAAATTGGTGGTAACTCTTATGATAGGAAAAACGTGTTCACTTAGACTTAATTACTCCCTAGTTATCTCCTACTGATTCGTTGAATTGTCATGTCATTGTTTTAATTAAAGCACTGTATTCTTTAATATTGGTCGTGAGGAGGTGCCGAAGTCCCCAACTCTATGAATCTTAGTCTCCCCTAAATCACTTAAAGCCTATTAAGTTTTCTAGGATCTACAAGCCGCAATTCACACAATAAATACAATGAGAAAAACCAATAGTGCACTCTACGGTTGCGTTTTCTAAGATGTTCAAGCTAGTTACATATAAGAGGTCAGCCAGTTTTCTTAGCCTAACGCGAGGCAATCAACTAAACAAGAGACAACAAATCAATATTCAATAACTAGGTTTCACTAGATCTAAGCAAACACAAATAAACATAAGCTAGCATGTTAGATAGAAGAAAAGATAAACAAGTAATCAAACAACATATAGACATATTGAATGATTAAACGAATAACTCATCTTCAATTGAACCTGGATGAAAAAGGTTGAAAAAGCCCTACAAAAGCTGTGAAAATCGTCTAGGGTTTTGTCATCCAAAGCGTTACACCTTACAGTGAAAAATTGCGAAAGTATATATAGTTTTACAACTCTGATGGCGTCACCTTATAGGTCGTGACGCCGTCAGCTCGCCGTGTTTAGGGTTTCGTCTTGTGCAAGTCGCCGTTCTGACGGCGTCAGGAATATCTTGAGGCCGTCACTTGTTAATTCTTCTGGGCCGTCTCTTTCTAGCTTAAAACGTGACTCCCATCTCTAAAATGTACCTGACGGCGTCAGGTTGTAAAATCTTCAAATTCCTCTGAAGCGTCACTTGATAAACTTGAACAAAAAATCCAGCTTCATAAACAAGGGACGGCGTCACGTTGTAGCTTGTGACGCCGTCAGATCTCCAAGTCTAACAGGTTTTTCGCGACTTCGTCGTTTTCTTCACTTTTTCATCCAAATACGTCCAAATACGTCCAAAAAGTGCCGATTTTCGGATTTCTTGTCCCAAGTACCTAAAATACAAAAAGAAATGATTTGAGGCAATATTTGATCATATTTATACGATTTTGGGCTTAAATGACCCGTTAATAAGGTACCAAATAAATCCTTATGAATGGTTCAGCGGGTGTTTGAGGCTTGTGGTTTGGTTGTTCGAGGGTCATGGTTTAACGGGGTTTGAGAGTCGTGGTTCAACGCATTGGAGAGTCACTTTGAGTTCGTCTAGGTAGTTGGTTTTCAAGGTTGTGGTATTTAGTAGTTTAAATAAAGCATGTTACCAAGTCATCGTTTCGGACCGTTGTGTTTGGAAAATACCGTATTAGCAAGAGTGGTCGACAAAAGTCTTAGTCTTTTTGGCTTGTGGTAGTCTTACAATATTAGGTAGCACCTCCATCAACCATACCTACTTATCGTCGTGCCACCACTCGGTGAATGTGTGGTCGAAAATGCTTGGTGGAAAGTTTCAATGGGTTTCTTCTTAGGTGGTTAAGGTCATAGGGTCATGATCAGTTCTTTTCTTGTTTTTATGTTTTTTAATGAGTAATTGCCCTAATATGTTACACATTTTGTTAGGTGTATAAGATGGTATTTTCTAATTTAATTGTTGGATTTCCACTGTTAGAGCATTGGGCATAGTCAGGAGGAGGTCGCGCCAATCTGAGCTATCATAGTGCCACTACACCGCCCCCCAACGGGGCCAAAGAGAATGTGACGGGTTTTGCTTGCGTGAAAGAGAAGGAAAGGTAGAGAAAATAACCGAATGTTTTTTTGTTTTTTGTTTTGGTTGGGTTTGTAATATTTTTCTGTTTGGTGTGTGTGTGTTTGGTGTTTAATTTGTTTGTGTGAAGTATGTGTGTTTTTGTGTGTGTGCAGGTGTGGAATATTAAGGAAGAAGAAGATTTTTTTATTTTTTTAGTGTGTTACATTAAAAAGAGCGGTGGTAGTTGGTGATGTGTAGATCGAGTGCCCAATAACACTAATGTTTTCGTGTAATAGTATTACATTAAACAGATATATTTTTCTGTATGTTACAAAATTTATTTGGTATTTGCTATTTTTTATTTTATAAATCTGTAATTTGTATTTTTATTTTAGTGAATGAAAAATTAGTTTGTTTAAAAATAAAATTAAAAAAAAATAAAATAAAAAATGATGGTCTCAAAATGAGATTTTGGCTTGAGTGAATAGGAAGTGTTTTTGAGTGTAGGGGTGTTCATCGGTTCGGTTATCGGGTTATTCGGTTCGGTTAGTTCAGTTAAACAAAATTTCTGGGTCAAACCGAAAACTGAACCGAACCGAATTCAAATTTGATTTAACCGAACCGAAAACCAAACCGAATAACCGAAAACCGAACTCCTATAACCGAAAACCGAACCGAATAACCGAATTACATAATTTTAATTATTTTTTCATTTAATTATATATGTTTTTAGCACAAATTTTTTTTTCAAGCTTAAATAATTATATATTTATACTAAAAAAGAGTTTTAGTAATTTTTTTTTCGTATAAATACATAGAAAAAATATATATTTATGAGAATTCGGTTCTCGGTTTTTATTGCCAAAACCAAATCCAAACCGATAACCGAATATTTAGTTTGTTTCGATTCGGTTATGACCAATTTGGTTCGGTTACGAATTTGGTTCACTATTTTTCGGTTCGGTTCGGTTTCGGTTTTCGGTTACTGTGGATATTACCCGATCCGTGAACACCCCTATTTGAGTGTGTGAGTGATAAAAGAAGTGAAAGGGGAAAACGGTGATGTGACATGACGTGTCATCACTTTTTTTGTTCAGTTTGAGCTGCTACACCTAAGCGTGTGAACGAGACGAGATAACTCACGAGCTATTCGAGATTGATTCATAAACTACTCGGAATCGACTCGATTTAAACGAGTCGAGCTCGAGTTCTAGCTATTAGAGTATATTTTCGAGTCGAGTTCCAGCTCCAAAATACTCAGCTTGTGAAGCTCGCGAGCCTTATCGAGCTTCAATTAAATTACACTTTTACTCTTTTATATACATATATTTACTTATTGTTCATATAAATCGAGTCGAGCCGAGTATTTATCGAGTTCGAGCCTTAAATGAGGAAGTAATCGAGCTCCAGTCGAGCTTCGAGCTCGAGTTTTATATGAAGAGTCGAGCTTGAGCTCGAAATCTAAAACTCGATCGAGCTCAAGTCGAGTTTCGAGCTCGAGTTTTAGTATTCAAGTCGAGCTCGAGCTTTACAGTACTCGGTTCGACTTGACTCGTTTACGCCCTTACTGGTGCACCACTCTTATGATTGTTAGTCCTTGTTGTACTAGTTTGTTGGCGTCTATGTTTTGTTTGTGTCGTAGTATTTTTATAAAATATAATACTTTATAATTATAAAAAAAAAAAAATCTCATGCTTAAAATAATAATACTCCGTAGTATACTCGTATAAAATAGTTTGACTAGAGATTTCGGCTACAGATAAAACTTGGTTTCAAAAGTTGGTGTAGAAAAGACACGTAAAAGCAAAGATCGACACAACACAGACAAAGTTGGTGTCAAACACAAACACAAACACAACTTTCTTCACAACTAAAAACTAGCAACTACTTTTTTTACTAGTAGACACAATAAATGCACCAAACCAAACCAAACAAACATTCATAGTCATCAAAATCTTTAAAACCCTAAATCCCTTCTTCTTTAAACCCTTTTTAATCAATCGCCCCTTCACATTATCATCAAGATTCACTTAGATCAGCAATACCCATATCTCAATTTTGCATAAAAATCAAATCTTTAATGGATTCACATGATTCTTATCATCAAACACCACCTGGTATGAACAGGAATATGAACATGAACATGAATATGAACATGATGATGCCACCTAGTTTTAATCATCATATATCCAATGATAATAAAAATGTGAACTTGATTAGTAGTAGTGGTAATAGTATTAGTAGTCCTGGTTCAATGCCGCAAAGGTTTCCATATGGTGGTGGTGATCAGTTTAGTAGTGGTGATGGATCTTTGCAATCTGGAGGGTTTTTGGGAAGTGGGTATAGTTTAGAACCTGCTAAAAAGAAAAGGGGTAGGCCTAGAAAGTATTCGCCTGTGGGCGATGCGGGTAATGTGGCGCTCGGTTTGTCTCCGGGGCCGAATGTGGCTGTTTCGGGTGTTGGGGGTGGGAATTTGGAAAGTTCTAATGATGGGAAGACGAATGCGGATGTGAATGTGGATTTGTCTGTTAGGAAACATAAAGGAAGGCCTGCCGGTTCTGCGAAGAGGCAGTTGGATGCGTTAGGTATGTATATAGGTGTTGTTTGGTATTTGTGTTTATGTTGAATTGTACTGTTGTAGTAGTTTGATAAATGTTGGGGTGTTTTTTTTGTGATGGGCAGGTGCTGCTGGAGTCGGGTTTACGCCTCATGTCATAATTGTTAAAGCAGGGGAGGTAATGTTATTGAATCTTGATATAATGTTATAGATGTTTGCAATCTTGAATTGAAATTTGGATGACGTGTATGTTTTTTGGTTGTTTTCGATTTTAGAAATAGTACCAATAAATGTATGAATATGAATTTGGCGAATAGTTCATTACATGAGTCTGTAGTGTTACATTGGAGTTCCATAAGATTGCTATTTATTGCAATAAAAAAGATTGTTATATTAATTGATCTTTATGATTTTGATGCTAGTAGGTCATGAATCTATTGGTGATCTGGTTTATCAAGAATATAATCTTGAACCTAATAGACCTGTATTTTCTGTCATTACTGTTACAAAACTAATTACATAAGAAGTATGAACTATTTAATACAACCTTCTTCTAAGCTTCCACAGATTTGTCGTGTATCTATTGATGATATTTGAAAACTATATTGTATGCATTTGATTATTAGCCACATATTGTTGCAAGGTTCCTAACACAGAAGGGGAATTTATCATAATAGTTACTTGTTGCATCAATTTAGTTAAAAAAAATGTTTGGATGATATGGATTTAATGCACGTTGGATGACTACACACAAATAATTTAACTATCTATGGTATTTATGTATAAACTGAATTAATGTTTGTCTGTGAATCCCTTTTCCTAGCAATGGCTTGATTGTTTGCTAGGGCTGACTCCATTTGACTACCTAATTTTGTCGTATATTATACCACTATTAATTCTTGGTGACGTTTATAGTCCCGAGTGGTTTTGCATTGAGTTTTCTTTTAGTTAGTTGTTGGATTATAATACTGCTATCTGGTATTGCTTAGATTTTAGAATGCTTTACTTTTTTATCTACAAAATAGCCATAGCACATTCTGTTTGAACATCAAACTTAATGGTTTTATCTGCAAGGAGATTTGAGTGACGTATATATTCCCCAACTTTGGTAACCTTGGATGGACTCATATGCTGTTTAACACCATATTAACAGTGATGTATTTTTTATTTTAACAGGATATTGCCTCAACACTTATGTCATTTTCACAACAAGGGCCTCGTACAGTTTGTATTCTATCTGCCAATGGTTCGATCTGCAATGTGACTCTCCGTCAGCCAGCATCATCCGGCGGCACTGTCACATATGAGGTTTGTACATTTTCTCCAAACATTCTGTTACCAGAAAATATCCCTTTAGGGCCAGCTTTCGGGTACCTATTCCCCCAGCGCAAACGTCCTTGTGGGGCCGGGAAAGGGAAGGCGTTTGTGTAAGTATTGGGTTTAATTCCACTCCCCCGGTTCACGGGGAACAACTGAACATTGCTTGAGGTGCGGTCCTTGGAGAAGGGTCGCATCGGGTCCAAAATGGCCTCCCGGTTAGGGTTGCCCGTTGAACCAACCTTTTTGTGAAAATATCCCTTCTTCAAGTTCTGTTTCTGGCTTACTTATAGGTACTCTCTATTCATATAAAATTGTATGCCAGTTTCTTTCATCCCTCTTAAAGGACAATAAAACTTTACTTTCTCTTATATCTTGGAGATTAGCAGCGCCATTCATTTGCCTGTGAGCTAAGATACACACTAAGGGCATGTTTGGTAGGGGGAGTTGAAAGGAAAGAATTGGAAATGCTATAATTTCTCTTGTTTGGTAGACTAAAGAATTCAAGAGTTGGAGAAATTTGATTTCCCGAGAATTACTCTCTTTGAAAATTGATTTCCACTCCAAATAGTGAAGAAATTGAATTTCTCCGTGTCCCACATATTTTAAATAAATGTTTAATGCTTAAAGAAAAAAGAATATAACACATTAGTCACGTGAGACTCACATTCCACACACATCTTTAACACACATCTTTACATCCCAGTCAAACCCTAACCCCAATATGGTTCCCAATCATTCTCAGGCCGTTTTTAATCCGTTTTGATCACCTTTTGAACCTTAATCTTGTCGTCATAGCTGATCCCCAATCAGTATTTAGTCGATCTATTGTTCTTATTGTGAGGGAATGCACTTTTTTATTCTTCAACTAAAAATATCAATTTAATATGTATCAACTGATGAAATCGAGATTACTGTTGTTTTTTTTTTACCAATTGAAGGAAAATTCGGATGCAACTCTGATTGTGGATTTGTGGGTCGATATGGTATTTTTTTATAATATCAATTAGAAGGATGAATGGAAACCATGTATTGCTATTGCCCATTAAGGTTCTGATGATGTTAATGGCGGTGTAGTCAAATACATAATGAATTTTTTTGAGATGGTAACTGTATTGAATTTCATTGTTGTTTTCTTGTGTAGTCAACAATCTTTCACCAAATATGATTTTGTTTACTATGTTCTTGAAGTGATAATATTATCACAATACCAATGTGTATTCTCAACCAAACATAAGAATCTGTTTTTGTAATATCTCTAATCAATTCTCACTTGTTACAAAACACTAGAATTTACTAAATTTCTCTACCAAATTCATTTCTCATAATTTCCATTCTCTGCTTCATTTCTTTTCTCTAAAATTCTCTCTACCAAACATGCCCTAAAGTATTTATGTCATCATTCCTTTACTTAGAATACCACTCTAAACAGGGGTGAAGAAACTCGTATGCAGTTGACTTTTTTAAGTTTTGCAACTTCATGTGAGGGCGATACCCTTCCATCCATATCAGTTCAATATACGATTTCTCTTGGGTAGTAAATATAACGCTAAGATGGATTTGAAGGATTTAAATCACCCTTCTTTAAAGATCAGTCAAAACTTGTCTCTAGTTTCTTGTGATAGAAGGCCAACGAAAAGTGAAAAAGTTAACATGCATTTTTTATTTTTTGTAGTCCATTCATCTCGAAGAAAGTCCAGTTTTTGAGTTATATTGTCCCATGGAAATTTTAACGTTATGACAAAATGGGTAGCTTTCTTCCCATTTGTTCCATTTGACCCGTTAGAGATAAAACATAAGTACATAACCCAAATCGACTCATTGCTCATTTAGTATGTAAATGGGTTGAAATGGCTCTCTACTTCTAGAGATGTGCAAAGATATTTGTAGTTTTCTAACAACTGGTACTCGATGCTAATTCTTTTAATGCTGGTACTTGGTGAATCTTATCGGTTTTATGAAACTTGAAATGGCATTGTTTTAGGGTTTTGATTCTCAGTTAAGTTTTGAGACTGAATCAATTATAGACCAGAACCGAACCGGTACAGATTTGTTTAGACTAGATGCATTTCTCATTACGGGAGCCTTGTGGTTTTACATTTGGGTGACTCCAGTCCTAAATATTCCACATATTACTAAATCACACTGGTTTTTCATGATCTAATTTTCAGGGTCGATTTGAGATAATATCTTTATCAGGTTCCTTCATGCAGTCCGAGGAGAGTAATGATAATGGTAACCACAGCAAACCTACTGGATTGAGTGTTTCTCTTGCTGGTTCAGATGGCCGAGTTTTGGGTGGCGGTGTTGCTGGCATGTTGGTTGCTGCCTCACCTGTGCAGGTCCGCTCTTCTTTCATTTCTCTATGCACACACAGACACTCGTACAATATTTTTGACAAAAAAAGCTAACCATGAACTGTGCAACAGGTTATTGTCGGTAGCTTTATTGCAGAGAGCAAGAAACCCAAACCTAGTGTTGGGCCATCATCAGTGGCACCACCAAACATGTTGAGTTTTGGTGGCGGAGGTGCGGTTCCTGGTATTAGTCCTCCATCTGAAGGGCCGTCAACTGAATCATCTGATGAGAGTGGGAGCAGCTCTCTTCATCGGAACCCTGGATCCTACAACAATACTCCCCAACACCCGCAGCAACACCAACACCTGCAGCAACACCAACACCTGCAGCAAAACACCAACGCCCGCAGCCACACCAACACTTGCAGCAACAACAACACCAACAGCAACAGCAACAACAGCAGCAGCAACACCAGCAACAGCAACAACACCAGCCACAACAACAACAACAACCGATGCAAAATCTGCCAATGTATTCAAACATGGGCTGGCCAACTCCACAATGAACATGCTCCCCAGTTGACCACAACATGGTAAATTCTGACATTATGATATGATGATGGTGCTCACAGCATTGAGTTTTCAGATCCATTCAGCTATGCTAACGGGCATCATACTTGCAGTTTCGCTCTTTCCAAAGCTTCCAACTTTTTTTGTTTTGTTTTTTGTTCTCTTGAATTGATGATTGAATATGGCTAGTTAATTAGATTCAAAGCAGGGTACCTAAGTAAAGTACTTATGTGCAACTCAGTTTAGGAAAGCAAGCTTGCATGTGCTTCTACAATCAAAATGGAGATATTCTTTTATCATAGTTTTTCTTCGCGACATGCTTTACTGGGGCCTTGGCAAGTTCTTTGCGCTATGATTCCTGGACGTAACTAGTTACCGTTGTACAAGTTGATTCATGAAAAAGCTCCTAATTAGAGGTGCAAATAAATTGGTTAAAACCGGTTTTCAGTTTTGGGATTCGGTTTTTTCGGTTTTTCCTAAATCGTTTTTTTTCGGTTATAAATGTTCGGAATGGGTTTTTTCGGTTATAAATTTTTGGAGTCGGTTTTTTACCGGTTCGATTTTTTTCGGTTATAAATGTTCGGATTCGGTTTTTTTATCGGTTATTTACCCGTTTTTTTTTTTTTGGAATTTTAAATACATGTTCGAACATTTATTTAATAAACTTGCATTTGTTTGGGTTTGAGATACGAGAGATAGCTTGAGAAACAAGAACTTTGTCCCTTGATAGAACCAGCACAACCTAGAAACTCGAAACGAATCGTATTTGCCAAATATATTGAATTCTTGAAAGTTATGTGAATTTATACTTGATTTTATTGGAAAAATGATTTCGTGAACAATGACGCAAGTTTCGTAATTTTTCGAGTCCGTTTGATATGTCGAATGAGTCCCGAACCGTTTTGACGAGAAGTATTGCTAGTTAACCCTTTTAGTCCCTCTTGTATACTTTTATTTGCAACCCAACACTTTCCCTTTTGCCCCACTTTGGTCCCTCCATCCATATAAAAGCCCCATTTTATTTATTTTATTCATTTCTCACACACACCACTCTCTCACTACTCTCTCCCCTCTCTCTCTCTATACCGCCGGCGACCCACCGCCGTCCGGCCACCGCCACAAATTCTGGCAACCAGAGAAATTTCCGGCCAACTTCCGGCCAAATAGATCCACCGCCGTCTGGCCACCGCCACAAATTCTGGCAACCGGAGAAATTTCCGGCCAACTTCCGGCCAAATTATTTTTATTGTTCCAAACGATAGATCGGGCCACCCCGACTTCATTTCTACCACCCACTCGCCACCACTACCCTCAAACCACCGCCACGCGCCGCCTCATTTTGCAATGGCTAGTAAAAAAAAAATAATAATAAAATAATAAATAAATAAATAAATAAAACCGGTTATTTTAAAAAACCGTATAAAACCGGGTTTTAAACCGGTAAAAAACCGGTCGTCTATTAAAACATAAAACCGGTCTAACTGGTTCGGTTAAAAAAACGGATCCAGTTAAAAAAAACCGGTTCCGGTTTTTTGGATCGGTTAAAAAAAAACCGGTTGTGATTTGCACCTCTACTCCTAATTGACATGCTTGTTTTTCTACAGATTTAAAGTTTTGAAAAGCTATCACAATTCCTTCTGGCCTAGTGGTATCGCAAGTAACAACCAAGTTCAGTATAAAATGGACTGGATTGGGCTGATTGATTTGTTGGGCCCATTTTCTTTTATTTGTGGGTTGAGTTAATATTAGGGTTTGGGCTCTTTAGTTTTTACTATATTCATCTTTAAAAAATTAACTCTCACCTTTAATAATACTTTAAAATGACAATGCAAGCTTAGTAGATATTGCCATTTCTATAAAACTTGGCATATTTTTGTGTAAACTTACAAAAGTATTTCGAATACAAATTTCACATTTCTTGTACGAAGACATGTAAGTTTTGGTGTTGAAAATGGCTTGGGTTAAACCCCTAAAATGTCTTAATTTAATAGCCAGGATGCATTATTGCATATATTTATGTGCTTTGTATTTTAAGTTATCCTCCACGATCTTAGGTTAAATAAAATACAATTTGTTGGTGTGTATGAGTTGACTTATGGCTTTTAGAGAATATAAAAAGCATGGAGATTAAGAGAGCCATTATTTTTTTTAACTAAAATAAAATACTCACTTTCACCCCTCACCCATCTCTGTTAATTAAAATTGCACCTATTTTGTTTGAAATAATATATCTTAAAAACCGTTAATCATCAAAGAAGCAAACTATACGATTACGATAAGTATTTAATTATCTTTCAAATAGAGGGACACATTCATATACTTATGCCCATTTTACGACTGCATGTAAAGTGTTCGACTTTACAGATTAGTGTTATATCACATGTGATACATTAAGCGAGTTTGACTTCCAAAAAACATATTCTATATCCTCCAACTTCTATGAATAACTGTATTGATTTGAAAGTTCAAAAATTATGTGTGATATATGGTTCAAAAGCTAAGGATATGTAGTTTTCAATTCCCAAAACGATTAATCATTTGGAGTTCCACACAATTACTTGTACCCATTTTACGACAATATGTTAAGTGTTCGAACTTACAAATTGGTGTTATATCACATGTGATATATCAAGCAAAATATTGTACCCAAAAGAACAAAAAGAAAAACAAAAAAAGTTATCGAAAGTATATGGTGGCCCTCTATTGAAAGACAATTAAATGCTTGTCATGATAGTGTAATTTATGTAGGTTAATGATTTACGGTTCTTGAGATATATAATTAAAAATAATAATAATAAAAAAAAAAACCCTTGAAGTGAGTTTTAATTAAATATATCAATTAATCCACTTCTTATTTTCTTTTATAGAATGAGTGGCCGATATGCAAAAAAATATTAGTTTATAATTGAACTTTTCACTTAATATGTATTTTATTAAAGGCATAACCATTTATAAATGTATCTAACGTGTCACATTTTTCAGTTTTGTGTAGTGAATAAAAACGTTTGCAAGTTCAGTTACTAAACATTCAAATTTTGTCACTTTTGTGTATTATTTTACCTTCACTACCTTTTTTGCCAAATGAAACAAGTCACCATCCATGTCATTATCTTTTTTGGCCAATTTTTTCGTTTATATATATCTAACGTGTCACATTTTTCATTTATATGTTGACATTTTTCATTTATATGTATTTAACTTGTTACATTTTTTATTTATATGTAATGAATAGGTTGTAATCATCCTAGGTGGATGCCATGTAGAAAATACAAAAAATTGAAAAAAATGAGGTAACCGGTTGGGGAGGTAAAAAACTACACCAAAATTACAAAATTTGTTACCTAATCTTGCAAAAATTTTATTCACTATACAAAAAATTTGAAAAGTATGTCAAGTTAAATATATTTATAAATGATTATCTTTTTATTAAATATCTACATGCACTTTATATTTGATTCCTGTTTAACTATTAAACAAGAAGACGTTTTGGTGTTTGGATGGGTTGGAGGGAAACATACGTCTGTGAATCTAACCGGGGTTTCTCCTCTCGTGGGTTTGAGTAGCCGGGGTTTTACAGTATGATCGTCTGCTTTGAAAGCCGCCTCGTACAAAGTAGCAAAACACGAGAAAGCGTGCACTGAAAACCAATATGTTTTTATTCCTTTCGCTTTTGATACTTTTGGTTTCCTTGCACCTGAGACAGTGGAGTTCCTCAACAGAGTCCAACGAGTTATGCATAGTAATGTTATGACACCTAGATCCACAAATGTAGTTTTCAAAAGAATTAGTTTTGCAATCCAAAAAGCGCTAGTGGTGCAACTTGTTGCCCGTTTGCTTTCTACCTCTATGTAAATCCAAAAGTTAATTCAATAAAAGGAAGAGCACCAAAGATTAACTTCTAATAGTATGTTGTAGGTTAAATAATCCTTAGAGCACTGGGTTTCCATTTCGCCGAGGCTCGCCGTGATGACATGGCACATTCGCCATGTCTCGCCGTGACACCGCCCGTGTTATACCCCGTGCCCGATTAGACTAAAATTTAAAGCTTTTTGACGCGGAAACGTTTGACTAAAGTATACATACGTTACACCATTCTTTGAAAACAGAAATCTATACGTTGCTCCTCTCCCGACACATTACGTTGTATTTGATTTCTTTTTGAAAAACCTTTTACACATTAATTGAAAATAACTTATATTCAAGCAGCACAAAAGTTACGCTGTAATTACAAGAAGTAGTTACGCCGTAACCTAATTACAAGAAAATGGGATGCCTCGGTGTTGTAGTTACGCCGTAACCCATAACATGATTACGCCGTAACTACAACCCGCAATAAAACCTGCACATTTTAATATTAACACACCCAAACCATTTAACACCATTTCGGTGCTATAAATATTCCCGACATTATTCTCTTGACATATAGACTATAGCTAATATATTGAACTCATTTCATAACAACTTGACCCGTTACATCCCCAAAATGGGTACAAACACACTTAAATCCAAACACCCCTTAAACATTCACTCAAAAACACTTAAAACACACTTGACAACTCGTTAGACTCCCAAACCGTTACCCAACTTTGACACACAATAAATGACTCATAAAAGAGACTCTCGGGGGCACAACTTTGACTCGAGCTCGGCGTTCTACCTAGCTCCTAATGCTCACTATCTTCCAACCGCTTCCAAATCCTTAAGCTACCACACATAAACTTTCATTCCGCCGCACATGAACCTACAAAACGTTAACAACTAAAGGGGTAAGCTTACGCTTAGTAAGTAACCCATCATAAAACATATATCATACACATACTTTCACATACGCATCATTATCTCATAAAAACCTCTAAACTACCACATACCACTCATATCATACCCAACTTCATAACGTAATCACATTCATTCATCACAACCATAATCACAACATACCTTAACTAGTCCAAAGCCGATAACTAACATACTCTTATCCAAGGTCACTAGCCATCCATCCTTAGCTTACAACCATACTAACCCAACTCCTATGCCCTTACATAACCACAATACATACATGATAAATACATACATAACACATGTTTTAGGGAGAGTTACTTACCTTAGTCCAAGCTAACAACATCAAAGTCATCATCATCACCACTATTATCCATCATCATCATCATCAATCTTCTACAACATATCAAACCCTAATAACATAACAATCAATAATATAACAAGGGTTAACAAAACCCATCAAATACACTCATCTTCCAAACCATATCATCATATGATCATATCTTGATCATATGATGAAAACCCACTTTACTCATAATCTTTAACTTCAATAACATCAAGAACATAATTACTTACTTGAGATAGTCATAACTAGGAAGGACTATAAACTTGAGAGCTTCATCTTCTTTATCTTCTTAGATCATCATCTCATTTTCCCTCTCTTTTCTCCTTCTCTCTAAATCCGGCCTTTCACACCCTCAATAATTGTGGATATCTCTAGAATTAGCTAGTTATAACTAGTTAGGTGGATCTTTGGTTAATTGGCAAGAATGGTCCCTCAAGTCCCTTTCTACTTATTTTAGCCACAACTAACTTATAACACATAATTAACACTTGGCAACTTAGGTCCTTCTAGTTTATACCTCACATTTCATATTACTACATTAGTCATACTTTGACTATTAATTTGACTACCGGGTTGACTTCCACATAACTTCGTTGACCAACCAATCGCATCCAACTTTAGCATATTTCATTTAGGGTGGGGCCTACTCAAAACCGGGATACGGGTCTAACAGCCCGTTTTCGCCGTGCCTCGCCATCAAGGACCTCCTCGTCTGCACGACGAGGCTTGGTTCTGACATTATAATGTTAGAGATGGGTCCCATTTTTAAATCAAACGACAATATTACTGTTTTCATTAAAAAAAAAAAAAAAAAAAAAAAAAAAAAAAAAAAAAAAAAAAAAAAACAACAACTTAACACACTTTTTTTACACAATATAAATACCATATCATATACACAATTTTTCTCACACAACTCTTAACAAAAAAACTACCAATACTCTCAATATCTCTACATCCAAAAACAAAAAATGTCGCAAAATCCAACGAAGGCGGGTATTTCACGAACCTCCTCACCTCAAACCCACAACAATACGGGGGTTCGTCAAGCCCGTCTACCCCCTCGTCACAAAATTCTAACTCCTCGTCGCCACAAATTCCTCCATATGGGACGCAATTGCCTCCCGGGGCAATTTACTACAACCAACAATTTGCGTTTCAAGGATTTGCAACTTACACCCAACAACGATTTTCTCAATCTCAACCACAGTTTTTTTTAACCCATCGCAACCTTCAACATTTCCTCAATCTCAACCAAAACAACACCTTGATTCACAACCAGATTCTCAATTCAAAGTACCTCAACCCCGTGAACCGTCCAAATCGCGAGGAAAAAAAACGATGCCCGAAAAATAAAAATAAAAGTCGTGAATTTGGACGTGGACGATGATGATGACCTGGAGGAGGTGGTGGGTGGGAAGAGAAACTGGTCCAAGGAAGAAGAGAAGCTGCTTGCGAAAATTTGGATAGAAATTTTCCAAGACAAAGATATCGGAAATGACCGTTCCGATGAATTCTTTTGGAACCAGATTCTGGATATGTTCAACGATCAATCTGGCCGTGAGCGTCGTACCAAAAATATGCTCACCGGTAAATGGACACGGATTAACGGTGATTGTCAAAAATTCAACGCTGTCTATAAACATTTGCAGCGTAGAAGCGGTGAAAATGACAACGATCACCTCGAGAATGCGAAGGAAAATTTTTAACATCACTTTTGCGGGAAAAAGTTCGCATATGTTCACGTGTGGGATATTTTGAGAAAGTACCCCAAATGGGATGCGGAGGAACCGATTGACATTTCATGTCTCGAGGATATTTTTGATCCTGACAGACGTTCTCGTCCCGATGGCGCCTACAAAGCGCGAGCTTCAAAGAAACAAAAGTCGACTTCAACGTTGAGTGCGGCGAGCTCCGGTGGGAGTCAAACGAGTACTTTGATTCGTGTCAATTATAGTTCAAGGAAAACACACGTAGAAATATGTGTTAACCCGAGTCGTTTGTCCCGACGAAGATCGAATGGAATTTGTGTTCCCGGAACGTGATTCGTGTAGTGAATGTGAATAAAAGTGAGAATTGTGATTTCTACACTACAAACAATGAAATAACAAATAAAAACTACTAATAAAGCTATATGTACAAGTAATCTAAGCACGAGAATTTAAAACTAAAAACCGGAATTTAAAAACGTTACGTGACGAAATATAAAACGTAAATAAAAATGAATTTCTAAAATTTGAAACCTAAAAATATAAAAATAATTTTCCTATATTAAATCTGATAAAAGAAAATTTTTGGAAAAAGAAAAATATTTTTTTTACTTTTTAATAATTTTTTATGAATTAAAATCTAATTAAAACTAATTAAATGTTTTAAAAATATTAAAACAAGTGAGAAAAATCTGGAAAAATTTGAGTAATTTTAATTTTTAATAAGAAACCTAGGAAAAATAAATTCAGCACTCAATTCAACATAATTAAGCTAAACAGTAGAAATAAGCACTAGAAATTAAGCTAAAAATAAGCAAAAAGAAAAGCAAATGCAACAAAACTTTAACAGGACCTAGATATAACCTAAATAAGCACTAATGAGCAATAATTTCACAGATAGGCACAGGAGATAAGCTATTAAGCACTTAATTAGTTCACAGATTAAGCAAAAATGGGACAGAAAAGAGAGCTCAAATAAGCAGTCTAAATAAGCTCTAAATGGAAATCCAAAAGCAGATTCTTAGAGACAGCTGGCTAGTCTAACTTTTGCCCCAATAATCTTACCCTAAGCTTAACTAGATTGCTAGCTGAGAGCTTGCGAAGATGAGCTTATGACTGAGTAGCAGGGGAGTTTTTTTTTGCGGACCAAAATAAGTTCCCAAATAAACTAATATGAGAGATACTAGATGTTATACTGCTAGTTCACCACCTAATCTACTTAAATTCCAAAAACTAGGGGCTGATTCTATCCTAATAAGCCAATGAATAAGACAGATCAGCAGACCTAATCTAAGTCTGCACAGCAGACATGTGACTGCAGTAACTGATTTTGGCGAAAGCTAGGTGCAAATCTAACCAAGTCCTATTCAATTCTAACTGCAACACTTAAAAACAACTCTGAAATGAAAAATGGAGATCAAATAAGCTCAGCTTAGTGTGGGACTCTAATGGCAGTAATGATTTCCTATTCTTGCACTAATGGATCAACAACCTCAAAGCTTAACACAATTACTTAAAATCTATCACTAACATATTATTTAACTTCAGAAACACTTAATCAAACCAACTCTTCTTGCAATGGAACAGTAAAAGATGGATTTTAAAACAAAACAGTACCTAATCCCAAGCACCACTTATGAAAACTACTCTTGCAATATTAAACTAGTGTACTCCAAACAAATCTATCAATCTACTAGACTACTGATTATAGGACTAATATATTACTAATGAGCAATTCTAAATAAAAAAAAAACACTGAAGCAATCAGAATTAAGCAGTTTATACTATCATGGACTTAAATGAGATTTTTGAACAAAATCATGATTAATCTGATTCAAACTTTTAAACCTCTATCAATGAAACTTCAACAAGATCAAACAACTTTTAAAAAGGAAGAAAGTATCAGAAATCATACCAATAACAGATGAACAGAAAATTGTTGACCAAATGTTGACTTATATTAAAATTCATAAACTGAGTACAAATAATTCTGAAACTGGACATGAAATTACAATAAGCAGCAATTAAAATCTATACTAATCTACTCCTAATCCTAATAACTAACTAAAAACCTAACTAGCTAACTCTTTAACCCGTGAGTGAGGGAGGGTATTTATACACCTCAGCAGAACCTTCTGGGTCTTGCCACCTTGGCAATCCGTGTGCTATCTCAGCTCCAATCCACCCTTAGATCACTTCTTTCTTCCCAAGCTTTAATCTCATCCGTACGATTCAATTTGATGACACGGCCTTTCCAATCAAAGGCTCCCACGTGTCCCTTGGGTTGTCAGACCCTTCCAGAATTTACCAATCACGAGGTAATCATTTGTACGAGGTGAATTTAGGTACATAGTAACTAGGGTTCATAGCAGTAAGAATTGGGGATAAACTTTGGGCGGGCGCGTGTGTGTGTTTGTTTTATTTTTATTTATTTGACCGGTATTTAATAATAGTTGACCGGGTTTGATGATGGGTCGTGGGTTGGGTTCGGGTTTTGGTGATGTGGGCTGGGCTGGGTTATTAAAGTGTGTGTGGGTTGGGTAATTGTGGGATTGGGTTAGTTTAATAGGTGGATCCGGGTTATGTATAGAAAAGGTTTAAAGTTTAGGGACTATACTTGTAAATTCTGATTTTGGAGGGACCTTAGCTGCCATATTTTTAAAGTTGATCCAGGGACTGAAATTGACAACTTCTGATTGTTGGAGGACCTCGGTTGACTTTTTTTGACATATTTTTCTTCCCGGTTCTGGTTCTGAGCCGTTTCCGTATCCCGTGCTCGGTTTCCCGGTTCTTTGCTTGATTTTGTCATTTTCTTCGATATCCGTGCCTGCACATATGAAAACACAAAAACACAATATATTTGGCATTATGGTCGGGTTTTTGGTCTATTTGGGTCCGGTTTTGGTCAAGAAAAGGTATGTGTTTAAGCACATACCAAAATTCCCCCAGACTAAGCTATTGCAATGTCCTCATGCAATGTTATAAAAACACGTTTTTGAAACTGAAAATTTCCAATCTCTTTTTACTAACTTTGAGAAGTAGCAAAATTTTTAAAAGAGATCAAGAAATCTTAAGTTCTAAAAACTCCCCGATTTTCCTTTTATTCTATTTTTGTATTTTTCTTATTATTCATGCGACGGCTTTTGTTGACAATCATTATCTCACGATAACTCTTAGGGTCTTCGAGTAGGAAACACGACACAAGAGGAAGTGACCATACGGATAAAATTCGTCGTCCCCGATTTTTCACAAGTCCCCAAACTAAGCTTAAAAATGAAATCATTGTCATTTACAAGTTAGATTGCTAACACTACTCAGAAAGCTAATTGTGGACTCCTTGTTCCCAAATTCCTATTTTCCTCTATTTATTTTATTTTTGGTGAGAAATGAATTTCTTCAAATTCTCGTTTTGATAATTTTTTAAGCCGATAAAGATACCTTAGTTTAGATGCTAAGTAGTTTCCAAACCTTCCCTCGAAAACCGTTGCATACAAAAATGAGGTCCACATCAAGGTCTCTGATTTAACACGATTTTGAGGATATCCCTTTTATTTGCGACCGAAACAACTCATCTACGAGTCCAGAGACGGAAGCCTTTATTAGGACACCCCCGGAGTCGAGATTTGGCATTTTTAACATTATTAAGCACATATTATTATTGATCCTTGGCCCTTTATAACAATCACAACATCGGCTGCGAACCGGCAAGATGTGATAGTCTATTATGACCTTGAAAATTTTCCTCTGCCTTTATTAGAAGTCTACAACATCGGCTGCGAACCGGCAAGATGCAGAAAACTTTTTATGGCTTTGGATTATTATTATTATTCTTTATTCATTATATATTTTGCCAAATCCCGAGTCCTACGGCTTTTATAACAATCCCAACATCGGTTGTGAGCCGGCAAGATGGAATAGTCTATTACACCGTAACACTGGCAGTACCTTGATGTGTACCCAACTTTCATAAGCAAGAATTTTCTAAGGAAGAAATAAAAACTAATTATCGCCAAAACTAAAATAGCTTTAATTATTCCTAAATTACTATTTTTGAGTGAAACAAGCTTATGGGAACAAAAAGCCACAAATAACTTCGATGAGCTCTAAAGAGATCCAACTACTCCACGTTTAGCAATCTAACTTATAAACAACTCTATCATTTCTCGTTCTTCGCAAATTTAAAATCTTAAATAATAAGATCCGCGAATGCTTAGCCTTATAATCAAGCCATGCCTATATAAAGTCAAATACGGGAACTTGCAAACTCTTAAAAAGAATTCGCGTTTTATAGCTCCTTGTGTAAAAGACTAGCACAAGCTTATAGATTATGAATGGTTAAGGGAACAAGCTAGGGCTCAACACGCCCGGTCAAGTCAGAATTTTATTCCTACTCTCTCCAGCGGAAAATCAACAAAAATGTCAAAATTTATTATATTTTTGCAAAAAATTTTTAATTTTTCTCATTTTTTTGAATTTTTCAATTTTTGAGGAAAAACGGGGTTGCATGAGAAAACGGTAAAAATTTTGCAAGGCAAAAATCAAATCGACAGATTACCCCCCCCAGACTAAAACGAGACATTGTCCTCAATGTCTTAAAGGTAAGGGTTCTCCTACATAAATCTAAGGCCGTTTATTAATTATGCCAAAAGATAGATGTAAACGATAAGATTTAGGATATCGGATGAGCAGCGAATGATGAAACTCGAGTAGCGTGAAGGAAACTACGAGCACGAGAGTCTTCATCATCGGGCATTCCTGGACACATCACAGAAAACACGAAACACAAGATATGGAAGAAGGGATCCCTCCTCATGTTTTATTAGAAAAGAGATAAGAAGATAGAATGATAAGCATGGGGTGCCTCCCACGAAGCGCTTGTTTTTGGTAACCGAGTCACATGAGCTTGACTCGACCCCGAATTTATTTGTCCTTGGGGGAGCATGTGGAAAAGATAATCTCCATCGGACTTTCGTTCAAAATGTTTGGATAAACACTGAAGCACATGAAAGTTCCACTCCGATGAGATACCCGCGGTATTTTTAAGAAAGAATAACTAGAAGTGGTAATACCGGGGTCAAAGGTAATATCCTCACTCCCGAAGGAGTGAAAGATGGGAGAAGGCACAACATATGTGATGAAGAGCATAAAGATGTTGATGATGATCATAATAAGCTCTTCATCATCAGCAGAAATTTTCTCAAAAGTCTCGGGCGGGAGGGTTGGGATGAAATCTTCATGAGAAGGTATGCCTCCCCCAGACTAGGATCTTCCTCCGGATCAAAATAGAATTGATCGTATTCCGGAGGAGATATGCAATGAGTGAGTTCACCGGAGAACTCCTTATGAAGAGAATCAATCATATGATGATTTGTGAGCTCAGGTTCCGTCACAGACTCATCACTTTCCTCCATCTGACTATCAAAGATTAGATTATCCGAAATCAAAGTAAACCCCGATTCGAACTCAAACAGAGGGTTGGTGATAGTTGTTTTGAAAGTTTCGGGAACAAGGTCATCAAATTTCTTTGGTAGATTGATTTCAACTTCCTTCGGAGGGAGAGAAAGAGATGGCTTTTGGTCTAATAATTTTTCAAAAAGAATATCTCCCTCCGGATTAAGACAAGAATCATCAATTTCCGGTGAAATTGATTCATCTTTGAAAAACACCTCGAGCTCTTCCCGCTAGATCACACTTCCCTCAATTGGAGGAGAAGGATGGGAAGAGTCGGAATTAAGAATCTCGATGTGATAAACTTGTTCTGGAGGTGGGACAAGTGGTGTGCTCTTAGAGCTAGCAATTTCCACCGCTTCCGTTGTAGTCTCCGATTCGTCTTCATCATCGTCGTCAAGAACACTCTTAGCATTTGCGGCACAACACTCAAACCATTTACTCGATCTAGGATTGATTTTCATAGCCTTGAGCTCAGCACGTTTTTCTGACATGCTCTTGACCGTGAATCTGGAAAGGTTGGGATCAAATCTTTTAGGAGCAATTACGGGATCGGATTTTTGATCAACCGTAGCGACATTGCATTTGTCGGTTTGAGGTTTCGAGTTCGGATTAATATTGAATGTAACTTTTTCCTTATCGACCCGCAAAGTAATTTCTTCACCATAAACGTCGATCAGAGCCCTCCCGGTCCTCAAGAATGATCTTCCGAGAATAAGAGGAACCCGGGGGTCGGCTTCGAAATCAACTACCACAAAGTCTGCAGGAAAATGGAACTGCCCCACCTTTACAAAGACATCCTCGGCTACACCTTTAGGAAGGGTGATGGACCGATCCGCAAGCTCGAGGGTCATGCAAGTGGGGGTGAGATCGGGTAGAGACAATTTCTTCCAGATGGATAACGGCATTAGGTTGATGCTCGCACCAAGATCGGCCAAGGCGTGGCATTCAACCTTTCCCGGAAATTCACATGGTATGAGAAATTTTTCGGGATCTCCAAGCTTTTCCGGAAGCTTTTTGAGAATTGCCGCGGAGCAGTTTTCGTTCACTGGAGTTTTTGTCATTTCAAATAATTTTTCTTTATTGCTCAACAAACTTTTGAGTGTGGAAGTGAATTTAGGCATCAAGAGCAAAGCATCCGCGAAGCTTATATCAAAATGTAATTCTTGGAATATTTGAAAGAATTTTTCCATTTGACTCGAAGCTTTGTCACGGAGCTTTTGATCACTCAATCTCGAAGGATACGGAAGATTGGTCTTAACGGGAGCTTCTTTAGGAGCTTTTTCTTTTGGTTCAACATTTTTCGGTTCAGATGGCTGGATGACCGGAGGTTGGACGTCTTTGGTTCCTCCGTTGTTAGTAGGAGGTTTCGTGTCCTTGGTCACCTCGGTCTCACGGACGACTACCTTGGGAGGTAGAGAAGAAGAGGTAGCCGGAGCCGTGGGTCCATCATATGAAACACCGCTCCTAGTAGTGATCGCCTTAGCATCGCCCC
Source organism: Artemisia tridentata subsp. tridentata (assembly GCA_021014915.2). Classification (NCBI taxonomy): domain Eukaryota; kingdom Viridiplantae; phylum Streptophyta; class Magnoliopsida; order Asterales; family Asteraceae; genus Artemisia; species Artemisia tridentata. The sequence continues at coordinate 302,363,879 of CP139501.1, read as the reverse complement.
TCGGGTTGGCGATCGTGTTGCTTGGAAGAGTAGTTGTACCCGAACCCGAGGGTCGATCATTTAAACGTTTGTTCAATTCGGTTATCTGATTAATCATCATTCTATTCATTTCCTCTTGTTTCTTTTGTTGTTGTTGGTTTTGAAGAATGAATTGCTTTAATAACTCATCCGAGGGCGATGGGTTTTGCACAAATCCTTGATTTTGATTATTTGGAAGATTTGGCCCTCGATTGTTTTGAACAAAACCTTGGTTGTTTTGAAAATTTCCCTGATTAAAATTTCCTTGATTCGGGGCTTGGTTATAATTCCCTTGGTTTTGATAAACTTGATTGCCCCGATTTTGATTTTGATTATTTGGAACATTACGGTTTTGCACTTGCTGATTTTGATTTGGTGGGAAACCGGGTGGTCCGAGAAAAATTGTTAGAACGGTAGCTGAGGAGATTACGGTCTCCTTGAGGTTGGTAACCGTTACCACCTTGATTGAAATTTCCAGAAGCAGCATACACATTCTCTTGAGTGTAGCCACCGGAGGCTGGGCACTCGAAATATTGGTGAGGACCACCACATGTCTCACAACTATGGTTAACAACATTCACTTGATTGTTGTTGTTTTGAGTTGAAACCTGATTTTGATGAATTCTCAAGATAGCCGTAGACAAATCATTCATTTGTTTAGAAAGAGCGGCTATCTCGGAAGTAGATGAATCAGTGCTAGATCTTGTTGACTCATTCCTCTCGGCAGAGGAATCCCAAAAATTATGGTGGGCGGTCATGTTTTCAATAAGATCATAGCACTCTTCGGGTCGACGTTTCATAAACGTACCACCGGCAGCAGCATTAATCGTATCACGGTGTCGTAATGTCAAACCGTTATAGAAGGTATCTATAATAGTGACCAATAACATATTGTGGTTCGGACACCGATCAATCGATAACTTGTAGCGTTCCCATGCCTCAAACAATGATTCATCGGGAAGCTGACGGAAATTGCTAATCTCATTCCTTAATTTCGTCACCATCGACGGTGGGAAATATTTCGCCAAGAACTTTGTAACCATTTCATCGAAACTATGAATGGAGTTCTTGGGAAGACGATCAAACCATGCGGTGGCATGATGCGTCAATGAATAAGGAAAGAGATATAGACGGAGGGTGTCATCGGAGACCCCATGTTGTTTCATACTTTGGGTGACGGTTATGAATTTGTCAAGATGCTTGTTCGCATCATCACCCGGCAAGCCATGGAATTGGCACGAGTTTTGGACTTGTTGAATCATATGATGCTTAAGTCCAAAATCGGCGGCTTGAATATTGACGGGGGCAATCGGGCCACCACGTCCGTGCATTGTGGGTTGGCACAGCTCCTCCATCGTTCGGAGATCGGGAGCTGGCATGTGATTATCACCACCCACCGGCGGGTGTTGATTATTTTGGTCGTCGGCCATTTCTTCAACGTTTGAGAAATGAACACGGTGATTGTGACGAATAATCCTCTCGGGATTCGATAGTGGTGAAAGAAGAGGGTGAGAAGTAGAAGATCGGGTGTGCATACACCAAAAAACAAACACAAAATCAAAAAGGAAAACCAAATTTGAAAAGAAAATATTTTTGGATTTTTATTTTTATAAGAAAAGTTATATTTATTTTCTTTTTGGTGATCGTTAATCAACCGTACTCGTTTCTTTCAAAACTACGCGCAGCGTGGCGGGAGAGAAGAATGGATCTCTCTTCGGTCTGCAATTTAATGTCAAGACCTCCTTAAACCCCGTAATTAGGTTGTAGTAAAGAAATAATCCAAGAAACGTTTAATTTTCCGATCTCTTTTGTTGTTATTTCGGAATGGTTTACAACCGCCCTCCTTCAACGGAAGACCGAGGATTTATTATTAATGATGAAAACACTTTAGGAAAAGTGTTTTTTAATTATTATATTTTTGTATTTTTTTATTATTTTTATGAAAACGAAAACTTCCGAGGAAGGGTCTTCAAAACACGATTCTTATGGCGAAACTCCAACTCTTTTCAAGCCTTCCCCGGCAGCGGCGCCAAAAATTGATTCGTGTCAATTATAGTTCAAGGAAAACACACGTAGAAATATGTGTTAACCCGAGTCGTTTGTCCCGACGAAGATCGAATGGAATTTGTGTTCCCGGAACGTGATTCGTGTAGTGAATGTGAATAAAAGTGAGAATTGTGATTTCTACACTACAAACAATGAAATAACAAATAAAAACTACTAATAAAGCTATATGTACAAGTAATCTAAGCACGAGAATTTAAAACTAAAAACCGGAATTTAAAAACGTTACGTGACGAAATATAAAACGTAAATAAAAATGAATTTCTAAAATTTGAAACCTAAAAATATAAAAATAATTTTCCTATATTAAATCTGATAAAAGAAAATTTTTGGAAAAAGAAAAATATTTTTTTTACTTTTTAATAATTTTTTATGAATTAAAATCTAATTAAAACTAATTAAATGTTTTAAAAATATTAAAACAAGTGAGAAAAATCTGGAAAAATTTGAGTAATTTTAATTTTTAATAAGAAACCTAGGAAAAATAAATTCAGCACTCAATTCAACATAATTAAGCTAAACAGTAGAAATAAGCACTAGGAATTAAGCTAAAAATAAGCAAAAAGAAAAGCAAATGCAACAAAACTTTAACAGGACCTAGATATAACCTAAATAAGCACTAATGAGCAATAATTTCACAGATAGGCACAGGAGATAAGCTATTAAGCACTTAATTAGTTCACAGATTAAGCAAAAATGGGACAGAAAAGAGAGCTCAAATAAGCAGTCTAAATAAGCTCTAAATGGAAATCCAAAAGCAGATTCTTAGAGACAGCTGGCTAGTCTAACTTTTGCCCCAATAATCTTACCCTAAGCTTAACTAGATTGCTAGCTGAGAGCTTGCGAAGATGAGCTTATGACTGAGTAGCAGGGGAGTTTTTTTTTGCGGACCAAAATAAGTTCCCAAATAAACTAATATGAGAGATACCAGATGTTATACTGCTAGTTCACCACCTAATCTACTTAAATTCCAAAAACTAGGGGCTGATTCTATCATAATAAGCCAATGAATAAGACAGATCAGCAGACCTAATCTAAGTCTGCACAGCAGACATGTGACTGCAGTAACTGATTTTGGCGAAAGCTAGGTGCAAATCTAACCAAGTCCTATTCAATTCTAACTGCAACACTTAAAAACAACTTTGAAATGAAAAATGGAGATCAAATAAGCTCAGCTTAGTGTGGGACTCTAATGGCAGTAATGATTTCCTATTATTGCACTAATGGATCAACAACCTCAAAGCTTAACACAATTACTTAAAATCTATCACTAACATATTATTTAACTTCAGAAACACTTAATCAAACCAACTCTTCTTGCAATGGAACAGTAAAAGATGGATTTTAAAACAAAACAGTACCTAATCCCAAGCACCACTTATGAAAACTACTCTTGCAATATTAAACTAGTGTACTCCAAACAAATCTATCAATCTACTAGACTACTGATTATAGGACTAATATATTACTAATGAGCAATTCTAAATAAAAAAAAAACACTGAAGCAATCAGAATTAAGCAGTTTATACTATCATGGACTTAAATGAGATTTTTGAACAAAATCATGATTAATCTGATTCAAACTTTTAAACCTCTATCAATGAAACTTCAACAAGATCAAACAACTTTTAAAAAGGAAGAAAGTATCAGAAATCATACCAATAACAGATGAACAGAAAATTGTTGACCAAATGTTGACTTATATTAAAATTCATAAACTGAGTACAAATAATTCTGAAACTGGACATGAAATTACAATAAGCAGCAATTAAAATCTATACTAATCTACTCCTAATCCTAATAACTAACTAAAAACCTAACTAGCTAACTCTTTAACCCGTGAGTGAGGGAGGGTATTTATACACCTCAGCAGAACCTTCTGGGTCTTGCCACCTTGGCAATCCGTGTGCTATCTCAGCTCCAATCCACCCTTAGATCACTTCTTTCTTCCCAAGCTTTAATCTCATCCGTACGATTCAATTTGATGACACGGCCTTTCCAATCAAAGGCTCCCACGTGTCCCTTGGGTTGTCAGACCCTTCCAGAATTTACCAATCACGAGGTAATCATTTGTACGAGGTGAATTTAGGTGCATAGTAACTAGGGTTCATAGCAGTAAGAATTGGGGATAAACTTTGGGCGGGCGCGTGTGTGTGTTTGTTTTATTTTTATTTATTTGACCGGTATTTAATAATAGTTGACCGGGTTTGATGATGGGTCGTGGGTTGGGTTCGGGTTTTGGTGATGTGGGCTGGGCTGGGTTATTAAAGTGTGTGTGGGTTGGGTAATTGTGGGATTGGGTTAGTTTAATAGGTGGATCCGGGTTATGTATAGAAAAGGTTTAAAGTTTAGGGACTATAATTGTAAATTCTGATTTTGGAGGGACCTTAGCTGCCATATTTTTAAAGTTGATCCAGGGACTGAAATTGACAACTTCTGATTGTTGGAGGACCACGGTTGACTTTTTTGACATATTTTTCTTCCCGGTTCTGGTTCTGAGCCGTTTCCGTATCCCGTGCTCGGTTTCCCGGTTCTTTGCTTGATTTTGTCATTTTCTTCGATATCCGTGCCTGCACATATGAAAACACAAAAACACAATATATTTGGCATTATGGTCGGGTTTTTGGTCTATTTGGGTCCGGTTTTGGTCAAGAAAAGGTATGTGTTTAAGCACATACCATACTTTTTCGGGACAATTATTCGAAAAATATTCGCAAAAAGCCGACGTTCAAATGGTCGCGTACGAGGCGAGGAGGGAGAAGGAAGTAAATTCGTTGATAAAGTTTCTCATGCTAGATCCCGACATGACCACACCGGCCAAATCCGCTATCATTCGCAAGAGACAAGAACAAATAATGAAGAAATATCAAGATGCCGAGTAAAATGTTTAAGTTTCGTATTATTAATATGTGTTGTATCGTTATTTTAAGTCCCGTATCGTTTTTTTTCTTCGTATCGTTAGTTTATGTTTCGTATGTGTTTAAATTTGATGTATTGTATTTTTATTTTTTATGAAATGAATTTAGTTTATTTGGAAATTTAAATTAAAAAAATAAAAATAGAAAGTGGTGAGACCCAAATGAGTAAGTTGTGGTATGTTATGATAAATGAGGGTTGTAAAGGGAGGTATGTAATTGTGACGTGACATCCCGTAAGATCCAAATGAGTAGTTTTGGTGTTTCATGACACCTAGTGCTCTTAAAAACAATACCTTTCACATGTCTATATGTTACCCACGTTAAATATTCTTTCCATTAACTCTGTGACTACATACACACATTAAAAATGAAAAGCAACATGTTCTTGCTGTTTTGAAATTCTTTAGAGAAATAAACTATATTTTTTCTAGCATGTTATGTTAAATATGTATGTATAGCTTTTCTATTACTGTGCCATATACTCATTTTTAACTAATTAAATTTGAAGTCAATTCAATAAACATCACATTTAAATAAATGAAGACAAACTTTTTCTTGTAGAGCAGTACTTTATCCAATCGTGTTCTTATTTTATTAAGCAAAAAAAATAATATTTGAAAAGGTTACCTAAGCGTGATAAAATAACACTGAAACACTTGTTTTTAACAACATTTTAGTAATAAGACTAGCAAGATGCTAGTATCATTAAATATTACAACAAGCTCATATAAGCATTGACTTGATCATGAATCCAATCACACCACAACATGTTAACTTCCTATTTATATGGAGAATTACAAGAGTAAGAAAGCACCTTAATGTTTTTTTTGTTAACTGAGTTCCGACTCGACATTGCGAATGTTTGGCAATTGCATGACAGTATGAGAAACTAAATCATTTGCAAACCACAATAGTTTGCCAAACAATCTGGCTAGTACCAAGGCTCACATTCAGTCACCATTAATTAGTGTTGCCACTCAAAACCAAATATAAAAACAAACAACCAATTGATTCATTACCTTCATTTTCAAAAAATTGATTATTCACTGAGACTTAACGTGAACCGTACTCGCTAAAATCCATCCATGCTTTGCCAAAACCAGCTCGATCTGTAGATAACCAAAAGTATAAATTATGGACTTGTGGGTGTGGAAAGGAAAAAAATGCCCAAAAGAAATTACTTACGTCCAGTCATCCAATGGAGCAAACTTGTGAAACTTATGATAATCTAAGGACTAAGGTTGTGACTATCTGTAAACTGAGTGACACTAAATCACCAAGAATGACGAAAGTGGGATCATATTATATCAATAAGCAAAGTTGGCTGGGTCAAATTTACTGATATAAAGACTTTTAAAATCTTTTCTACAAATTAAGTATATGTTTTCATAACAGAAAGTTGCTATATGAGTTTACAAAAGAAATAGGCAGTTGCTGTACTAAGGGTATTCATATTTATGTAACATCTCTATAATGAACTAAATTCATGGTACGAATATTATGTCACATATAATCTGAATACGTTTATGATCATATATACATGGTGAGTTTAAGTGTTATATACTTGCTATACCTTTTGTAATGAGTATGCCACATACATAAGGACGACAAGAGGTAATCACTTTAGCCCACATAAATTGAATAATATGGTATTGTTTACGTTTGATTATGATCAGTTAATTATCATAGTATTTGGCCCTCAACTATTTCACATTATATATAACTAAAAGACTCTATAAAGTTTCTGCATGAATGTCAACGTAAAGAAAGCAAGGAAGGATCAATGTTTATGTTGGATAAACTTTAATTTTTGTAACATCCATGTTTTTCGATTTGTCGCTTGAGACCAGAAAAGGCCAAGAGATCAAAGTAAAGATGCCTTTCAATCATTTTCATGCCATGTCTACGATGTAACAATAATTATTGTTTAGGTTCAATTATTAAGATCATTAAAATAAACATGACTGAGAAGATGAATAGATGATCCTAAAAGTTAACAACCGTTGCTTTTGGAACATTTGGCATCCGACGTACGTATGACTATTAAATTTTCTAAGCGTCTGTGTTAAGTTTGCGTGTTTGAAACATTGAATAGTGATGGCTACCGGAGCCAAATGTACCTATCATATGTTACCAAAGTACGTGAGTTCTCGTTCTTATCATTTTACAAGTCTTCCTACTTGAATGGATGATCGTCATGAGCTGAAGTCAAACCCTGATTTGTTAATGATAAAAGAATTTGATAAGTTTAATTATATCCAAAATGAGTTGGTAGCTTTGCACTAACCACTCCTTTAATAAAAGGAATCATGTTCTTTTAACGTCTCTTGCAAATGCCACTTCATTGCCAGATTGAGCTATGGCTTTTGAATAGTTTATACCATTAGTTAGTACGGAGTATTAAATAAGAGAACCAAACAATTAAAAGAGAAATAAAAAACGTAAAGAGAAATAAAAAAAATAAAAATAAAATAAAAAATAAAATAATCGAACATTTTTCCTTTTCTTGGCGCAAAGCTATACATTACTTCATCCAAAGTTATCGCAAACTCATCAAAGTTTATTTGAAAGAACAAGAGTCTTGTGGTTCACCACAAACCTTAAGCTAAAGATAACCACAACCCAAGTATATGCTTGTTTATATTAATGTTTAAGGAATCCAAAAGAATGCGGATGTAAGCTAACTATTAGAACTTGCTAGCTTGTTTATTTGAAGCTTGAATCATGATATATGTTATCAGAGTATGCTTATATCGTTTAAATAATAACCGAAGTGGAGAGTAAGCATTTTGGATTTGAACCTATAGATGTGTCCGTTAATAAAGAGATAAGCTATAAGTAACTCATCTTAATTTTATCATATACCTAAGACATGGACTAGCACTGTATTAGCAGTATCTTCTTATCCATTCCAGAGAGTGAAATGAAAATTAGTTCTGTTAAATCATATCGGAAATGTCAATTAGCTAGTTTCTGAAGGAAAAAACTTATGAAATCGGATCTGTTAAATCATATGTAAAGATCTGTGGACCAAAAAATAGCATAAAAACGAACATAAAGAAAAAGTTTATAATCATTATTTGAAAAGTAGAATCACAGCCGTTTTTCTTCTCTACCATGACGAATTAATTGATTTAACGTAGGCATCGCTCTTTACTTTTGTTCTTCCCCCCGAAATTTGGAAATGAATGTGGAGGAGCTGAGATTTATTTATGTCGATAAACTTCCCTCGTGATTCTATGTTGCTCAGTTGCTAAACTAAATATTAGAAAGTTCAGCATAACAATGCCTGTTTTCCTTGTGATATGGTAGCAAATTAACAAAGCCTTAAATAGCATCTTATGTATAAATATACTCCAAAAGGTTTAAATCTGGGAAACTCTGACCCCGTGCACCCCTTTTGGGTGCCGACTGACCCTTCCCCAAGGACCTAACCCGAGGCAATGAGCACCTTTCCCGGTGACCTTTTAGACAGGAGTTGGGATTGAACCCATGACCTATTTCTCAAAAACCCTCCTTGACTTGTCAACTAGACGTTGCGGTGGGGGAGTGATAACATCTTATGTATAAATATACTAGAGCACTTGAATTTCCAGCTAAATATATTAAATAATCTCGCCCATCAGTTTGATAATAAACTCCCGTTATCCGAGTTTGTGAGGAGTTAAATAAATGAGCATGTGAAGACTAGCATTGGGTTTAGTTAAATATATGAGTTGAACACATATGTTACCCACATGGGAAAGGTTATTATAATCCAAAAACTGTATAAAGTTCGTCATAAAAACAAACTTAAGCTGAGCATCAAACAGTACTAAAAATATGAACACCCACGGAAGGTGAACATATTTTATATTAGTAAGTATATATCATTAAACTGACATTTCTAGGGCAGCATTTGGAACCCACAATAATAGGCTTTGTATCTTTCGAATGCTAACTTGTGTGTGTTTATGGAAGACTGTACAGCGAGAGATGATAGACAATTTGGCATGGGTTTTCAGAAAAGATTGTCAATTAAAAACTTAAACTATTGTCTTTCACTTGGGTGTCTAGTAGATGTAAAAAACCGTGTTTAAATTGGATAGAGTGGTTTAACGATCCTTGTAACGCTCTATCCACCCTTTGTAATGTTCCCTAGCGCCTTGCTGGTGTTTTAATTCAATTGCCGTTCAAAAAAAAATAAAAATAAATAAAATTAAAAACTTAAACGAATGTGCAGTTTAAATAATAATGCAATCATAGCAATCTCATTTGTATATAGTTCTGCGAATTGTGATAGCTCAATACTAACGATTTATGGACTAATATACTTCAATACATCATCCGCATTTTGTACGACTAATAATATTTTAATTTAGGGTAGTATTAGTGAGACACACCCAATAGAACATGAAGTTCAATTGCTTATTATCTTTAAAAGGAACCAAGCACACAATCATAGCTAGGTTGATGTTTTTTTAGAAATAAATAATTGTTTTGTTTGTATAATCAATTATAAATGGAAAACTTGTTGATTGTATGAGGAAGAAGCATTATAGTATTAGTTAAAACACTCGTAGTTAATTATAATCCCCAAACCTCTAAAATTGCCTGATAGTTTAGTTGTTATAAGTGTCTTTCACTTCCTGTTGCTATGTTTACTATTGTTACTGAAAACAATGCAACAGAAACAAAACATCCCAGTACCCAAAACCTTATAAATTTCCGTCATTAATGCTTGTTTCTCAGAAAACATAAACTCATAGTGTCATCAATGACACATTCCTGAAAATTCCAAATCTTGAATAATAAGAGGAGGAATGCATGATTCATGAAAAGGGTACATAAATTAAGATGACTATTTTCATACAACAGATCAATAAGTTACAAAAGATAAAAACCACAAAGACAACAAGTAGTAGTAATTTAAAGCAAGTGGTTTTTGCTCGACATTGTTTATAATCCAAAACAAGCTAACTAACGCAATTCAAACAAGGAGGTACCTGTGACCCAATCCATATTAAAATGGATTGTTATTATTACTCCGTGGGTAATCGGTAGGATTCTTGTAGTGGTCCACGGGCAACTGGACATTTGGTGGCATACTGAGTGGCAAGTTAAAAAATGGTAACCCGGAAGACGGGTCCGGAAATGGATTGTTACCATTTATCCCTCCACCAGCACCATCACCTCCATCTGTATGAGAAGCCGGTTGTTGCATCTGAAGTCCACCACCTTCGGGCTCCTCATCTTCTAGAGGTAATCTCTCATAAGCAACATTAGTAAACGAAGAAGCGATAACAATAACCGGACCAGCCGCGGTCAACTCCCCTACTACGTTCCCACCAACCACCTGCCCCTGCCCACCTGCTAAAAAAATAGTCAAACTAGTGGCCCCAGGCGGGGCAGGTGGGGGCAGGAACGAGCCCGAAAGGGACAAGATCTCAAACCGGCCATGAAGGGCCATCACAGAACCCGAAGCAGCCGGCTGCCTTAAGCTCACATTCGTAACAATCCCACTTCCCGAAAGTATACAGATCCCACGTTGTCTTCTCCTAGCATAAGTTGCAATACAATCAAATACATCACACCCGTTACCTATTTCCAAAATATGAGCTCTTAGTGTATTAGCACTTTCTCTAGTAATAATAACAGGTGGTTTTGGCTTGTTTTTCGAGCCCGCTGGACGTCCTCTAGGACGACGTCCAACGATGTCTCCTGATCCACCACCACCTGAGTTAGGGGACACCAAGTCATGACCACTGCCTTGATGGTCATCTTCTTCTTGGTGGTGATGGTTGTTGGAGAAAAGATGGTGATTGTTTTCTGGTTGGTTGTTATGAAGTTGAAGATCAGAAAGATGAAGCTGTTGTTGTTGCTGTTGTTGATGGATGTAACGAGAAGCAGTGCCTAAATCTAAACCAGCCATGAATGGATTAAAAATAGTTTATAGATATAATAGTTATACAATAAAAATTAAAAGAAACACACACACAAGCAACAGAAAACAAGAAAATTATAAAATATGGAAGCAAGAAAATTATATAAAAGTAACAAGGGATTTTTTATTAGTGGGAATTATATATATAGAAAAACAAATTAAGGGCTCTGGAGGTTGAACCCTAGATTGATAATTAAGGTTTCAACGAGTACAGGGAAAAGGGAAGGAATGGGGTAAGAGAAAGAGAAAGAGAAAGAGAAAGAGAAAGAGAAGCTAAGGGACAAATGCAGTCATTCTCACAACCTAAAAATTTAAATATAAGCATAAACGAAAAAAGCTTGATTGGTTCAAGCTACTTGCTCTAGTGGTAACAATTCTTGCAATTTGCTCTAGTGGTAAGAAAATTTGCTATTTGCTCAAGTGGTAAGAAGTTGAACTATTCGTAAATCAGGCCGGGGACGGAGCTAGGTAGTCTTACGGTGTTACGAGACCCGCTAAAATATTGTTTCGTAGTGCTAATTTTCACAAAAACATTGAATTTTCTAAAGTGCATCCGGTTTTAATGCAGTGTGTTTATAGTTATTGATTAGTTAATACATTAATAGCTGAAAAATGAACTTAGTTTTCACTAAACTCGATCATTTTAACCAAAAGTCATACTTTTTTGTTAATTATTATTTTTTTTTTTTTGCAAAAGGGTTAATAACCAGCAATGCTAACATGTTCACAGAAAAGCTTCAATAATGTAATTCAAATACATTACCATCTAACCCTTTCATGCTAGTTGTGATATTAGTCTATAGTTTATTACTCTAGAACTTCCCTCGCGTCATATAATTAAAACAATGCATGCTTACAAAGGTTTAACAAACATGCTTAATTGTTAATTCTCTAAAGCCACTTCTAAATAAAGTGACAAGAGAATCATATACATCATAAAAAAAATACTAATAGTTAATTTAATTTATAGAATAATTTCGAAAAACAAACCTGTAATTATTTTACACTTTACACAAGGAAAAATATTTTATAGTTATTATTCTGATTGGTACAATCTAAAAGAAATTGTTGGTGTATGTACGTTTGTTTATGAAACAGTAGACATATATTTGGGGGATAAAAAGACTATCTTAATTTCAGATAATGTTCTACTAGGTTTTATGTTGTAGATATAAATATTACTCATATACATGTCGAGATGTATTCTTCAAGCATTTTGGGTACAACTTGTCTTTCAAGTTCGAGGGATATTTTAGTATTTTATTTGCATCTGTGCTTTTTGTTATCTATCTTGGTTCTATCTGTTAGCTTTAATAGAAAGTGATTGTCATTTAGATATTTATATCTTTGTATTGTGTAGTATAACATGTAATAGAATAGTCAAAAGGGCTCATGGATTGGACTAAGCTAATTGGTTAATAGTTAAGCCAAGATTGTCCATTTAATGTAAGTTGTAATCATAGTCCAATCCATGTTAAGTCAAGCCCATGGAAAGCCCATAAGGGTTGTATACCTTGTACTATATAAAACACACTTCACCTCATTTACAAGTGGACGTGTGTGTGTTTGTGTGTGTGCTCTTATATATAAAATCATGTTCTCTTCATCTCTTACTCTATAATATATACGGCATACATATCAACATAGTGTCACCATACATACGATCAATTTAGTGCTTTATACGACTTATATAGTGTATGATAGAGTTAGATATAAGGGAATAACACTATGTGGCTTACATCGGGGTTTATTTTTTAATACACATAGAGTGTTGAAATGGTATACATTGATTCAAAATTGACATTTTCATCTCATTGGGATGTTTGACCTCTCTATTGAAATAAATAAAATCGTTATTTAATTTGATCCTAATTCAGAGTAAATTATCATTTATACCAAATATGTCACTTCTGATTTTACGTGCCTTCAATCTACATTTCGCTCTTCAAAGATAGGAACCTATATCAAGCTGATCGAAAGATGATAGCTTTTGCTTAACCTGATTTGGTAAAGGTCAAGCCAGGTTTGAGTATTGGGGTAAGGCTCCGCCAAGTGTATGTCAAGCAAGGGAAGTTCATTGTTTTTTCGCAGGAACTTGTGCGTTTTTCATGTAAAAATGGTAGTTCTTTTTCTCTTATTAATTGTGGTTGACAATTTTTTATTTGGTTTGAATCAGCTAGCTTATGCATCAAATATTAACATAGAATTGGGGATCCATTTCTTCAACTATAGAAATATGCAAAGTACACGCGTCTCCAGTTGATCATTACAAACCGAGGACTATCATATTTCAAAATTCATGTTATTTTCATGTCAAATTGTTTACACTTTACACCAAATGATCATCATCAATAATTTTAATATTGGCAGGTACCCACGCGTTGCAGCTTTAGGTACCCTGCAACTAAAAATTTTGGTGAGAAATTTTCAGTTTTATTTTTCCGATACAATAACTTTACGGATGACGATAATTTTAGGTTTGAATAAAAATAAGTAATATTAAACTAACTCATATAAAAACTGTAGATTACCTCCCTAATATTGCGGCATACAGAGGCGGTAGCTGGTAATATTATGAAGGTATGAGGTTAAATTGATTGACAGTGGCTTATAGTCGTAAGTAAGTAGGAGACAATGTTAATTCATTACATTTATACGGTATTAATATATACACATGCTAATAAGTTTTTTTTAATTTTATAGAACGACTTTATATAGAGCTAGCAAGAAGCTAGAAAAGGAGAATTACAAAGAAAAAGGGATAGAGCTACAAGGATTGCTAAACCATTCAAACCAATTACAAGAGACTTTACTACTTCTACTCGTGATCAAAATAAGCGAAATCATTTAATATCGTTGAAAAGAAGCTCTTTTTAGGTCGCATGAGGTTGAAAACGACTTTGTTTCAGTGATTCCATATCGCCCAAATAATTTAAAACCACCACATTATAGACTTACCACCTAGCACTATGCAAAGAGATATTTAAAACAAACATATATGAGTAACATAACATATATTAAAACATAGACTTACCACCTAGCACTATGCATATTTGCGTCATTTTCCATCAATAAATAGAAAACAATTATTTTTGTTTATGTGGTTGATTTTTTCTGAAATTTTCAAAAGGTTTCTTGATTGGTTCTCGATGGCACACTTACGATTAAATCATATTTTTCGAACTTTATAACTCGTTCTAACATTTTGCAATTTTATCGATTTATTTGTCTGTTTATACATAAAAAGGAACAAATGCAAAATAAATGAGGTATTAAATTATTGTAGAAAATAATTTAGTACAAGCATTTGTATTATGTACATGATGCGTTAACAATTGTATTGCATAAAATGCATTAATGAATGTCATACAATACTTACTTTTTTTTTTATAGAAAATGTCGTTCATGCATTATATGTAGTGTGTGTGTGTGTATATATATATATATATATATATATATATATATATATATATATATATATATATATATATAGTGTGTGTGTGTGTGTATTAAAACATATATTTTTCACTTAACACTTTACGCCTTTGAATCATTTGTCTTTAATAAATCCGTCCCAACTTTAATAAAAAAACATTTATTTTGTTTTTGCGGTTGATTTTTTTTCCTGAAAATCTCAAAAGGTGTCTTGATTTGTTCTCAATGGCACTCTTACGATTAAATCATATTTTTCGAACTTTCTAACTCGTTATAACATTTTTCAATTCTAACGATATATTTGTGTATTTTTCCTAAAAAGGTATAAAATTTATAATAAATAATAAATGAGGTATTAAAATATTGTGAAAGATAATTTAGTAGAAGCATTTGTAATGTGTACATGATGCATTATAGAAAATGTCATTCATGAATTATATGTAATATAGATATAGGTATGTGTAATATTTATTAAAACATATATTTTTCACTAAACACTTTATACCTTTGCATCATTTTCCTTTAATAAAGTCGTCCTAATTTTTATAAAAAAATATTATTTTGTTTTTGCGGTTGATTTTTTTCGAAAATTTCAAAAGGTGTCTTGATTGAATCTCGATGATACCCTTACGATTAAATAATATTTTTCGAACTTTGTAACTCATTCTAATATTTTGCAATTTCTATCGATTTAATGAGTGTCTTAAAATTTTGTTATAAAAAATGTCATTTATTCATTATATGTAGTATAGATATAATTAAAATCAAGACGGTATCTTACCTCATTACTAATCATTGTAATCTTAATTTGGATACCTTATATATTTATATTGATTTTGGCAAAAGAAATGTGAAATACATTGAGTTGTGACTTATGAGTTTCATATATCAATAGCTTAACAATTGTTTTTAGTCGGAATCATTTCTACTGTAATTAATATGGGTTTTAGATGGTGAACACTAGCTAGCTAGTTATAATAGAATGCAAATTAGTACTCCGTTTTAGATAAATAGATTAAGTAGTAATATGATCATGTCCGAATTGGATTGATCGGATTGATAATCCTAAATTTACTCGTACAAAAAAACTCGTGTAATCTCTCTTTACTAGCTTTTTGCTTACTTTAATGAAATTCACCATTCAAATATATTACTAGTTTAATTAAGGCCTTTGTCATTATGCTTACTTGAAGGTGGTTAATCTAAATCTTAAGAACAAAATTTTGGTGTTAGTTATGTATTACAAGAAATGAACTGTGTTTATAGTATATACTAATGTTTATAGTTACATAGGTTGAGAATTTGAGTATTTGACATTATAAATAGATGCTCGCTAACATGCTCATCTCATTATAACGTATATTATAAGAAAGTGCAATGATTAGAGATTCATTATTTTAAACATACAAAACAATTATAACAATGATTTTAAAATACATAAAAGTATATAAACTATAGCTAGCATGATCATTATTTTGGAACTAATAAAGTATTATTGGTTATTGTAAATATTATAATTTGGTAAGAACCTTTTGAATTTTTAAGTTGTAATGTTTCTTTGTAACTGACAATATTTTAGTTGGTAGTAACTAATTGTGTTTTATTATTAGCTTTACAAATAAACTTGTGGGATTCTTTAATCTAATGATGAGTATTATATTTGTATTAGTTTGGGCGTGGAATTATTGGGGGTTAGCAAAGGTTAGTGGCCATTAGAATGGGATTCTTTATCGTAACAGCTTGTAAAGTCACCAATTAGGTAAAGCTATGACCATATTAATTAAACTACATATGTTTTTAAAGTAACTTTCTGTAAAGTTTGTTTATTAGATATGCACCACTATTTTATAAAGTTTTCCGAATGTAATTATCATTGTTTCGTTTATTTTTTTTATCATATTTTTATTACACTAATAACCCATGTTTCCCTTCAGGCCAGTGAAACCTTGCGCTGTCTATATCTTACAAAACGTTGATAAACGGCAACACTGACTGATTCATATATGCGTCGATAATATATGGAAGGAAATGTTCACATGCAGAAATTCGTTGGAGAGAGTGTTCACCGTTTCAGGGAACAATTTTCTTACAAAGGTAATGTGAGTGATCAAACATGCCCTAGCTAGCTAGAACGAGTTTTTATCACGCATGAGACAAAAGAACAAGCAATGAAGGAGTAGATGCATGCTAACTAGGAAGAATTATTGGAGCATAACTACCTACACAAGAATGTTAATGGTATGTTGGTAACTGGGAACAAGTAAAGAGGGTTGAAGTGGAAGACGTTGTGAATTAAATTAAGGTGCTCAAGAAAGCTGATGAGGAAGACAATGATCATATAATCGAGTTAGATAGATAGTTAGAAATTGAATGTGTGATGGAAAAGGACACACGAGCAATGCACCAAACTATTTTTATTATGTTTATTATCTTAACTACTTATAAAGAGAAAATAGTCAAATAAAAAAGTAAAAACTGAATTTTTGATCAATGCCTATAATGCCCTTGTAAAATTGAATTGGTCAATGCCTTTATTGCTTGCGTCTGTCATACCATACGCATGGCAAGCTGTCTGTCATACCATATATACAATGAAGGAAACGATGTCAATGAAGAAAACGATTTATAATTGATTTGTCTCTTGAATCAAGAGCTCAGATTAAATCTCACCAAAAATCTGTACACATACAAGATTACACCACATAAAACACACACACAACTCATTAGTTTTCTTTCATCTCTGTATTCAAATACACACACAACGCTCTCTCTCTCTTTCAAAATACCCAACGTGTGCCGCCACCATAACCTCCATTGTCGTCGTCGGCGCCTTATGAAATTGCCACAGTCTGACATCTGTTAGGTGGTTTCATTTGGCTAGGTGGCTTCGCTGGGTGGTTATGTGAACGGAATGGTGGTGGTTTATGTGTTTTGTTGTTTGTTTTGGTGGTTTCAAGAATTAATAGAAGTGGCTTCGGTTGTAGATCTGGTGACTTCAATGGTGGTTTTGGCATATATCCGGCCACCGAACTCGATTTTTTTTGTTTGTTGGTCATTTCTTTTAGATCTAACTTTCTTACAAATGTGCCAATGGTGTTTTCTGATGCCGACATTAATTTTTCTGGTTCTTGAAGTTTGTTGTGGCTAAAATTTGTTATTTTTGTGGTTTCGAGTATT
The DNA here is from genome assembly GCA_021014915.2 of Artemisia tridentata subsp. tridentata. NCBI lineage: Eukaryota > Viridiplantae > Streptophyta > Magnoliopsida > Asterales > Asteraceae > Artemisia > Artemisia tridentata. The sequence goes on along the minus strand of CP139501.1, from coordinate 302,346,344 downwards.
CTTGAATCTGTTATTGTTAAAATAATTTATGCTTTTAAGTTTGTTTGGGTCTATTATGGCTAAATTGTTGTTAAAGCTGATGATATTTTGAGATATTAGTGATTTTGCTGTGCTTTTTTTTTAGATCTTTCGAGATGTATGAGTTTGGAACCGGATCTGTCACCACCTACCAGAAATATAATCGAAGGCATTTATGTAGGGTTTTTTTTTTTTTTTTTTTTTTTTTTTTTTTTTTTTTTTTTTTTTTTTTTTAATAGAATACTGAGGCCTCATATATTTTTTTAGGCCTATGACGTTTTTAGATCCGAACACTGAGTCCAATGATGTGAAATATAGTGTGGCTGATTGTTATGATGGTATTTATGCCGCAAAGCGGTAAATGATTTGGTTGTCGCGTCTTTGGTTGGTGGTTTATGTTATAAGCAGATTCATGCACTTATGAAAGTATTACGTGTGGTGTCGGTAGTATGTGATACCCGATGTGTATAGGTGGTGAGATTTGAGATCTAAGTTCTCAGATGTTAGGTATGATGATGGTGAGGGTATGGTGTTCTTGACGATGGATTTATATTATGCGTTTTCTTATAGATCTTTTTCACTAAAAGAATTGAGTATTTATGATTTTGGTATGGTCTATCTAAATCTGATGGTTTTGAGTTTTTGTTAGCATCGATGTGTTTTGACATCCATGACTGAAAAAGGGGTGTTTGTTGTGTTTGAGACAGATGTGTTTTTAGACCGATATGATTTTATTTTGAAGTTTACTTCAATTTGAGGTAATGATGATGGGTTTCTTGAAAAATTTTCTACATTTTTGGCTTAACAAGATTTTAGGATGGTGATGGTTTTCTCCGAATCACAACCCAATCTTTTTTGAGAAATCATGTACTAACATAATATGAGCATATCTATTTTTTCTTTCACTTTATTTGATTTGAAAAATTATATGACAAAAGATCACAATCCAAACTGTTTTCAAACACCTGTGATTATTTAGAGGCCTGAATGAAATTCAATGCTATTGATTTTTTTGGGCTGATTTAAACGATTAAAGACCAGATTCCCACTATTTTTGTGTTTGTCTTATAAAAATATATTATATTATTGATAAGAGGCAAACAATATGTCCTTAAAAATCTTTTGCTGATTTTGCAAGAGATTTTGTAAATTTGTTAATCAAAATTGCCTACTGCTAGGTGTTACGACTTACGAGTATTATAAACTCTTAAAAGGATTAAATGTGTTTTTAAAGATTCCACTGGCAAGATGGATATGTGTAGACGTGTGGAAAAGTGAACGAGTACGATTTTAATTCGAAAAACTAGCACTTTATTCACTCCTTTCAAGAAGACTAGGCGAGTACCCGTGCATAGCAACGGAAATTTATAGCGGCAGAAAATTAACGATATGTGATATTGTGGTAAATGTTTAGTATAACGTTCAAAATAGAACGTGAAAAGATGAAAATGTAATTGCAAACGGTTGTAACATGCGATAGCAAAAATTCTTAACATGTATCAAAGAACGTATAAAAACATTTAGTGAAACTTAAAATAAAACATTACATCTATGATAATAACTAAGAATGATATATGCATTATAGTTGAAGAAAAGAGATTGATCCATTTTTTTGCATGATATGTTTAAATCATTGGCTAACTTAGAATGATATATGACAACTATACTTAATATATTTACTACATAAGTTTCGATTAGCATATCAATTTACAAAATACATTATCATTAAAACAAGGTTGCCATTTACTACACGAGTTAATGGCCATATAATATCCCAAAATTAGATGTGACAATTGTTTTGGCAAGTATTTAAGTTACTAAATGCTTCCATTAGTTAAAATTGATATCGTTGTTGAATACTTCTATTTATAGAGTGAGGTGATAATGCATTTGACTTTGAAATTGTGACCAATTTGACATATTAATCATTTTATAATTCATGTTCATACCATGCATATATCTATACTATCTATAATCTATACTAAAATCTTGAAACTATTAATACACATCAAAAACTGGGTTAACCCAGGACGCTTCAAACCCGGCGTGTTGACCCGGTTTAATTTGACCCTTTTTTCGACCAACCCGTTGGGATGACCCGGTTAAAATTGACCCATTTTCCGACCGGAACGATTCAACCGGTTGAATCACCCGGGTCGAACCGGGTTTCAAAACATTATGTCCCCAAATCCTCAAACTTTCACTATTTTTCGTTTATAACTTATAAACCTTTTTTATCACTAAAACTATCTGCCGTTGTAAAATCCTGTTGCTATGCACGGGTACTCGTCTAGTTAGACAAAAGTGCTAGACGTGTATACTTGATTGAAGAAATGTGTCTTGAAAAGTTAAGTTCTATTTTCTATACATAATATACAAATTACGAGCCCTTAACTATTTAGTAAAGTCGGAAAAAAAAATCACAAAAAGATACCTAGCTCTGGTTTTCACGAATTGCTTCCGTATCAAACTTTCATGGTCCATAGTCACGTTTCTTAGAAGGAAACAGATTATGGGACGCTCCCCACTGACTGGTGTCGTAGCCGACATCAGAAGGGTAAATTGTGTAACACCTTACATAAAGAAAGGCGTAGTGTTGTTCCCTCTGAGTTGGTTACAAATATTAATAAAGTTAACTAACTAATTTCCATGCTTACAAAGTATAAAAACGTTTAGAAAAATAACAAGTAAGAAAGAATTACACAAGTGTTTTCGAAGTTTAAATTTTTATTAGAAATGAATCAAAGAATTTATTAAGATTGTTTGCGAAAAAACAATTTAAGTTTAATGATAATATATGGTGATTTCTTCAATAACTTAGACACTAACCAAAGTATGTTTTAAGTAAAACTATGCTAACACTCTGAATTGATTAAGAGACTTAATTCTTTGGAGGAGTAAATGCTCTTGTGAAATTGTATCACATTAATTGCACAACATAACATTTACTCATTGTGAATCAGATTCATCCACTGAATCAGATTCAATGTCACAACAACATTCGACACAATTGGATGGGACATTTTGACACTTTCGGCGGGGACATGTCTTCGCCAATACCTTTCGGCGGTGACATGTTCCCGCCGAAACGTCCCCGCTAAAACCCCATCGCTGATACTTTTAGCGGGGACAGATGCATCCTTTTGGCGGGGACATGTGGGTCTCACAGACTTTGAGCTAGTCAAACTATGTCCAGTGTGACAGTACTTTCGGCGGGGACATGTCCCCGCCAAAAGGATTATCCAATGTTGAGATTATCTTAATTAAATAATGATTATCTTAATTAATCAACCTTTTAGCGGGGACGTGTCCCCGCTAAAAGAGTTATCCACTGTTGAGATCAACTCTTTTGGCAGGGACGTGTCCCCGCTAAAAGGGTTATCCACTGTTGAGATCAAACTTTTTGGCGGGGATGTGTCCCCGCTAAAAGAGTTATCCACTGTTAAGATCAACTCTTTTGGCGGGGACGTGTCTCCGCTAAAAGCCTAAACCATATAAAGCTGTTTCTCACTTTTGGCGGGGACGTGTTCTCGCCAAAAGCTTATCACCCATTTTGCAGCATATTGCTGCAAAATGGGTAATTTCCAGATTTTTTCGGGAAAAAATCTACAACAACACAACCTGTATATCCAAATGCTACAACACCACAAAAGAGACTCACATCACAAATTCGCTAAACATAATATCATACATATCCAAATTCGCTAAACATAATCATATGTATCTAAATTCGCCAAAAACGGTTCATAAACCGTGATCACATGATCATCTACAAAACTATACATAAGCTAGCTATCCGCAAAATGGTCCAAAACTATACGCGTAATTCATTTAGCGGGAATCCTAACACATAATCTACATAAACACATAATAATCCATGTAAATCTTCACAAATTTTTCCATAACCCCAAAACAAATATAAATCGACCAATGGGACACAAAAACCCATATGCTACTCCCGAGTCTCCCCATTCCCCCCACTATCCCCACTCCCCTCCCTGGTACCTCGAGACTCACCTTGTGGAGCCTCATGTGATCCCGATGTCCCCGGCATGCCATTCGCTAGCCGATCGGGGAAACCCGGCTGATTCCTTGCCCACTCCATCAACAGATTAAGCTGTATCCTTTGCGTGGAGAGCTCCTCAGATTGCTTCTACACGGTTTCCTTCAGCGAGGATGAGGAGGCTTCCTCGCGGGCTCGTGAGGCGCTGAGGGTCGTCTTCTGACCACCGCCGGGTAACACTCGACCAACGCTTGGAATATGACCGCGCTACTTACCACCGATCACGTGGCGCATAATATCGAGGTCAGAAATAGTCGTCCCCGTGGAGGTGCTCTTTGTTCGCATCCGTATCATCTCATTCTGTTTAGTTACAAAAAAACAAGAAAAGTAATATATAAGTCGTTATTTATTATATTGCATTAATGTGGGTGAGTTTTTGGAAATAAATTATACTTACGTATCTAGCCTCGGACACTGGAGACTCAAAGACGTCGCCTCTCGTATGGTTGTGTCTGTAAAGCTCGATCAAGTCTCTACCATCCGTGGAGTCGGTGGGGTGGCTCAACTGTTTATAAATAAAATCAATAACGACTCACCTAACTCTATATATATAAATAAAATGATTAAAAAGTGTCTTACGAAGTTATCGCTTATAACAGCTAACGAATGGGATCCATGAAGGCTAGAAATCGTATTCGTCATCCGGTTTTGCCTGTTTGTCGCCCTGATGAGTGTCTAAATACTCATCATTTTTACCTAATCTGAACTGCCAAAACATCAAAAAACACTCAGAAATGCATCATAATACTGAAATTATCCCAGAATTGTGTTTTATATGTTTCAGATGCAAAATATTTAAAAACAAGTGAAAAATGAACAAAGTTTGCATAATTGGCAGTTTCAGTCCCTCAACTTTCAAAAGTTGTCAAAACTAGTCTCTGGTTATTCTAAAAACAGGAAAAGTCATCAAAGGTCCTTTAAGAATCATAAAATTACATAATAAGTCCTCTGGTGCAAAGTTTCATAAAATTACAACTTTGGTCCCTCAAGTTTGGAAAATGTCAAAAATGGTCCCTGGGATTTAAAAACTTTGAGAAAAATAAATATGGTCCTTGTGTTATTGATTTGTGGCAGGTTTAGTCCTTTGAAGATAGTTTGGAAGTTTACAAACTCAGCCCCTCAACTTTCAGAAAATTACATAATTGGTCCTTGTGATTAAAATGCTACAAACCAAACCGGATCCAAACTAAACCCTTAACCCTTAAATAAAAATAACCCAACCCAACACCCTATTATCTAAACCCAGCCCAACCAAGCCCACTTCCCTTTTATTTAAAAAACCCAAACCCGGCCTAGTATTTAAATACCGGTCAAACCCGGTCAACCTTTTCTTCTTCCTCACAACCCCGCCAATACCACCTAGCCCATGGTTTCTCTGCTAAACCACCCCCATCCAATCCCACTCACCTAACAATGCCAAGAAGCATTGAATGCTTCTTCTCCACCTCCCTGAAAAGCATTAAATGCTTAAGCCTGCTCAATCCACTAACTCAATTTTCCCGCCAAAATGCCAAGTGGACAGCTGAGATCATTGGAAGCAATTCAAGGGTGCAGATGTGTTCAGAGATGTCGAATTAGGGTTTCCCAATTGTATTTTGTATAAATAGAACAATGTAATAGGAAATTCAGTAGTAGCTAATTTAGTTTAAATCGCATTTTACTTTATTCAGTTGTAATCTTGTAATTTCTTATTTCCAGTTGTAATCCAAGTTTATTTAAGCTATAAGAATCTTGTTTCAAGTCATCTTGTGTTTGAATTCAATATTGTTCAAGTTTGTATGTTTCTGTTAAGAAGTTAAGTTCGAATCATCACTTAAAAGCTCTCACAAGCTCCCACACCCTTGTAATAAGGTTATATAAGCTTAATATAGCTTACTATAAACTTATTTAGTATACCTCAGTTCTAAATCTCAAAATACAAGAAAGGTCAACCATGGTCAACATAAGCTCTTAAAAGCTACCATGAGTTGTATAAGCTGATCAAGAAAGTTGTTTGTGGTTTTCTAGCTTGCTTTTAACAAGCTAGATGGTTCTGTCCTATGCATGCTATCCCTATAGCCACTCTTTCATTTGTAAGCTTTTGATCTAATTTAGCATTTTACTGCATCAGTAGTTTATTGCTTAAAATCTTTGTGTTTTCAAATCTCTGTGGTGTTATTAAGTTATGATATAGCTTAATCTAGGTAACTTGTTCAGTGATTTTGATAGTTGCAAAAGTCTCTTCATATCAGTCAATATACCACTTTGGTCATTTCTGTGTTTGAGGCTTATGTTCTTGATGTTTCTTGTTTCTTTGATCTTTGTTGATGATAGTATAAGGTTTGAGAACAGATTTGAGGATCAAAACATCAAGTTGCTTTGAATTTCTTGTTTAACTGTCCTGATCAGGGGTGTTTGGATTTGCTGATATAGCATCATTCACTTGCTTACTTGTTGTTGTTTGTTATCATTTCATGTCATATTAAGTAATACTAACTCAGAAAAGCATTAAAAACTAGTCCTTATTCAGTGAAAAGTCAAAAGTACTTTTAATCCCTCATAAGCTCATCACTGTTGGATTTTTAACTTGTGAAATCCATCACAGTTGAGTTAAACTTGTTAAAATAGCTTAATATCATCTCATTGTAGCTTATTACATCATATTCAGTTCATTAGAACCAAGCAAAGTTCACCAAAGTCAAATCTTTTGTTTTACTGCAAAAGTCAAAACTCAGTGTATGCTGAGTGTTGAGACTGCTGATCTAGGCTTAAATTGGACTCAATTGGTTAGTTTCTGATGGGGCTTTTAGTGTTTTAAGATAGTTCATAGTTCAGGCTACCTTTTGCCCCCCTAAGATTGCATCTCAGTAGCTTATTTCCCTGCTTAATTCACTCTGCAAGTTTGCTTATTTCTGCTATTTCTGTCTTAAGCTTTGCAACTGCTTTGGTATTGATTGTGCTTATTTGTTGGATTGGTTGTCTGAAATAAGTTGTTTTAAGCTCATATAAGTCTATCAAACCTGTTCTGAGCATTTGGTGAATTTGTGTGCTTATTTGCTTATTTTTGGGCTTATTCCAAACTGCTTATCTGCCCAATTCTGCTTATTTGGCTTATTAAACTTTTCATTTTATTTTTCATAGCTTTCTAATAATATTTTAGATTTACTCAGAAAATTTCATAATTTTCTGATTAGTTTTGATATTTTTAATCTTTTTAATTAGTTTAAAATAGTATTTAAATCATAATAAATAGAAAAATAATCAGAAAAATATAAATCCAATTTTCATAATTTTCTTTTATCATTTTTAATCCAGGAAAAATATAAATATATTTTTAGACCTTAAGAAAATCAAAAATAAAAATAAAGTGATAGCTTCTATTTAATAGAATTTATCTTTTTAAATTTTAATTAAGTAATTTTCATTTTTATAATTTTCTTAGTTTCTATTTACTTAGTAATATTTTTAGAAAAAGTTTTAGAATTTTCTTAGTTCATTTAGTATTTATTATAAATTTAAATAGTTTAATAAGTTATTAAATAATAAATAATTAATAATAAATAGATAAAAAGTGTAAAAAAATATAATTTAAGTTTTTAAATAAGTTTTAAGTTATTTTACATTTTTAGGTTTTAAATTTTATAAATTTTATTTTTTGTCCCATTTTAGATTTTTCGTTGCGCGTTTTCAGATTATTTAATTTGCGTTTTATTTTCCTGTGTATATCTGTTTTTGTTTGTTATTTAGAATTGTTAAATAAAGCAAAATCAAAAAGCAATCTAAATCATCAATCACTCTAATCCTAGCTTTTCACAGTTTTCCATTCACATCTCGTTGGGAAACGATCCGGGTGATCACTTGCCTGGTTTCACACACTACACACGAGCATTCGTTCTGAGACTGTTTGTCTTTTATAATTTATTACGGTTGACCATTCACAAGTGGTTGACTTGTGTGATAGAGGAATAAAAGATAAGTAGTTTTGGAGGGATCAAATTTTGGCGCCGCTGCCGGGGAGGTGTGCTGCGACTATTGTGTTAAGTTTTAGCGATTAGTGATTCGAGATCCTTCTTTCAAGAAGTTCCTATTTTCCAAAAACAATATAAAATACCAAAAATATTTTTCTTTTCTTTTCTATATATATTATTATTATAATTATCATATAAAAATTAAAAACCCAAAAATATTTTCCGTTTTCTTTAATAATAAACAAATAAAATTAACCATCGAGAACCAAGACTGAGTACTACCTAACTGGGGGTACGGCCATAATAAGTTCCCAAACCTAAGATAAAAACTTGCCTTTGTATCACTTGCGAATATCGGCTCACCTTTAATTGATAAACAAACTCTAACGGAGGTTCTAGGATAGTCTGACATTAAATTGTCGGACTGAAAGAAGCGGGTTTTTAAGGAGCATTTAATTGCCCACCTCTGCTTCTCCGCCACTCTGTGCGTTTATCTTTTAGAGAGCTACCGTACGCTTGTTGATTATTGGTTTAAGTTCACTTGTGTTTTCTCTCGATCTTGATTTTAATTAAAAATTTTTGCTAAGTGCATGCGCACTCGTTCTTCTAGGTCTACAAGCCCTTTCCGTGAGCTTGGAAAAATACCTCGAAGACGTCGTAGACGTTCTGCTCCATCAGTCGTACCCGAGATACGGACTGATCCCGAAACCCCTGTCATCATGGCAGAAGACCGTCCTATGAATGAGCTTCTCCAGGCTCCCACCGAGGGTTATGGAGACGCCATTATTGTTCCAGCCATCGTGGCTGAGAATTTTGAGCTCAAGACTGGGTTGATAAACCTGGTAACATCGCGTCAATTCTATGGTTTTGAGAGGGACGATCCTCAAGATCACGTTCGATGGTTTAATAAAATCACATCCACCATCAAATGTAAAAATGTCCCGGAGGAATCAATCAAACTTCTTCTTTTCCCGTTTTCTATAGATGGGGCAGCCCGGATTTGGCTTGACAAACAACCCCCTCGGTCAATTAGAACATGGGAAGATTTAGTTCAAAAATTCGTAAATGAATTCTTTCCTCCTTCCAAAACCACGCATCTTAAAAATGAAATCATGAAATTCACTCAAAGGTTTGATGAACCATTTGGGGAAGCATGTGATCGTTTCAAAGAATTGCTCCGCAAATGTCCTCATCACGGTTTCACCGATTTGATGCAGATGGACACTTTTTACAGTGGGTTAAACCCATCTGATCAAGATTCTCTTAATGCCTCAGCTGGAGGTAATTTTCTGAGCAAATCCACTAAGGAAGCCATTGCACTCATTGAAAATAAGTCTAAGGTCCGCACTACACGAAACAGGACATATAATTCCCAGGCTAGTGCTGGTCCTTCCACTTCATTCTCCGTGAGTCAGTCCAGTACTGATACTCAGCTTGCTGAACTCACGAAGGTTATTCAAGCTTTGGTTTTCTCCACACAAAAGAAAGAGTCCGCTCCGCAAACTTCTCACACTGCTGAAGTCAAAAAAATAGAAGTTTGTGTTACTTGTGGTGGTCCTCACGCTTACTATAATTGTACTGCCACCGATGGCAATACATTTGATGTCAATGCTATAGCCGGAACATCCAATCAAGGAGGTAATCAATACCGTCCTCAAGTGGACCCAAATCACCGTGCTAGCAATCAATTTGGACCACCCGGATTTCCTCCTCCCAACAATCCAAACAGGATTAATCCTAATCAACAGAGAGGGCAGAACATGCAAAATCAATTTGCTGCCCCAAACAATCAATACCCACCCCAGAGGGGTAATCAAGGGCATTCAGCTCCTAATCATCAAGGACCTCTCCCAAATGAACTTGATAACTGATGCGTGGTTTTGCAACCTTACAACAGGTTTTACCTCTCGAGGGATCTCAAGAGGCTTACAACCCCACCAGGCAGTGTACCTGACCGATGTAGTATAGTGTAGTGGTAAGTACGGGGGATTGATCGTTCTCCACAGGGAATAGTGTTCGTTAGGTATGAAAGACTACTCTAATAGGTCTAAGGGTTGAAGAAGATTCTTTTTGTATTTTTTATAATTTTATGAAAGCAAGTAAAATCTCGGGTTTGAAAGAGTGGGCGGAATTAGTTGCTAGTCAACTAACCCAAATAACTACAAATGCAAATAAAATAAATAACTGAAAATAAAATGTTGGTGAAAACTAATGTGTGGAGAAATGTGTTCACTTAGATTTCCTTACTCCCTAACTATCTTTTACCGGTTGATTAGTGTGTATTAGTTGCGTGGATGACGGGTGTATTCCTTAATACCAATCGTGGGGTGGCGTACGTACTTCCCCAACTCTACAAGCTCCTACTTCACTCCTATGTCGAGCCGGCTAGGAAGCTCCTAACATGGGATCACTAGAATTCGCTTGTGCATTAAATACAACCATAAAAACCTTTAGTACGCATTTGGTTCATGTTTCTTAAGACGTTCAAGCAAGTTACCGAATAGGAAGTTAGCCAGTTTTCTTAAGCCTAACATAGATAAACAATCATCCAATACAACTAATAACACACTAATAACCAATAATCAATAGCTAAGTTTCATTAGATCTAAGCAAACACAAGATAAATCTAGCCTAACATGTTAAACAAAAGACAAGAACAAGATAGAATCAAACAACACATAGACATATTGAATGATTAATTGATAACTTATCTTTCAATGTAACATGGAAGATCTCAAGGCAAAAAGCCTTGAAAAAGATGCTAAAATCGTCTTAGGGTTTTCTCCCAAAAATTCCACACTAAGCTCTCTCTAATGACAAAGAATTGCAAAACTATATATAGATTTTTACATCTGACGGCGTCACCTTATGGAGTGTGACGCCGTCACCTCGCCGCTTCTAGGGTTCCCGGATGGCCTTCTTGACGCCGTCCCTCTTTAGCTCTCCAAAATCCGTTCTGGCTTATCAAGGCTTGACGCCGTCAGACCTTGAACGTGACGCCGTCCCTCTTTGAATTAAGCCGTGACGCCCTTGATCAGGTTAAAGCGTGACGCCGTCAGAATTCACATGCAATTTTCACTGGCTTATCATGAGTAAATTTCACATCCACCTTTTCTTGCCAAGCCATGACGCCGTCCAGAGTAAAATATGACGCCGTCAAAGGTAACTTTTAGCCGATTTTTGAGACTTTGTCGTTTTCTTCACTTTAATGCTCCAAAAACGTCCAAAATGCCTCCTTTTCCAGATTTCTCCTCAAAAGTACCTAAAATGACAAAAGGAACGATTTAGGGCAATATTTGATCAAATAAATACGATTTAGGGCTTAAATGACCCCTTAAAAGCGGTACACTTTTCGCTTCATCAAATACCCTTACACTTGAGATTTGCTTGTCCTCAAGCAAATGCGCTTTTATTCTAATCAAAATACAGGTTAGGGGTCATTTAATGCAAACATAAAAGTAATTACAACAAATAATCGTTCCACTTCAATCATAATAAGCACGGAGATTATAAACTAGCACCTCACAAGTAGTGTTTAGATACTCACATCTCTCAAGTGTCATCAAAATAAATCTCATAAATGAAAACGGATAATATCTCTCACTACCTGTCATAGCAAATAGATTACCATAGGCTTGGGAAAGGATCGAAAACCTCCTCCACTAGGCGTAAGCACCTAAGATAAACTATCAAAGAGGGCTTTTAAATGGGTTATAACGTTAGGTGTAGGGAAAAGGAAAACACGGTTTTGTTGGATAAAGGATATTTTACTGGTGGCGAGTTAAAGATCTTGATCAATTACATGTACTATACAATGTTGCTAAGCCAATACTCGACTCCATCTTAAGCTAGAAACAAAATAACAAAATAACAAAAACATAAAAATAAACATAAAATGAAACGGGATGGTAGTCCGTGTGTTTTTTTCTATTTTTCTTTTTCTCATTTTTTTGTATTTTTCTTGATTTTTTCGATTTTTTTTTTTTTTTTTTTTTTTTTTTTTTTTTTTTTTTTTTATACACTCTTGCCCTACCATCCAAAATAATACATCATAGGGGCATTGCATTTCCCTTACACTTGAACTTTTACATAACTTTACAAATAACTATTCTAATGACTCGAATTAAGATAATTGAAAAACTTGGAGTACTTTTAAAATATTTAGCACATATGGGGGTAATAAATGATGTTCTTCCCCATTACTCCATTACACTAGTACTTTACCCATGAGTCCCAATCGTCCCAAAACAATATGTACAAGGATATGACTCGACTTAGCAACCATGTAATCAACTAGATAATTAACTTGGGTTTAAACAAATGTTGTCACAATAATGCACTAAAAATGAGTGCATACAAGGTAGGCTAAGGCGATTTGGGTGTACATTTAAGTGGGGTGTAACAAATTCTTCCTTTAAGTAAAATGCTTAAAGGTTGAAACGAAAAGACAGGCTCTGAGGGGTGTACTAGGGGTATCGTGTACTAAAAATGAGTACAACGCAAAGGGTGTGGGAGAATTACTTGACCAATGTTGCCAATGTAATTATAACAAAAACACAGGTGTAAAACAATGGGTTAATCCTAATGCCTCTTATCATGTAGTAAATCTAACTACACGAATGTAGTCTCACTTGTGGCCTCGGAATGGTCCTAACGCAAGTTCTAGAATCTAAGTGCTACCGGTACACACATCATAGCATAAATGCTTTTCCTACCAATTCTAGGGGCAAACCTCACATATTTGGGGGTGGAAAATTTTTTAGTGGTACGGTTTTTGTGCTAGTCATATAACTCCTATCCGTGAGACGCTCATTAAGATCAAAGTTTCACTCCTATATGTTGTAAAAAAATTTTAAATTTGGCACTAAAATTACCTTAACAAGTATTTCTCTCAGTTTTATTACACATCTACCATCAAACAAACAAAAATCAAGCGTAATAGCATTCTCTAAAATCGTACTTTTACCCTCCCCTTACACTTAAGATGAACATTGTCCCCAATGTTCAAATAACAAATGTAAAAGCATAAAGTAAAAGAATGAAATCAAATACTCCCCTGATTCGCTTGGTGGATAATGAAGTAACACGGTTAAATCTTCTTCCAAAGTAATGTTGAAGCTCCATGACTAATGCATCGCCATAAGCTTGATTCAAAACATTTTCTTGTCCAAAATAACCTGTTAAACCTGAGAAAACAAACACGAAAACCTGCATAACATCGGCGGGATAAAATCTATATATAAGGATATAATGCTTGTGGAATGATAACTTTGCAGATTCCTGGAGATTATAAGTTGGAGATTTTAATAAAAACTTTTTATGAAAACAAAACTTTCAAAAATTTCTGAAAATTAAATCTGACGCCGTCAGGTTATAAACCCTGACGCCGTCAGAAATGACCTGACAAAAATTTTCATTTTAAGTTTCCGGAAAATTTCTGGAAAAACCTTTACCTTACTTCCTGGAAATCCTGCAAAACATCATTATGACTCGATACAAGCATTTGACTCAAACAAATACTAATATGTATGCTTATATCTCATTGTTATCGTTCATGTTCAATCTTGTTCTTAAAAACAAATTTGGATTTCCCTTACACTTATCTTTTGCAAAATACCTTTATATGTAGTTAAGACGAAGTTAAAAACAAAATAAAGCATTTTCACAATTTATATTTGAGACATGAACAGTAAACAAAAAGAATAAGAAATGCATACGGAAACAATTAAAATTAAATAAACAAACAATCAAACAAATAAAGCAAATAAAGCTTGGGTTGCCTCCCAAGAAGCGCTTGTTTTTGTTCGAGTCATGAGCCTGACTCTACCCTTATTTAATGGATAAAGGAGAGGTTTTCCCTACACTTAGGATTAAGTGCGGGTGATAGTAGCGATACACACCAGCTCGGTAGGAGTATGCCACGTGAGGAAAGAGTGGTGGATGAATTATATACTCAAAGGGGTGTGCTCCTTTCATCATAACCTTGCCTAGTTCACTTTGGTCAATGGGTGATTTTGAGTTTCCTCCTAAAAAGGGATCATCTTCTATCAACTTCGAGAGATTCCTAGTTGGGAATCCATCTTGACCTAATAAACCCGGTTTAAACCCATAATGTTTCTTGTGATCAATCATGAATGGGTGATGTAAGTATGAAAGGTTTTGGTTCACTCCTATGTCAGCTTCCTCTCTACAAGGCTTAGAGTCTACTACCTTCAACATAAAACTACCCGGACTATATGGTTTGATGGGTGGGTCGGGACCTAATTCAATTCCTAAGTTCACATCTAAGGATGGAAGATTAGGTAACGGTTTTGGTTTAGGCTCCGGTTCATCAAAACTAGGAACTTCCATAGAACTAAAAGAAAGGTTATGACTACAAGTATTCAAACCTATTTCTTCTAGTTGTGTTTGGTCCAAAGGTTCTACTTCAATTGGGGTTCCTATAGTCCCTTCTACTTCTTCCGGGTAAGTCACGGGCGGTGTGTTAACCTTAAATGATGGTAGGATTTGTGGGGTATTTAGTGGTCTTGCATTTCTAACCTCATTCTCCATAGTATCTAAATCACCTATATGTTCATCATGTGTTTTGGTAGGATCTAACCCAAACACATTCCTAAGTATCTCAAATCCTTCTCTAGCCATTTGAAATTCTAAGTCCGATTCATAGTAATATTCAACTTGATTACTATGTTCCAATTGCCTAAAGGATTCCTCATGCGTGTCATATGTTTTGGTGAAATCTATCCCACTCATGCAACTAGGTAGTTCAACACTAACCATCTCACAATCTTGGTCCAATTCAAGGTCCATGTTCTTAAAAACTAGATCTTCTTGCTCATGGTACCTATAGTCGGATAAATCCTCCTCATTTGTTTCCTCAAGTTGTGATGTATATAAACCCATCAATTCATTCAACTTATGGTTCACGGTTAGGAAGCTTTCCTTAAATTTTTTCCAAAGGGTTTCACTAAAAGGAGTTGATCCTAACAATGATTGTTTAATAGAAGCCGCACATGCACATAATTCATCAAACCTATCAAACTTTACACCCATCTCCTCTTGTATATATCTAAGATCACTTAAAAATTCATTGGAACAACAGGAAGCAAATCTATCCGTGTAAAGTAATTGTTCCCCTATTGTTAATGATCTAAATGGAATTTCATCCGCCATGGTGACAAATGAAAATGGTTTTACAAACAAAGGGCACAAAGAAAAAGATAGACTAAAGAAATCTAATAAAAAGAAAATAAATATCTCACTCGATAGGAATCAAGTGAGTAGACCTAATAAAATAAAAATTCAACCTAAACAATAACTACTCCCCGGCAGCGGCGCCAAAAACTTGATGCGTGGTTTTGCAACCTTACAACAGGTTTTACCTCTCGAGGGATCTCAAGAGGCTTACAACCCCACCAGGCAGTGTACCTGACCGATGTAGTATAGTGTAGTGGTAAGTACGGGGGATTGATCGTTCTCCACAGGGAATAGTGTTCGTTAGGTATGAAAGACTACTCTAATAGGTCTAAGGGTTGAAGAAGATTCTTTTTGTATTTTTTATAATTTTATGAAAGCAAGTAAAATCTCGGGTTTGAAAGAGTGGGCGGAATTAGTTGCTAGTCAACTAACCCAAATAACTACAAATGCAAATAAAATAAATAACTGAAAATAAAAAGTTGGTGAAAACTAATGTGTAGAGAAATGTGTTCACTTAGATTTCCTTACTCCCTAACTATCTTTTACCGGTTGATTAGTGTGTATTAGTTGCGTGAATGACGGGTGTATTCCTTAATACCAATCGTGGGGTGGCGTACGTACTTCCCCAACTCTACAAGCTCCTACTTCACTCCTATGTCGAGCCGGCTAGGAAGCTCCTAACATGGGATCACTAGAATTCGCTTGTGCATTAAATACAACCATAAAAACCTTTAGTACGCATTTGGTTCATGTTTCTTAAGACGTTCAAGCAAGTTACCGAATAGGAAGTTAGCCAGTTTTCTTAAGCCTAACATAGATAAACAATCATCCAATACAACTAATAACACACTAATAACCAATAATCAATAGCTAAGTTTCATTAGATCTAAGCAAACACAAGATAAATCTAGCCTAACATGTTAAACAAAAGACAAGAACAAGATAGAATCAAACAACACATAGACATATTGAATGATTAATTGATAACTTATCTTTCAATGTAACATGGAAGATCTCAAGGCAAAAAGCCTTGAAAAAGATGCTAAAATCGTCTTAGGGTTTTCTCCCAAAAATTCCACACTAAGCTCTCTCTAATGACAAAGAATTGCAAAACTATATATAGATTTTTACATCTGACGGCGTCACCTTATGGAGTGTGACGCCGTCACCTCGCCGCTTTTAGGGTTCCCGGATGACCTTCTTGACGCCGTCCCTCTTTAGCTCTCCAAAATCCGTTCTGGCTTATCAAGGCTTGACGCCGTCAGACCTTGAACGTGACGCCGTCCCTCTTTGAATTAAGCCGTGACGCCCTTGATCAGGTTAAAGCGTGACGCCGTCAGAATTTACATGCAATTTTCACTGGCTTATCATGAGTAAATTTCACATCCACCTTTTCTTGCCAAGCCATGACGCCGTCCAGAGTAAAATCTGACGCCGTCAAAGGTAACTTTTAGCCGATTTTTGAGACTTTGTCGTTTTCTTCACTTTTATGCTCCAAAAACGTCCAAAATGCCTCCTTTTCCAGATTTCTCCTCAAAAGTACCTAAAATGACAAAAGGAACGATTTAGGGCAATATTTGATCAAATAAATACGATTTAGGGCTTAAATGACCCCTTAAAAGCGGTACACTTTTCGCTTCATCAATAACTACATCAAGTTTAATGAGAACAAAATGAAGGCAATACAAAATCAGATCTCTGGATTGAGGAATGAATTTCAAACTTCAATATACAAGCAAGGAACTGAGCTTAAGAATGAGCTTTCAAATAAAATTGATCATTCTCAAAGCGAAGTTACGAATATGCTTACCAGTCTCATGAATCATATCAATCCACCTTCTACCTCGGGAGGTCTCCCTGGTAACACCATTCCGAACCCAAAGGGTGAACTGAAAGCTGTCACCACACGCAGTGGTAAAGCTTACGATGGACCCACTATTTCTACTACCACTTCTTCTCCTCTCCCCAAGGTAGTGGAAAGTGAACCTGAGGTGACTGAGGACAATGAACTTCCTATTAATAACGGAGGTGCCGACAACGTCCTACCTCAAGTTGTCCAGAAACCAAAACCCACACCAGGAGTTGTTTTTGAAATCCCTGTTGAAAACCCTAAATCCAAACCTTCTATTCCTTATCCATCACGTTTACATGAGCAAAAGCTCCGCGAAAAAGCTAGTCAACAAATGGAAAAGTTTTTCAAAATATTTCAGGAATTACATTTTGATATAAGCTTTGCGGATGCTATCATTATGATGCCCAAATTTGCATCCACAATCAAACACTTGTTAAGCAACAAGGAAAAACTGGTTGAAATGGCAAAGACTCCGTTAAATGAGAACTGCTCAGCAGTTATCTTGAAAAAGCTTCCGGTGAAGCTTGGAGATCCTGGAAGATTTTTACTGCCTTGTGTCTTTCCAGGAATGGTTGAATGCTATGCCTTGGCCGATCTTGGTGCAAGCATTAACCTGATGCCTTATTCAGTCTGGAAAAAACTTTCTCTTCCTGCACTCACTACTACCTGCATGACTCTTGAGCTTGCAGATCGTTCCACATCTCTTCCTCGTGGCATTGCTGAGGATGTATTTGTGAAAGTGGGAAAGTTCCATTTTCCGGCTGACTTTGTGGTTGTCGATTTCGATGCTGATCCCAGGGTTCCTCTCATTCTTGGAAGAGGATTCCTAAAAACGGGACATGCTCTCATTGATGTATTTGAGCATGAAATCACATTACGTGTGGATAATGAAGCTGTTACTTTTAACCTCGATCAAACTTCGAAGTACTCTTCAAATAAAGATCCTGAATCGGTTAACCGAATCGATGTCATTGATATTGTTTCAGAGGAGTACTCGCAAGAGTTTCTTGGTTATTCTAATAATTCTGTGAGTGGGGATACCACCACATCTTCTCTACCTATAATTTCCGACTCTTCCCCTTCTCTCACTCCGTTTGAGGGAAGCAATTTCAATTTGGAAGAGATCGAGGCTTATCTCGAGTGTGATTCATTTCTGGAAGGAATTGATGACGCTGAGATCGATCTGGAGGGAGATATTCTTCTTCTTGAGACATTGTTAAATCAGGACAATTCTCCTCCCCTCCCTCCCGTTGAACTTCATAATGAGGAAATTAAATCGGTTGAGAAAAACGATGAATTTCCTGAGGTCGAACTCAAAGACTTGCCACCTCATCTTGAGTACGCATTTTTGGAGGGTGATGATAAATTACCCGTCATTATTGCTAAAGACTTAAGTGATGAGGAAAAGACTGCTCTAATAAAGGTCTTGAAGTCACACAAGCAAGCAATTGCTTGGAAACTCTCCGACATAAAGGGTCTCGACCCTGAATTTTGTACTCACAAAATATTAATGGAAGATGACTTCAAACCAGCAATCCAACACCAGCGAAGGGTAAATCCCAAAATCCACGATGTTATCAAACAAGAGGTTCTCAAACTTCTTGATGCAGGATTGATTTACCCCATCTCTGATAGTCCTTGGGTTAGTCCCATTCACTGTGTTCCAAAAAAGGGTGGCATAACTGTTGTCACAAATGAGGAGAATGAGTTGATTCCAACTCGATTGGTTACTGGGTGGCGTGTTTGCATTGACTATCGTAAGTTAAATGATGCCACCCGAAAAGACCATTTTCCTCTGCCCTTCATGGATCAGATGCTTGAGAGATTAGCGGGAAACGAGTACTATTGTTTCCTTGATGGTTTCTCGGGTTACTTTCAAATCCCCATTGATCCACAAGATCAAGAAAAGACCACATTTACATGCCCCTATGGAACCTTTGCCTATAAACGTATGCCTTTCGGCTTATGCAATGCTCCAGGCACATTCCAAAGGTGCATGATGTCCATATTTTCCGACATGATCGGGAAAACGATGGAGGTCTTTATGGATGACTTCTCAGTCATTGGGGATTCATTCGAAACATGTCTCTCCCATTTAGAAAACATGTTGAAACGGTGTGAAGACACCAATCTTTGTCTAAATTGGGAGAAGAGTCACTTTATGGTCAAAGAGGGCATTGTCCTCGGCCATAAGATATCAAAGAACGGGATTGAGGTTGACAAATCTAAAGTTGATGTCATTGGTAAATTACCTCATCCCACTACCGTCAAAGGTATTAGGAGTTTTTTGGGTCATGCCGGTTTCTATCGTCGATTCATACAAGATTTTTCTAAAATCGCCCGGCCTATGACTCATCTTCTTGAAAAGGATGCTCCTTTTATCTTCTCACCCGAGTGCATCGAAGCTTTTGAAACATTAAAGAAAAAGCTTACTGAAGCACCCATTCTGGTTGCCCCCGACTGGGATTTTCCCTTTGAGCTCATGTGCGATGCAAGTGATTTTGCTATCGGTGCAGTCTTGGGGCAACGAAAAGCTAAACATTTTCAGCCTATCCACTACGCAAGTAAAACCATGACTGAAGCTCAAACTCATTACACCACTACAGAAAAAGAATTGTTGGCTGTGGTGTATGCCTTTGAGAAATTTCAGCCATATTTGATCTTGACAAAATGTGTAGTGTATACGGATCACTCGGCTCTCAAATATCTCTTTGCAAAACAAGATGCAAAGCCGAGATTACTCCGTTGGGTTCTCCTCCTGCAAGAATTTGATATCACAATACGTGATAAAAAAGGAGCTGAGAACCTAGCTGCTGATCATCTATCCAGATTAGAGAACCCACACCAAGATGTTTTCGAGAAAAAGGAAATAAATGAAACATTTCCTCTTGAGACACTCAGTGCGGTTGCTTTTCGTGGAGATTCTACTACCCCATGGTTTGCCGACTTCGCAAATTACCATGCGGGTAACTTGATAGTGAAAGGGATGTCGACCCAACAGAAGAATAAATTCTTCAAGGATGTTAAACATTACTTCTGGGACGACCCCTACTTATTCAAAATCTGTGCGGATCAAGTCATCCGACGGTGTGTTTACGGACAGGAAGCTATTGACATTCTCAAAGCTTGCCATGCTGGGCCCACTGGGGGCCATCATAGTCCAAATTACACCGCCAAAAAGGTGTTTGATTCCGGTTTTTATTGGCCCACAATCTATAAGGATGCCCAAGATCTGATCAAAACTTGTGAAGCTTGTCAGCGTCACGGAAATATTTCACAACGAAATGAAATGCCACAAAATGCTATTCAAGTTTGTGAAATCTTTGATGTCTGGGGCATTGACTTTATGGGGCCATTTCCATCATCTCGAGGAAATAAATACATTCTCGTGGCTGTTGACTATTTGTCAAAATGGGTTGAAGCAAAAGCTTTACCCACTAATGATGCCCGAGTAGTTGTGAAATTCCTGAAAGCTCTGTTTGCCCGTTTTGGAACTCCACGTGCTATAATCAGTGATCGTGGTACGCATTTTTGCAATGACAAATTTGACAAAGTCATGCAAAAATATGGTGTAACTCACCGTCTTTCTACTGCGTATCACCCACAAACAAGTGGACAAGTAGAAGTTTCAAATCGGGGTATTAAAAGAATTATGGAAAGGACTGTAGGAGAAAATCGTGCATCCTGGTCGGATAAGTTGGATGATGCATTATGGGCCTTCCGTACAGCTTACAAAACACCCATCGGGTGTACGCCTTACAAACTTGTGTACGGAAAGGCATGTCATCTACCGATCGAATTAGAGCACAAAGCCTACTGGGCCTTGAAACATGCTAACTTTGACCTCCAAACTGCGGGTGATCACCGTAAAGTTCAAATAAATGAACTAAATGAACTGCGTGATCAGGCCTACGAGAACTCTTTGATCTATAAAGAAAAGACAAAGAAGATTCATGACTCAAAAATAAAGAACCGCGTTTTTAACGTTGGTGATCGAGTCCTTCTTTTCAATTCAAGATTAAAGATCTTCTCAGGCAAACTCAAATCCCGATGGTCTGGTCCATTCACTATCACAAAGGTTTATCCGTATGGTACCGTTGAGTTATCTCAAAATGACGGTCCTAATTTCAAAGTGAATGGTCATCGTTTAAAACACTACTTTGGAGAGGACATACCATTCATGGTTGTCCCGGATCTTCAAACTTTTCCCATGAACCAATGAATGCGGGGATCGAGTCAAGCTAGTGACTCGGTGATCAAAAACATTAGCAAAACATGGGTTCTCACCCGTGTCTCTGTTTTCTTTCTCTGTTCTATCATCTAGTGTGGGGGAGATGCCCCACATGTTGTATATATGTAAAATCAAAAAAAAAAAAAATAAATAAAATAAAAAAAAATGTGTGTGTGTGTATATAAAATAATGGCTATTAGTATTTCCCTTTCACGTTCTAAGTGTTGGTTTAACAGCCGGTTCTTTGAATATTGAGGGCAATATTCAGTTCTAAGTGTGGGGGGGGGGGGGAATTCTAGCGAATTTGAGCAAATGTACCATCTAGTACCCCCATTTTAGCCCAAATTTTAAAATTTTTTCTCACTTAGAACTCAATAAATGGTTATCAGTCCGCCATGTCTAACCCACATAAGGATTGGCTAATCCAAGAGCAAACGGCTCTTGGTAAAGATGTCTCAAATCCGTTGATGGCTTACAATTTGCCAAAAATTGTATGGTATTCAACTCCCCATATCTTCATAAGTGAAGAGTTGGCTAGCCCGCAAGGTTATGGCTTGTGGTAAAGGCAGTGAAAATCCATGATTGGTAATCAGCTCACCAAAGATAATATTGATAATTTATCTAAGAGTTGGCTAGTCCAGAAGCAAACGGCTTCTGGTAAAGACAAATCAAAACCGTTGACAGCTGATGGTTTGCTCAAAATCATTTGGTTATCATTGTACCAAAGTATCACATACTAAAACATTGGCTAGTCCAGAAGCAAACGGCTTTTGGTAAAGACAAATCAAACCCGTTTACAGCTGGTGATTTACTCAAAATCATATGGTTATCGGTTGTACCATAGTTCTTACTTGAACTGAAACATTTGGCTACTCCAGAAGTAATGGCTTTTGGTAAAGAGTCTTTCAAATCCATTAAATCTTCATAAAATATTGCTAGGGACTAGCAATAGTTTAGTGTGGGGGATTGATGAGTGTCTAAATACTCATCATTTTTACCTAATCTGAACTGCCAAAACATCCAAAAACACTCAGAAATGCATCATAATACTGAAATTATCCCAGAATTGTGTTTTATATGTTTCAGATGCAAAATATTTAAAAACAAGTGAAAAATGAACAAAGTTTGCATAATTGGCAGTTTCAGTCCCTCAACTTTCAAAAGTTGTCAAAACTAGTCCCTGGTTATTCTAAAAACAGGAAAAGTCATCAAAGGTCCTTTAAGAATCATAAAATTACATAATAAGTCCTCTGGTGCAAAGTTTCATAAAATTACAACTTTGGTCCCTCAAGTTTGGAAAATGTCAAAAATGGTCCCTGGGATTTAAAAACTTTGAGAAAAATAAATATGGTCCTTGTGTTATTGATTTGTGGCAGGTTTAGTCCTTTGAAGATAGTTTGGAAGTTTACAAACTCAGCCCCTCAACTTTCAGAAAATTACATAATTGGTCCTTGTGATTAAAATGCTACAAACCAAACCGGATCCAAACTAAACCCTTAACCCTTAAATAAAAATAACCCAACCCAACACCCTATTATCTAAACCCAGCCCAACCAAGCCCACTTCCCTTTTATTTAAAAAACCCAAACCCGGCCTAGTATTTAAATACCGGTCAAACCCGGTCAACCTTTTCTTCTTCCTCACAACCCGCCAATACCACCTAGCCCATGGTTTCTCTGCTAAACCACCCCCATCCAATCCCACTCACCTAACAATGCCAAGAAGCATTGAATGCTTCTTCTCCACCTCCCTGAAAAGCATTAAATGCTTAAGCCTGCTCAATCCACTAACTCAATTTTCCCGCCAAAATGCCAAGTGGACAGCTGAGATCATTGGAAGCAATTCAAGGGTGCAGATGTGTTCAGAGATGTCGAATTAGGGTTTCCCAATTGTATTTTGTATAAATAGAACAATGTAATAGGAAATTCAGTAGTAGCTAATTTAGTTTAAATCGCATTTTACTTTATTCAGTTGTAATCTTGTAATTTCTTATTTCCAGTTGTAATCCAAGTTTATTTAAGCTATAAGAATCTTGTTTCAAGTCATCTTGTGTTTGAATTCAATATTGTTCAAGTTTGTATGTTTCTGTTAAGAAGTTAAGTTCGAATCATCACTTAAAAGCTCTCACAAGCTCCCACACCCTTGTAATAAGGTTATATAAGCTTAATATAGCTTACTATAAACTTATTTAGTATACCTCAGTTCTAAATCTCAAAATACAAGAAAGGTCAACCATGGTCAACATAAGCTCTTAAAAGCTACCATGAGTTGTATAAGCTGATCAAGAAAGTTGTTTGTGGTTTTCTAGCTTGCTTTTAACAAGCTAGATGGTTCTGTCCTATGCATGCTATCCCTATAGCCACTCTTTCATTTGTAAGCTTTTGATCTAATTTAGCATTTTACTGCATCAGTAGTTTATTGCTTAAAATCTTTGTGTTTTCAAATCTCTGTGGTGTTATTAAGTTATGATATAGCTTAATCTAGGTAACTTGTTCAGTGATTTTGATAGTTGCAAAAGTCTCTTCATATCAGTCAATATACCACTTTGGTCATTTCTGTGTTTGAGGCTTATGTTCTTGATGTTTCTTGTTTCTTTGATCTTTGTTGATGATAGTATAAGGTTTGAGAACAGATTTGAGGATCAAAACATCAAGTTGCTTTGAATTTCTTGTTTAACTGTCCTGATCAGGGGTGTTTGGATTTGCTGATATAGCATCATTCACTTGCTTACTTGTTGTTGTTTGTTATCATTTCATGTCATATTAAGTAATACTAACTCAGAAAAGCATTAAAAACTAGTCCTTATTCAGTGAAAAGTCAAAAGTACTTTTAATCCCTCATAAGCTCATCACTGTTGGATTTTTAACTTGTGAAATCCATCACAGTTGAGTTAAACTTGTTAAAATAGCTTAATATCATCTCATTGTAGCTTATTACATCATATTCAGTTCATTAGAACCAAGCAAAGTTCACCAAAGTCAAATCTTTTGTTTTACTGCAAAAGTCAAAACTCAGTGTATGCTGAGTGTTGAGACTGCTGATCTAGGCTTAAATTGGACTCAATTGGTTAGTTTCTGATGGGGCTTTTAGTGTTTTAAGATAGTTCATAGTTCAGGCTACCTTTTGCCCCCCTAAGATTGCATCTCAGTAGCTTATTTCCCTGCTTAATTCACTCTGCAAGTTTGCTTATTTCTGCTATTTCTGTCTTAAGCTTTGCAACTGCTTTGGTATTGATTGTGCTTATTTGTTGGATTGGTTGTCTGAAATAAGTTGTTTTAAGCTCATATAAGTCTATCAAACCTGTTCTGAGCATTTGGTGAATTTGTGTGCTTATTTGCTTATTTTTGGGCTTATTCCAAACTGCTTATCTGCCCAATTCTGCTTATTTGGCTTATTAAACTTTTCATTTTATTTTTCATAGCTTTCTAATAATATTTTAGATTTACTCAGAAAATTTTATAATTTTCTGATTAGTTTTGATATTTTTAATCTTTTTAATTAGTTTAAAATAGTATTTAAATCATAATAAATAGAAAAATAATCAGAAAAATATAAATCCAATTTTCATAATTTTCTTTTATCATTTGTAATCTAGGAAAAATATAAATATATTTTTAGACCTTAAGAAAATCAAAAATAGAAATAAAGTGATAGCTTCTATTTAATAGAATTTATCTTTTTAAATTTTAATTAAGTAATTTTCATTTTTATAATTTTCTTAGTTTCTATTTACTTAGTAATATTTTTAGAAAAAGTTTTAGAATTTTCTTAGTTCATTTAGTATTTATTATAAATTTAAATAGTATAATAAGTTATTAAATAATAAATAATTAATAATAAATAGATAAAAAGTGTAAAAAAATATAATTTAAGTTTTTAAATAAGTTTTAAGTTATTTTACATTTTTAGGTTTTAAATTTTATAAATTTTATTTTTTGTCCCATTTTAGATTTTTCGTTGCGCGTTTTCAGATTATTTAATTTGCGTTTTATTTTCCTGTGTATATCTGTTTTTGTTTGTTATTTAGAATTGTTAAATAAAGCAAAATCAAAAAGCAATCTAAATCATCAATCACTCTAATCCTAGCTTTTCACAGTTTTCCATTCACATCTCGTTGGGAAACGATCCGGGTGATCACTTGCCTGGTTTCACACACTACACACGAGCATTCGTTCTGAGACTGTTTGTCTTTTATAATTTATTACGGTTGACCATTCACAAGTGGTTGACTTGTGTGATAGAGGAATAAAAGATAAGTAGTTTCGGAGGGATCAAATTTTGGCGCCCCGATCCTCAACTTCTTTGGGTCTGACCAGTGCTTCACCTACTTATTATAAATAATAAAAACTATTATATAAATGAATTATTATTATTATTATTATTATTATTATTATTATTATTATTATTATTATTATTATTATTATTATTATTATTATTATTATTATTTTATTATAAAAATATTATTATATTATTATTATTATTTTTATTTATTTATTTATTTTTTTTTTGTAAAGGGGAGTAATCCTGCACCCTGGTAAATAGATTAACAAAAAACGTTTAAGTACAAATGGAATATGGCTAAAGTACCATATTAACCTCAAGCTAAAAAGCTTGATAACCACCTAACTCGAGTGCTTAAGACATGCCAAAAGCACTTACAAGACTAGAAACAAAAAAATGCATCTAGAAAAAAGAACTGAAAAACAGCTAGCCAGCAGAAAACGTGCGAGATGAACTTGCCCCTGTATTAGCAAAAAGATTGGCCAATTCATCAAACACATTTACCACAAGATCTTCACCATCATCATCATCATCATCATCCATCACCAATGCAACATACGGATTAGACGTAGTAACATTAACTTCCTTAGAAGCATTACCAGTAGACTTCAACTGAGACGAAGATGTAGATGCGTTACCCATAGTAGGAGCTCCCTTCTTAGGTTCACTAGTAGCTGCCTTAGGAACAAATTTGAACTGTTTGACCGTAGTACCAACAGATTGATTCCCATTAGTAGCCTTGGGTTTACCCTTCTTCTTTTTTGTACCCACCTTTTGAAAACCATCAGTATCCAACTCCACAGTAGGAGTAGCAACATGAGAAGTAGAAATAGTATAAGGACTAACCTCCTGTGTAGGAGGCCTCACCACCTGTTTAGGACATTGATCATGGGTATGACCAAATATTTTATATAAATTGCACCTGGGGGGCCTCAATTCATACTCAACACGTATAGTCTCTTTATTAAAACCCTCCCCAGTGAGAGAGGGGAAACCAATGGTCACAAACTCCACAAGATTAGATTCAGACTTAACCTCAATAAGACATCTAGCAAAACTACTTCTACCCCACGAATCCTTACACATAGAGCTAGTGTAAGAATCAAGCATTACAAGCTTACCAATGAACGTAGCAATCAAACTAATACCAACCTCTTCAAAGACTTGAAGAGGGACATCATGCAATTTAACCTATACCGGTATGCTAGTCAACTCTTCCTTACGCAAAAAAGTATCCATAGACCATTTCTTGAAAATTATAGGAGACTTACATATCATCCAGGGACCTTCTTCCAAAACAGCTTCTAAACCAATCAAAGTATCAAATTTGAAGAAAAAGAATCCTTTGGAATTCATCATGATCCTTTTAAGACCATGTTTTGCCCAGTTACTCCTAGCATAGTATTCAACAACAGGAAACGCCATCATTTTTCCAATAAAATAGCCATATAAAGTATGTTCCAATCGAGAACTAACCTTTTCAACCACTTTATGAGGAATAGAGATGTTAACACCTTCAAATATAGGTTCAGGGTTAGGAGACTCATGAGGCGATGTAGGGATCGATGGTTGAGCAATAACATCAGCCAAATCTTGTAATATATCCATTACCCGTATCCGAACTTCCCTATCCAAAGTAGACCACAATGGATACTTACCCTCTTCAAGCCCCTTAATGAACTTATCAATGTCTTCATGATTACCAAGTGTAACACCAAACAAATCATGAATATACTCAGTACCCGTGGCGTTCATATCTCCCAATTTTTCCATCTCTCAAAACCCACACACAAAACAAAACCCAGTAGCAATAGCACACGACTAACCCAACATGCAAACCAGTAGCGTAATATTGAGAAAACCCAAAATTAATAAGGTTTAAAATTGAAAAGCACCAATCACATCACAACATGATAAATCAATCGCAAGTAAATCAGTAAGAACAATGAATATTATAATACCCTTGATTAATACAATCAATTTGTATCAACCGACCCACAAAAGAAGTAGACCAATTAGGATACATAATAAATTGAAACAAATAGGATTTACAAGAAGTTAGTAGGGAGCCAAGATACTAATTGGGCTGCCACTCCTCTAGCTATAGAAAAGCTAATCCTACTAAAAATATGGGCTGCAGCACGTGCTCCAATGTCTTGAATCATCGAAAACTTTCGAATACGCTTCAATAAAGTCACAGCATCCTTTTCAAGTTCCGCAAAAGAAGAAAAAGAGAAGGGGAGGAACCCATATCCCATACCTGCGCACTTAGCCTCATACTTGACGCGTTTTCGTTGTGCAGCCTCAATCACCACCCGACCCGGCATGAAATCAACCATACCAGTTTGCGTCAAGGGCGATGATCCAGTCAAATCAACACATACATCAAGTCCTCCATCCCAGGAGTAGAGCAACACATCAGCAGGACGTAAAGATTTTTCCTTTTCACCACAAAGTCCAATGTCAACCTCTTTACGAGCCGAAACCCTAGATCGAGAACATATGTCCACAAGAACATCACGTACCACGTTAAGCCGATGTTTAATACCAATAATACCAGCACAAGATACAGCATGATCCCCATAAATATCACCAGCAAAGACCCTGGAACAGGCTGAACACAATAATAATAATAAGAATAATAATAATAATAATAATAATAATAATAATAATAATAATAATAATAATAATAATAATAATAACAATAATAACGATAATAATAACAATAATAACGATAACGATAACGATAACGATAACGATAACGATAACGATAACGATAATAATAATAATAATAATAATAATAATAATAATAATAATAATAATAATAATAATAATAATAATAATAATAATAAAGTGTCGATCCGAAATTTACCTGTTATTCCCAATCCTCAGGCGTCTTGTTCACCGGACGCTTATTCTTGATCTCGTCTACTT
Organism: Artemisia tridentata subsp. tridentata; assembly: GCA_021014915.2. Lineage (NCBI taxonomy): Eukaryota > Viridiplantae > Streptophyta > Magnoliopsida > Asterales > Asteraceae > Artemisia > Artemisia tridentata. Next base: position 302,317,821 of record CP139501.1, on the reverse strand, counting down.
TCTCAACCCCACATTGCCGTGTAAAATTGTTCAATTTGAATTTGTATTTGTTGTCATCGTATCGCTTTCTGAGATAAGCTTCGATACTTTTGACAATGTCGTCTCCATCCGGACCGGTAAGGTGTTCTCCGAGATCAAAGAAATGCTGCAATAAAATATAATTAAAATAAATATACAAATTTAAATAAACAAACAAATTTAAATAAATAACACATTTAAAATAAATAAACACAATGATTAAAAAAATAAAAGATAAAAGAAACTTACGTGTAGCTGGTTATCGATGTGGGCCTTGGTGGTCTCGGGAACCTTATCCCACAAATCGTAATGCATGAGAATTGATTCCCGTAACAACTCCCCGACCATGTTGGAGAACCACGAAGCGTGAGTGCCCACATGCTCATACATCCCTTTGGCGTTCTTCCGGAATATGATCGATACCGGACGACCTGTATCAGACACCGCTTGGCGGAGTTTCGTGTTCTTTGTGGGACCACGCACCACCTTCACGCCTTTGCCAGTTTTGGCATTGGGCTTGGGAGCTTTGGATTTAGAGCCTACAAGCAATCAAATTCAAGTGATGATGACATAAAATAACAAGTTATCAATTTCAAATAATGATCAAGTTTAATTAAAATAATCGAGAAATTCTTACGTTGACAATTAGTGCCTAGCCTCCTCGAGGGACCACGGGATGGCTCATTATCTCCATCGCCACCTTGGCTCCTAGCAACAACATCTTCCATCTGTAAATGTGCTAGTACAAGAACATATAAATTAGTGAAGAAACACATATAAGCATATATATATATATATACACACATTGGTTTGCAACATTTTATAATATGAACTTGATTAAAGTAATTACTTAACTTGTTCCGATAACCAAACACAAACATTAAAGCATATGATAAGCAAACGACTAACAACCTAAAATATAATTATAAACAAACGACTAACATCCTAAAATCAAATTCACAAACTAAATATTGCAATTCTAAGCAAGTAATTAACAAAACACAAACAAGAAAACGTACTGATTTTGGTCTTGGCTCTCGGCTAGCTGGTCTTGACAGAAAGCTGGTCTTGGCTGGTCTCGACAGGAAAAAAAAATAAAAAAATTAATAAAAATCAACAATTGAAAACAATTAACACAAAATTAATAACAAAATTAACAAATAACAAAATTAACACGAACTAACAAAAATTAAAAAAAAAAAAAACATTATCAAACGTATACCAAATGAAAACACAATAAGCAAACCCAATAACCCCTTTGGTGCAAAAAAAAAAAAAGCAAACCCAAACACCCCTTTGTGGGCTGCTGTTTGGACAACATAAACCAAACGCCCCTTGTAGGCTGCTGTTAACCAAACGTACCCTTTCAGGTCTGTTGTCAACCGTTACGAGTTGTTTATATTGTTTTTTAGATGATTGCATTTGTTAATTTTATATAAGTGTATATCAAACCAACGCACAAACAAGTCTCGACTTACATATATATTAAATAGAAATAAAAAAATCATTAGCCATAACTCAAATCGTAGGTATTATTTCTCTGAAAAAGCTTTTTGGTTTAGGACCGAAGCACGTCACAAGTTCTAACGCCACATCCCACATAATTATAAGATTGACTAAAAAACTATAAAATGGTAGAGTTTATGAGCAGTCTCAAGTTTCATTTCGTGCTACATGCTTATAACTTTATTTCATAAAAAGGGTAACTTAACTACGTAACGGTAACATGCCCATTTGAGCTTATGTAAATTTGGAAATTCTTATAACTTATCAGCCCACATTTTCAGCTTACAAGCTTACCAAGTGAGCTAATAAGTTATGAGCTTTTCCAAATTTACATAAGCTCGTAAGTCCGCTATATAAGCTAACATAAATACCCCCTAAACAACAATATCACAAACACGTAAACTACTCCAAAAATGCAACATCACTACCTTCTGTCCTATAAACCAAGAATTCGCTCACTAATGGACAGCTTAGCACTACTCCTAACCACACGCATACTTATTCTACGCGTATAAGCAAATCAGTCATTGAACATTGGATAAAAAATACTTATTGTGGTCAAGGTTGTGGTCTCGACAGCAAGTGGTCTCGGTCTCGGTCTCAACAGGCGGTCTCGATCTCAACAGGCAGTCTCGGTTTCAACAGGCAGTCTCGGTTTCAACAAGGAGCTAAAAAAATACATAAACACAAATTAATCACTATAAACTTTTGGCGGCGACATGTCCCCGCTATCACATAAAAAAAAAAAAAAAATTGGTTCGAGTAAGGAGGAGGAAAAAAAATTAAAAATCTAACAAAAATCAAAAAATTAAAAAATAAAAACTCATCAAGGAAGAAATGAAGAAATGAGATGAGAAAAAGAATTAAATGAGAGAGGGGGGTGTAACACCCCCAAATCAGATCGCAATTGTAATAACATCTTGGGTGCTACTTAGTTGGATCATAACACAAGTAATAGAGAACGAATTTATCAATTCCGTTTTAAAAGCTTCATTAATAGGTTGCAGGCTTTTGTGGTCCGTGAACACTGTACACTTAGTGCCATACACGTAATGTCTCCATATCCTAAGAGCGAATACAACTGCTCCCAGTTCTAAATCATGGGTTGTGTAATTCTTTTCATGTGTCTTGAGTTGTCGTGATGCATAAGCAATCACTTTCTATCTCTGCATCAAGACAGCACCTAAACCTTTGTGCGAAGCGTCGCAGTATACGACAAAGTCATCGCTTCCTTCAGGTAAGGCCAATATGGGTGCACTACACAATTTTTCTTTGAGCGACTGAAATGCCTCTTCTTCGTCTTTTCCCCAGACGTACTTCACATTTTTCTGAGTTACGGTGGTTAATGGTTTAGCTATTTTGGAGAATCCCTCGATGAATCTCCTGTAATAACCGGTATGTCCTAAGAATTGGCGTATTTCAGTTGGAGTTTTTGGCGCCGCCCAATCCTTAATTGACTCAATCTTCGCAGGGTACACGTAAATACCCTGGCTGTCAATCACATAACCGAGAAAGAAATTGTACAGTGGAAATCCAAAATTCACATTTCGAGAATTTTGCATACAATTCCTCCTTCTTGAGCAATTCCAGAATCATCTTGAGATGTTGTTCATGTTATTCCTTGTTCTTGGAGTAGATCAGGATATCGTCTATGAATACAATCACAAACTTATCCAAATATGGTTTGCACACCCGATTCATAAGGTCCATAAATACTGCTGGTGCGTTTGTCAAACCAAATGGCATAACCTGGAACTCATAGTGTCCGTAACGAGTTCTAAATTCCGTCTTTGGGATGTCTTCTTCTCGAACTCAAAGTCGATGGTATCCAGATCAAAGATACAGTTACAAGGTCTGAAAGTTACAAGCTTATTGGAAAATACATAAGACACTAACCGAAGACTACTCGGTTTAGTGGGTACAGAAACGGTACATAGGAATCTAAGATTAGTTACATCCTCGACGTAAACGCCTAACTTCTGCCTCAAGTACCAGTTGTGCAGCTTCCATGTCTGCGAAGTGTCTCTGGAACTCCTGGCACATCCTCATCTGAGTAGCCAACATGTCCTCTAAGGCGGAGATCTTCTGACCCTGGGTTCTTGCCGTGTCTCTAGCTATCCATAGGGTCCTCTCAACGTCTTCAACTTTACCATGTGTCTGAGCGTGGTCTCTACTCAAATAGCGGACTCTGGAATCAAAGTTTCTAAGCTCATGGTTATAAGTATCCTGCATCTCATCAACTTTCATCCCTAAGTCAAACACTTCTCGCCTCTCAGCATCGGCTCTTTTAAACAAGGTGTCAATGTTTCGATTATACCATTCGAAACGGTTTGGTGGTAACCTTTTCAGCTGATCTGTATGGGCGTCTAGTGTGCTGGCTTGTTGATGAAGAAGGGTCCATATCGATTCACGAGTACTTATAGTATAGTCAGGGGAATTAAGTGAGGATACGTCATCTGGGACGTCTGGCATTGTGGAGTCTGGAATGTCAGACAGTGGAGAATTTGGTTCAACATCTTTCCAAATTGTTTCTTGGCGCCTTCCCCTCGAACTCTGCCCAATCTCGAATGTCGCCGAACAACCAATCATCTCTTCATCTGAATAAGACTCAGTAGTTCTGCTAAGTTTCCGATGTGGAGGTGAGTGAGTAGGTGATGTTGGTGGTGGTATCTGAAAGGTAGGTGATGTACGAGTAGTACGAAGTATAGTTTCGGTAATATCATGTGATTTGGAAGACATGGTCTGTGACAAAGATGGTATACGGGTATAAGTATATTGAAGATACTTTATAATTTTTAGTGTAAGGCTAGAAAGTATTAGCCATAATATAAGTACATATGTATATGTATACAATTAACACAAAAATATGTGTCATCAAAGTAGCATGCAAGTATATGCTAGGCTTGCTGAAACAATAAGTAGAGTAGCAATTAAAGTGGCAAGTAAGGCAGGTTGGCACTGGCGGTCATCGGTTGAGTTTTTGTAAAAAGCGGTTATAGTCTAGGTTTTATGTGTACCTAGTTCTCTATAAACTTAGCTTTGATACCAAAGTGTAACACCCCAAATCAGATCGCAGCGGTAATAACATATGGGGTGCTACTTAGTTGGATCATAACACAAGTAATAGAGAACGAATTTATCAAATCCGTTTTAAAAGCTTCATTAATTAAAACATAAGTTTTACATAATTGAAATGCGGAAAATAAGGCCTATTATTATTATTTAGTTGTCCCATAGTACAAAAACTTTGGTCATGAGTGTTATGTGTTCACTCCAAAAGTGCGCCTATGCCCTGCCAAGCGCTGCCTTGCATCATCATATATCATACAACTAAATATCTGAGAAAAATATGCTAAAGTGTCAACACAAAGGTTGGTGAGTTCATTGGTTTATATAAAGCAGTAAAGTTGGACCAGTAAGTTTACGAGTTAACATTATAAAGTGCATAATGTTATACGAAAGGATATTACGCTACGCTAAGTTTCATGCTACCGAAGCTACGACAGTTGCATGAAAAGTGTTCATGTAATAGTAAGGCCCGACAAGTGTTCTATCCCTAGACACTGTAATTCGACATGGTATACATCCGCTTGTCCAATCTGGACTGTTGAATCTCAACACGGATGGAGGTGTCACCCTCAATAGATCTATTTATAACACTCGTGCTTCTCAGCAGGAATTAACGGTACATGAGCATGGGCATGTGGGATACAGTACTTAGTCCAGCAGGTAATAGTTTTTTCAAACAAAAGCTTTGTGTAAGTAGTCCATAAAAGTAAGCAGGTTTCTTACCCCAAAAGGTAATTCAAAACGTATAACAGTAGAGGTTGTGAAAACTCACAGTAATGTAAAAGTTTGGAGTACTTGTAAAAGTAATTGAAATAGTTAAGCATGTATCTCCCCCAAAGAGTTTAATAAACAATTAAATGATAGAAATTAGGGCTACGACTCACCTTGAGCGTAACTAGCAAGGTGAAATGTAAAATCAAGTAAGTTATGGGAACGGCTCCAACACACGACCTGGATAATGGTAAAGTCTGAGAATTTGACTTAATATGAATAGTAATTGTGAAAGTGAGTAACGGATAACGATCTGATTGGTGATGTGAGTGTGATACACTTAAAATGCTTAAAGTACAAAAATAATATTATATATAATATTATCTTGTTTTTTTGTCTTTAAATCATAATTATCGTTTCCTCGAAAGTGGTGAAACGAAACGTTAAGTTAAATCGTTAAAACTCGTTATATATAAATATAACGTAACGTTATTAAAAATGTGACTGAAACGTAAAAATGCACGTGATAGTATGGAAAAGTGTAAAATACGAAATAGAAATGAAAATGAAACAAAGTTTCTGTTGGTCCTTGAACTTTTACAGTTTTTTACAGTTTCTACCCTAACGGAGTTAGCGTTGCACCGTTAGTTCTTGGTTATATATATTTTACATTTTTAGTCCATAAACTTCCAAAATGACATCCCAAGCTTACAGTTTAATATTTTAAAATTTTCTACCCTTATTTTATTGTTTTGGCATTTTTAATCACACTTTTTCATAGTTGACTGTTTTAGTCCCTCTAGTTGAAACAATTTGCAAACTTAGTCCAAAATCACAAAAAAAAAAAAAAAAAAAAAAAAAAAAAAGTGGGAAAATTAATCCGAGAGTTTTAGTAACTTATTAAAGCTTATTTAAGTTAAAACCAACTGCTTATTTGCTAATATAGCTTATATTTCGCTTATTGGACTTAACGAGCTTATTTAAAGGCCCAATAACGTTTGGTGATCCGGGGGTTTTAAGAAAAGTTGGGCTTAGTCTTGGGCTTGTTTTAAGTTTATAAAAACATATCAATAGTGCTTAAATTCATAGCTTATACGATTTGCTTATAATTAGCTTATTGGGCTATTAAGCCCAATCGAAAACTTATAAGAGTTTTTAGGCAGTTTCAAGTGGCGTGAGCTTAGGTGATTTTTAAGAGCTTATATGAGCTTATATTAGGAAACTCTAAACATGAACTTATTAGGTGAGTATATGAATAATCGAGACAAGTAATAAAATTGGTATGTTATGTGTTCGGATTCGTTTTTACCTACCCATTTCTAGTCGACTGTGATGAGTTTCAATAAATAGAAAATGACATATTATAAGAGTTAAAAATTTATACGTGTGACATAAATCAAAATGGGTGTTCGTTAAGCATAAAAATGGATAAGTAAACGTTGTGTGAGTATGTAAACTTGGTCCTTAGCCTTCCATCATAGGAGGCAACCAAGTTTCACTAAAATAAATATAAAGAGATACGTAAAAAAATTCAAAAGAAAACATATACGTTCAAATAAATAAATATACGATGCATGGGAAATTAAAATTCAAAGGAACGAATTGAAATGAGTTTGTGGAGACTTACAACACCAAATGGTGGAGAGTGAACCTGTAAAATGAACTAGGATCAAGTGGAAAAACTTCAAATCCGCTAGAACAATTAACCAAGCTTCGAAATAGGACTTGTATGCTTTGAATGTTGCTCAACTAAAAAGGGAAATTGCTCCTGGTCTTTGGGGTGCTCGAATAGAATGAGAAATATTTAAAGAATGTATAAAATTGCTACTAGTGTGAATGGGAGTTAGGGGGGGAAATATATGTGTATATATACACGTATAAGTATATATTTTATATTTTATGGACTCAACTTGTGTTCGAACAGTACATGGCAGGGAATGTGTAAGATAATGTACTTTAAGAAAGATTTGTAATGAGTATAAGAAGTTTGTGAGTATAGGATTTGATTTTATTCGATTTGGTATATGTTTCATATGTCGACATACCCTAAAAAGGTCCAAAACAACTTGGCTACGTGTGATATTGTGGAACAATGTGAGAAACACAATTGAGAACTCATAAATGGTCCAAGAAAAATAATAAAACTAGGCAAAATCAAGTTTAGTTCGAATTGGACATTTTGGTGAAAATATTAAGTGTACTCGAAGGTGTGTAAAGGGTGATTTACTTTGACCTTCAATCATATATCAAATGTTGGAAATAAAAGTTGGGATTCGACACACTAATTCTATGGTGGGGGGAGTCGAGTGGTGCAAAATATTGCATATTGTGTTAAATTGTTTATAATTAATTTAAAACTTTATAAAATTATTTACATCACTTTTAACTAATTAAGTTAAATTGTTTATACTTAATTTAAATCATTTTAATTAAGTTAAATCACTATTAAATCATTTAAATTTAATTTAAATATTTTCTAAATCATTTTTAACTAATTTAAAACTTTTTAAAATTAACACGCCAAACATAAAGGCTTGCAAATATTAACACGCCAACACATATTATCTATGTACTTTTATTGTGACATCAACCTTTAACAGTCGTCTAGCCTACTGGCTCTAACCTGCAATAACATGAATGCACTTCGGAGATGTTAAACGAATGAGCTAAGATGATATGGTTATACACGAGATGTTAAACGAATGAGTCGAGATGATATGGTTATACACGAGATGTTAAACGAATGAGTCGAGATGATATGGTTGTACACGAGATGTTAAACGAATGAGCCGAGATGATATGGTTGTACATGAGATGTTAAACGAATGGACCGAGATGATATGGTTATACGTGAGATGTTAAACGAATGAACTGAGATGATATGGTTATACATGAAATGTTAAACGAATGAGCCGAGATGATATGGTTATACATGAAATGTTAAACGAATGAGCTGAGATGATATGGTTATACATGCGATGTTAAACGAATGAGCCGAGATGATATGGTTATACATGAGATGTTAAACGAATGGACCGAGATGATATGGTTATACGTGAGATGTTAAACGAATGAACTGAGATGATATGGTTATACATGAGATGTTAAACGAATGAGCCGAGATGATATGGTTATACATGAGATGTTAAACGAATGAGCCGAGATGATATGGTTATACATGAGATGTTAAACGAATGAACCGAGATGATATGGTTATACATGAGATGTTAAATGAATGAACCGAGATGATATGGTTATACATGAGATGTTAAACGAATAAGCCGAGATGATATGGTTATACAAATGAAATAACATGATCAAATCTTTTGTATCACAAACAAATGAAATAACATGATCAAATCTTTTGTATCACAAGTAAAGTCTAAATCCTTGCAGTTTTCTAATAAAGCCATCTTACCACTATCAAAACATTCCCAATGCTTCCCGCCAAAACGCTTCCCGCTAAAACACTTCCCACCAAAATATTGGCGCCAAAACTTCCCACCAAAAGCTCTATATTTTTTTACCATATATAACAGTTAACAGATCTGCTCTTATACACTCTCAAATCCTCACAACCACAAACATACACTGTTATCATGAAGATGGCGGAATTTGAAGCTTTTGCTTGTCCTTGTGGACAAGGAGACGTAATTCTGCGACAATCGCATCGACTTCACTCCTGTGGTAAACTATACTATGCGTGTCCTTTATCAACGGTGAACAATTACATACTTTTTTTGTGTATTATATAAATAATTTGGTTAGTTATTAAAAATAATAGTTTTTACTCTTTAACAGGGTGGGACAAAGAATTATGGATGCGATTTTTTTTATGGAAGGAGGAACGACTCCGTTTAATGACCGGTTCTCCTGGAGCTTCAACGCCTCTATCTCATTCCACAGGACCATCAAGAACTCCAACCCGTTACACTGCAGGACCTTCGACATCGAGTCCTGGAAATGTAGAGTGCTCAAACTGCATCAAACTGAATCACCAGATAATGGTACTCAAGAAAATGCTAGAAGTGTATCTGCATCCTAACAAGCACACAGCTGATTCAGCTGCCTTATTTCACAACCTTTATGATTACCTAGAAAATCTTAGTTTGGAGTAATTCGTACGCTTTAGTGTTTGAACTTTTATCGATTTGTAATGTAATTCGTATGCTTTAGTGTTTGAACTTTTATCGATCTGTAATGTAATTCGTACGCTTTAGTTTTTGAACTCTTATCGATATGTAATATAATTCGTACGCTTTAATGTTGGAGTAATACGCATGTTTTACTTATTCGTATGTATCTTTCCAGGGGTCTATATTGATAAGAGAACAATATGCTAGGCGACTATAGAAGGTTGATGGTAATATAACTAGAGAAGGATTACTTCTTGTAATATAACCAGAGAAGGATTACTTCTTGTAGACAATATATGCACAATTAACAAACATTCACAATTAACAAACACGAAGGCAAACCTTTTATTCAAAACACACAAGAGTTCTCAACCACATACATTTCAGACAGACTCAAACGAAACAACTCGACAAGCAAACGAAACAACTCGACAAGCAAACGAAATAACTCAAGCGAAAAAACTCGACAAGCAAACAAAACAAACGACATAGACCATAACAAACATCGCTCATTCATTTTTTTTTGCAGCTACTTCCCACTTTGCTAGAACCTGCACCATCTTTTCCCTTCCTTGCTTTCCTTTGCTTGATGAAATGTTCAAACATAGCTTCAAGATTTGTTATCCTATTTTCCAGATCATCAAGTTTGGTTTCCAATGTGCTTTCTCCTCCAACATCATCAGCTTGAGCGTCCGACATCTCTCTGTAGTATGGCTTTTTCTTCAACCATTCCAGAATCTGGTCTCTCATCCACGGGCTAATGTTTATATAATAACCATATTCATCATAAATTTTGTATCCATATGTATTAAGAACTTCATTAAAGAGATACATCGACGATAAAACCTTTGACCACTCCTCTTCCGGCGTGTAACCAGCCATTGTTACGTATGTTTTGTGGGAATTGACAATTGGGTTATTTGTGTTTTGCCGAATTGAGGATGATAGATCAGTTAGATTATATATAAGTAAAACTTTGGCGGGACAAAGTTGCAATTTGGCGGGATAAATTGGCGCCAACACTTTTGGCGAGGACATGTCCCCGCCAAATGCTATTATCATTAGTAGAAAATATTGGCGGGATAAAGTAATTGCAATGAGGGAAAACTGGATACCCTTTTTAGTGGGGACATGTCCCCATTAAAAGGTTGGAACAGTGTATCTACCCTTTTGGCGGGAAAAAACCCCGGGAACAATTAAGAGTTGCAATTTTGGTCAAAGTTTGGGAAATATCAAATCTACTTTCGACGGGGACCTGTCCCCGCCGAAAGTTTGTGTTGAAAATTTAGTAAATGGTCAGCGAGTTTGTGTGCCAGCTCAGCAACATTTTTGTCGTTTAGCGACTCTCGGCATGGACATGGGCGTCCCCGCCAAAAGCCTCCTCGCCCGTCCTGCTGATTGTTGTAGTGTGTCATTCAGTAAAAGTTTTGGGCTTTCAGTGACATTTGATTTGGGTAAGACATGTTTAGGGGATTGGATTCTTCATGTGTTCCAATTAGGCATTTTGGCAGGGTCAAATCTATTAACCTAATCTTTTGACATCTCTTGATCATATCCAGTAGATGATCCTACAAAGACAGGTTCCATAGGTTCAATGTTAGATAAACCTTCAGTGAGTTGATCAACTCTTAATGTTTTCAGTTTTTTATGACGAATTTGCTTACCAATGCACTGACTTACCCTATTTGAGCTATTGAAAAAAGATTGAGTAATAGACTTAACTTCACTAAGCTCCTTTCTGAGGGGCCCTATTCTCTTTTAGAATCTCAGTGTTTGCATGCTGAAAAGTAAGGGCAGTTATTTTAGCTTGTTTAAGTTCTAATAACTCATCCTTACTAGTATTTAGTTCTAAAGCAAGATTCCTATATTTTGAAAGTATGTTTAGTCTTTGCTCTTCCGCAAACTTAAGGTATACACATGTATAATCAAGAAAAGTTTGTCTATCTTCATTATCATTCACTAGTAAAAGAATGATGTCAACTTATTCACCATTTCTCACATGGTCTTTCCCAACAATTACCTTTTCATCATCTGCCAAGGCCATTAGTACCGTGACAATTACCATTTCCTCATCATCAGAGGAGATTTCCTTTTTATCCAAGTAATTGGAGTAGGATGTGCATGAGTGTTTAGAGTTAGAGCTACCAGCAGCCAAAAGGGTAAGTTTGGGTTTGGCCTTTTTGTATTCAACTATAAAATCTTTTTCAACCTTAGGTTCCAAATGATTATTTGAAAAGGTTGGAGCTGAGGTGATAAGTTTTTGTTGGAATCTAGAGTTGGTAGAAGATGGGTATAAGGGTAAGGATGATTTTTATGTGCAGTCTTTCATGTAGTGACCACGTCTATCACATTTGAAGCATTTCTATTGAGTGACCCTTGATTCACTGAATCTGGATGAGTTCTTTTTGAAGAATCTCTTAGAAATTAGTTAATACTCCATCCGTCCCAAAATTATTGTCCACTATTGACTTTTATGGTCTTTACTTTTAAACTTTGACTTTAAGTATTTTTGTTTATAATACATAATACTTGATGCAAAATATATGAACAGATTGAGTTTTAAATGTATTTTCATTGTTATAATATTTTTTTAAGTATTGTATAACACAAACAAACATATTTATAGTTAAAGTTGAGAAAGAAAGACCGAAAAAGTCAATAGAGGACAATAATTTTGGGACGGAGGGAGTAAAGATTCTTTCCTGAAACTCTTCATTAAGATCATTTAGGTACTCTTGACTACTTCTCACATCCTCTTCATCAATAGGATCATCTTGAAAATCCTGAACAACAGAGTTAACAAAGAATGCATTTGATATAAGTGAGGTGGTCAGAGCTTTCTTCTTTTCAAAGGCATAAATTTTGGATATCAGGCTATTTCATAATTGTATTTTTCATAGAGAGTGGCTAGGTCAAGATCATTGACATGGTTGGAGTTTTTGAGAACTCAATTAAAGTTTAGCCACTTATTTGAAAGATTGTTTACAAAACCAACATTTATTTCATGGTTTGAGAGATTGACACCATCATTTTTAAGTTCATTCATGGGAACTTTATATCTAGTAAAGGTCTAAGAGAGACTTTCATCATCAGTTGATTTGAAAGTATTATAGGCAACTTTCAGGTCCATGACCCTGTTTCCATTGACCTCAGAGGGACATTAAAAGTTAAAAATCAAGTCACTCTGATATCACTTGTTGTTCCCTTTGAGTTGGTTTCAAATATTAACAAAGTTAACTAACCAACTTTCATGCTTTGCAAAGTATAAGAACATTTAACAAGATAACAAGTAAGAAAGAATTACATAAGTGTTTTTCAACGTTTAGTATTTTATTGAAATGAATCAAAGAATTTACTAAGACTGTTTGTTGAATAACAATCTAAGTTGAATGACAATGTATGGTATTGATCTCTCCACTAACTTAAACACTAACCAAAGTATGTGTTTAAGTAAGAGCTATGCTAAAACTCTGAATAGATTAATGGACTTAATTCTTTGAATGAGTAAATACTCTTGTGAATTTGTATCACATTAATTGCACAAGTTGACATTTACACATTTGAGACATTCTCTTTTATAGAAAGAGTAAAATGTGGTTACCCATGAGTTAATAGCGACGTGTCAAACATTCAACTATAAAGTATTTCTAACAACTCTTCTACTTTCTTTGACTTTTTAATGATAAGTGTCTTTCTACTTATCTTCCCAAGAAAGTTTACGCCTTACTTTCAAACACTTTGATACTTTTTCTAAAAAGTAAATTGCATAAATCATCCCTGTGGTTTGACGAAATTGCATGTGTAGTCCTTACCTTTTTGAAACTGCATATAGCGTCCCTGTGGGATCCTTTTGGGGCATGTTTCGTCCCTGGCATAAAGCTAAATGACTACAATACCCCCTGTCTTTCTTCCCTCTTAGTTTTCATGTAAATTTCTTTTCTTAAAAATGAAAAGTCACCCAACAATTTGGAAGAAACAAATATGATAATTAATTTTCATTTCATCTTATTGAAACACTCACACATACCTATACAACTACTCACGTATAACAAACTTTGTTTATTCATCATCATCTTCATCAACAAGAAGCCCAATAAAAAAACATTATCTTCTTCATCACCCACTTACTATTTTCATCATCCTTCAAAAAAATAGTTAGAATCATCGTCAACACCACATGATCGGACATATCTGACCAGAGCACTGTTGGATTTTAATAACATGACTACTTCATAAATTAAACACATAACATCAAAGAGAACATGCGGAAGCGTAGGATCAATTTAACACATAAAGAATTAACATAATTTAAACGTAAACGTACATTTGATTCTAGCTAAACAAGAATCAACTTTAAGTATTCTTCAATCAAGATCAAGAACCCTAATTAGGGTTTATAAGTGGATTAACGAATTACCCTTACCGTTTTGTAATTCAATCCAAGATGTTAAAAATAGTGTGTTTACACTACGTTCTTGTACACACGTACTATTAGCGATTCGATGTGAATGCTAGTTCAATCACGAATAGAAACAACCAAAAACTATGTGTTTTGTTTCTCTGAATTAAACTGATCGAAACACGTTATGGTACTAGAAGTTGGTTGACCAGTAATTAGGGAATATATACACATGTAATTGCCGGGCATTACACATGTATATAGAAATTGCATGCATATGATAATACATACGTATATACTATTAAAGCATATCATGCGTCTGGATTTAAAGGGATTTAAATGTCGTGTCTTGTCTTTTGAAGCCAATGAGATGTTTATATAGCCCTCAAACTTGTTCCCCAAGTTAGATTCTATCACCTCCTCAAGTTTCACAAAACGACACTCGAACCCCTCCATTCCTTTCATGTTCGACCGATTTCAACCAACACCTCACGGGTTTGGTTTTCGTACTAATAAGTACCTCGCATATTAGTTACTTTATTTGTGATTTAATAATTAAATATAACTATTTATATATTAATTATTTAACATCGATACTCATACATAAAGTGTGCAATCCCGTAGTCTCGAGTTTGATCCTAACACACAATTACTAAATTATGTCCACAAAACTAACAGCTCCCACTTGGACGTATTTTAATAGTGTGATCACATCGGTTAGCGTCTAGCAACACTTCGATGCCTCTAGTACAACTCGAGTAAGGTCTCATGGAAAAACCTTTTAATGATTCATCATTATTATTATCATTTTGTTACTAATACTACGTTAAATAAAGATATGGATTTAAGTCATTCTTTATTCAACAATTCTGTTTCTCGTTGTTTGTGATTGAACAATGTTGGGAATTAAATATTCTGAAGACTAAGTATCGGGAAATTCTCTTAAGTGGTTAATTCTGGTAGCTTTAGTGTTAAGTCTGGTGAGTTCCAAAGTTAAGTCTGCTGCTTAAGTCTGCTCTTTGGTGGTTAAGTCTGGTGGTTAAGTCTAGTGGTTAAGTCTGGTGAATACCAAGATTAAGTCTGCTCTACCGAATGTTAAGTCTGCTTGCTGGATGGATAAGTATAATAAAGTCAATAATATACGGTAGATAATATCTTTCCCCATGTGATCAGTCATTATGTTATATTCACAGAACAAGTTGTAAACATAGATACATGTTGTATCTTAGTTACTGACTCACATAAGCTAGCAAGTAGTTCGACAAGACTTGACAAGAATTAACAATATTGTAAAGATCTCCTTGGACTATAAAAGGAGATCTTAGCTTAGTCATAAATATAGATCTAGCGAAAAACTTGTGATTAAGTTTTATATGTTGAATAAGAACATTTGATAAAACTTTCATATTCATAACTGTCAAGAACAAGAACAATCATAATCATTTTCAATAATATTGAATCCTTTGGTATTATACTTTCGGTGTTCATTGTTCAATATACACAAGTATCACTGTTCCATTTCCATAACCAAAATAACCTTCTAAGTGTGATTAAGTAGATTCTGCATACTTGATCATATTAACTCAACATATCACATACACAAAAGAACAAAGGTTTAACCACCTTATAGTGTATCAAAGCATCCTCTCAATTGGTACCAGAGCAAGGCTGATATAGTTGATTTTGAAGAAGAAGAAGAAGAAATGGACTTTGAATCTATTCAGACCAATGTTGCTGCAAAACTACCAATGCTCAAACAGAATGAGTTTGAGATGTGGAGGCTAAGGATAGAGCAATATTTCCAAGTGCAAGACTACGCACTTTGGGAAATCATTGAAGATGGAAACTCTTACCAGCCTACCATCATTACATCAATAGTGGACGGCAAAGTGGTGACAACTCTGCAGACACACCCAACATCTTCAGAAGACAGAATAAAGATGAAAAATGACTTAAAGGCAAGAAGCATGCTGATGATGACCATTCCCAATGATCAACTTCTAAACTTCAGCAAGTTCAAAGATGCCAAGTCATTATTTGAAGCTATTGTTGCCAGATATGGTGGAAATGAAGCCACCAAGAAAACCCACAAGACACTGCTCAAGCAGTAGTTTGAAAACTTCTCCTCTACAAACAATGAATCTCTTGACCATATGTTTAATAGGCTTCAGAATATTGTGAGCCAACTTGCTATTCTTGGTGTTGAAATACCTCAAGAAGATTTGAACTCAAAATTTCTGAGAAGCTTACCAGAAGAGTGGGCTATACATGTTGTTGTCTGGAAGAATAAGCCAGACCTTGATACAATGGAGCTGATAGATTTGTATAGAAACTTTAAGATTGTGGAGCAAGATTTGAAGAGAAGTGGAGGTACTAGTTCTAATACTGGGAACATGGCATTTATGTCAACTCCTAGTACCTCAAAATCAAGTGAAGAGGTGAAAGTTGTTGATGGTGTTGGTGCTGCTAGTTCATCAAGCAGTACCATGGGTATTTTGGATGAAAAGACTTGTTGTGCATTTCTCACAAGTCGAAATGATGGGTCCATGCTCACTTATGAAGACCTCCAAGAGATCAATGATGATAATCTGGAGGAAATGGACCTAAAATGGGAAATTTCTCTTCTTAGCATGCGAGTCAAGAAGTTCTATCAAAGGACGGGGAAGAAGCTTTTAATCAGCAACACTGATACTGCTGGTTTTGACAAGTCAAAGATAGAGTGCTATAACTACCACATGATGGGGCACTTCTCAAGAGAATGTAGAAGGCCAAGGCAGCAAGATAGCAAGAACAAAGGTTTTGGAAGCACATCCAAAACAATTGAGGTTTCTGAGCCAAACTCAAAAGGTATGGTAGCTATTGATGGGCTAGGTTTTGATTAGAGTTTCATGGCTGATGAAGAAGAAGATTTTTCACAGATGGCACTCATGGCATTTTCTACTACTGAGGTACAATCTCATAAAGCTTGTTCAAATGCTTGTACTGCTCTTAAAGAATTACAAACTTTAATCAAACATTATGATGAACAAAAGAAAGAGCTAAGCAAAACTCATCAAAACTATATAAACTATAAGTGTGGTTTAGAATCAGTAGAAAAGCAGATCTTATACTACAAATAAAATGAATTTGCTTTTTCTGATTACAAAGCTCTTCTTAGACAAGACATTTTCTTTAGAGATGCTGAAATTAAGCTTTTAAGAGAAGCTTTTGATAGGGTCAAAAAGGAAAATGAAAACATTCACTTGACTACACAAACACTAGAACATGCTTCTAGAGGTGTAAACAACATGATAGAATGTCAAGTGATCAACAGAGCTAAGTAAGGAGTAGGATATAAGAGTGTCCCACCTCCATACAGAGGTATCCCTAAACCCCCAGGGATTGACCTAGAACACTCAGGCTTACCTGAATTTCAACTACCAAAGTTACAATATGGTGTACAACCAAAGACCATGTAGTTGTTGATGAGCCTAAGGAGTTAAGTGAGAGTTTATGTAAAACTTCACTTCCTGAGGACAAGGTGTCCTCTGATGGAAGATCAGATAGAGTAGTCATTGAAGACTGGGTATCTGATGATGATGAAGATGAACAGGTTATGTCTAAACCTGAAGTAGTTAAGAAAGCAGGAACACCAAAACAGTGATCCAAAGATAGTCAAAGACTTTGGATTTTATAATAAAGCTTGTTTCACATGTGGAAGTTTTGACCATCTTACAGCTTTCTGTAACCAATGGGTATCTGGGTATGAAAACAATAGGGTGAATTTCAAAAGGCAAACTCCTCAAACTCACTTTCACTCTAGTTCTAATTTTAATAGAATAAAACCCAAAACAGTTTCAATTAAGTCTGGCTTAAAACAAGTTAATTCTGCTAGACCATTTAAATCTGTTTACCCAAAACCAGCAGTTAAAAATGCAAAATCAACTTTCAAATATGCATTAAAAACTGCTAGAAGGCCCATTCAATCAAAAGCAGTGGTCCAAAAACTAGTTTGGAAAATTAAGGGTACAACTGCAAAGCCAGCAGTTAATTCTGCTAGGCAAGTAGTTAATTCTGCTGCTTGGAAAAATAGGGCAAATGCTGTTAAGGCCTCAGCATGTTGGATTCTTAAATCCAATGTTGCATCAACTGTTCTTAAGAGATTAAATTTCATTGATGCAAGAGGCAGATCCAAGTCAGTAATGGCTTGGGTCCCCAAAGGAAACTAATACTCCTTATATCTGTGTAGGAACATTCAATTGATAAAGAAGAGGATCAAGGATACTCAGATAGTGGATGTTCAAGGCACATGACAGGCAACAAGTCTTATCTCTCAGATTTTCAATCAATAGATGGAGGCTATGTTACCTTTGGAGGAGGTGTTGGTGGCAAAATTTCTGGTAAAGGTACAATTAAAACTGGAAATTTAGATTTTGAAGATATGTACTATGTACAAGAGCTAAATTATAGTCTTTTTAGTGTCTCACAAATGTGTGATAAAAAGAACAAAGTTCTTTTCTGTGACACTGAATGTCTTGTACTTTCTCCTGATTTTAAGATGCCTGATGAAAGTCAAGTACTTCTCAAAATTCCTAGAAAGGGCAATATGTACAGTGTTGATATGAAGAACATTGTTCCTAAAAAGGCTTTAACTTGTCTTGTTGCAAAGGCCACATTGGATGAATCAATGTTATGGCATAGGAGACTTGGTCATATTAATTTCAAAACCATAAATCAGATTGTTAAGAATGGTTTGGTAAGAGGTTTACCTCAAAAACGATTTGAAAATGATCAAACATGCATTGCTTGTCTTAAAGGCAAACAACACAAAGCCACTTTTAGGCCCAAGAGTTTTAATTCTATCAATCAATCATTGTTTATGCTTCATATGGACTTATTTGGTCCTACAAATGTTAGAAGTATGCAACATAAGAGATATTGTCTAGTTATTACTGATGACTATAGTAGATTTACATGGTTTTCTTTTTAGCTACTAAGGATGAGACACCTAGCATCCTTAAGACTTTCATTACAGAGATAGAAAACCTGGTAAGCAAAAGAGTAAAAGTCATTAGATGTGATAATGGGACAGAGCTCAAAAATAGAGTTATGGATGAATTCTGCAAAGAAAAAGGTATTAGGAGAGAATTTAGTGTTGCTAGAACTCCACAACAGAGTGGAGTTGCTGAAAGGAAAAATAGAACACTAATAGAAGCTACTTGAACTATGTTAGCCGACTCTAAGCTACCTATAACTTTTTGGGCTGAAGCAGCCAACATTGTTTGTTATGTCCAGAATAGAGTTTTAGTTGTCAAACCTCACAATAAGACATCATATGAACTTTTTAGAAGTAGAACTCCTGCAATAGGATTTCTTAGACCTTTTGGATGTCATGTGACAATTCTGAATACCTTAGACCATTTAGGAAAATTTGATGGTAAAGCAGATGAAGGTTTCTTAGTTGGATATTCTCTCAATAATAAAGCATTTAGAGTATACAACTTAAGAACTAAGAAAGTAGAGGAAAACCTACAT
Organism: Artemisia tridentata subsp. tridentata; assembly: GCA_021014915.2. Lineage (NCBI taxonomy): Eukaryota > Viridiplantae > Streptophyta > Magnoliopsida > Asterales > Asteraceae > Artemisia > Artemisia tridentata. The sequence goes on along the minus strand of CP139501.1, from coordinate 302,298,468 downwards.
GTGGAATTTTTAGAGCATAAATCCAATGTAAAAGGTCAAGGACCGAAATGGCTATTTGATCTTGAGACTCTAACCCATTCAATGAATTATGTGCCTATTGTTGTAGAAACTAATGAATTTTCAGGTTCAAAAGCTGATGAAACATCAGATGAGGCAAGGTTAGAAAAGGAGACAAATCAAGATTATGTGATGATGCCAATATGGTCAAGTACAAGTGTGGATTCAACTTTAATAAATGGTGAATCTTCTTCTGGTAAAGCTAAAGAAGATGTTGAAGATGAATACAAGGAAGATGGAACAAATGATCAAGAAAACAGCTCTGCTGTTAATAATGCTGGTGAAACAGACTTAACTGAAGAACTAGAATTAACTGCTGAAACAGACTTAACTGAAGAAGCAGAATTAACAAAAGAAGCAGAATTAACAGAAGATGAGGTGGATTTGAGCAATATCCCACCTGATTATCCAGTTCCTTCTGCACCACACACAAGGATTCACAATGTCCACTCTCTAATAAATGTGATTGGAGATGTACAATCAGGGGTGAAGACAAGGAAACAACTGATGTCTTCAGACCAACTAGGGCTTCTTGATGCCCTTTATGCTTCAAAACAGCATGAGTTTTCAAACTCTTGCTTGTTTGTATGTTTTCTCTCACAAGATGAACCAAAGAACATTCTGAAAGCCTTAGATGACTCAAGCTAGGTAGAAGCTATGCAAGAGGAGCTTCTTCAGTTCAAGATTCAGAAGGTATGGGTGCTAGTTGATTTACCTAAGGATGCAAAGGTAATTGGCACTAGATGGGTTTTCAAGAATAAAAGGGATGAAAGGGGAATAGTGATTAGGAATAAGGCTAGATTAGTAGCCCAAGGGTACACACAACAAGAAGGGATAGACTATGAGGAGGTTTTTGCTCCAGTAGCAAGAGGTTTTTCTTAGCTTATGCATCATTTTTAGGCTTCACGGTTTATCAAATGGATGTCAAGAGTGCATTTTTATATGGTACTATTGAAGAAGAGGTTTATGTCTCACAGCCTCCTGGTTTCATTGATCCTGACAATCGAGAAAAAGTATACAAAGTTGTAAAAGCTCTATATGGCCTGCGTCAGGCACCAAGAGCTTGGTATGAAACACTGGCTTCCTATTTAAAAGAGAATGGATTTCAAAGAGGAAAGATTGATCAGATACTATTCATCAAACAGCACAAGAAGGATCTTCTGTTAGTGCAGGTGTATGTGGATGACATTATCTTTGGGTCTACAAGGAAGGAGATGTGTTTGGAGTTTGAGAAGCTTATGCATGATAAGTTTCAGATGAGTTCCATGGGGGAACTTACATTCTTTTTGGGTTTGCAAGTTAAACAGTCATATGAAGGCATATTTATTAGTCAAGATAAATATTTTGCTGAGATACTCAGGAAGTTCAACTTTGCTGATTCAAAAATGGCAAGCAAACCAATGGACTCTGAGAAGCCACTTCCTAAAGACTTAGATGGAGAAAATGTGGATGTACACACATACAGATCTATGATAGGATCTTTGATGTATCTTACATCATCAAGACCTGACATCATGTTCTCTGTTTGTGCTTGTGCAAGATTTCAAGTAACTCCAAAGGTTTCTCATTTAACAACAGTCAAGAGAATTTTTAGATATCTTAAGGGTCAACCTAGGTTGGGACAATGGTATTCTAGAGAGTCACCTTTTGACTTGGTAGCATTTTCGGATAGTGATTATGCTGGTGCTAGCTTGGACAAAAAGTCAACAACTGGAGGATGTCAATTCCTTGGGTGTAGACTTATCTCATGGCAGTGTAAGAAGCAAACAATTGTGGCTACTTCAACAACTGAAGCTGAATATGTAGCTGCTGCAAGTTGCTGTGCTCAAGTCCTATGGCTTCAAAACCAACTTCTTGACTATGGGTACAATTTTATGAACACTGTCATTCATATTGATAATAGTAGTACTATTTGCATTATTAAAAATCCAGTACAACATTCTAAAACAAAACACATTGAAATTAGACATCACTTTATAAGAGACTGCAATGAGAAAAGATTAATTCAAGTTCTTAAAATTGCTTCAGAATACAACTTTGCAGATCTGCTAACAAAAGCTTTTGATAAGTTAATGCTGCTATTACAAAAGTTTGTGCTGCTAGTACAAATTTAAATTGTGTTATTCATACAGTTAGTCCTATGATTATTCTAATACAAGACAAGTACTTTGTACATTGTTCTTTTGGTTTTAGACTAACAATTTCAGGTATGAACAAATAAACACAAAGGATGTTTCAAGTGAAATGGAAGCAGCAGAATGATAATATCAGTTGCTGACATAATAGGTTTATGATAGAAAGAGTTTGGGAATTTCAAACCTCCTTAAAACTTCTTTCTTGAAGCTTGATTATGATGTTTCACATTGAATTGATGACTTAGTTGATCAGATAGTAACTGATGCAACTCACTTTCTATCATTTTATACTTTTAAGTATAATGAGCAAGTCTAAGGACATCTGATAGAAAGAACAGCTAGTGAAAGTGAATCTAACACTTGTGTTAGAGGCAACATTTGCTATGAGCTGGAAACCCTGTCAAGAAAGCCTTTTGAATAGGTTTATCTTTACACAGGCAGTTATTTATAACTGAAAACATTGGTTCTCACACAACCAGAGGTTGCTTTAAACCGAAATCTTGATTAAGTGTCTGTTACACACTTAATCCCTTCAAAATGGTTGAAAGCAGTATGAGTTTTAATAATAAAATCATGAACATACTGCTCAGTCAAAAGTTTCTTAAAAAGGATTTTCAAAAGGGCTCAGTAAAACCATCCATTGATGGATAATGAGTCAATGCCCCATGAATCACCTCTCATAGGAGTTAACACACCTAGAAGTGATGAGGGCAGCAAATTAAACTCTTAAGGAATTGATGGCTACATGTACAACATTGTCTGATAACAAGTTCTAATTGATAGCTCAGATGATGGGGAGAAATATTTTGGTACATTGTGGGAGATCTTCCAAACAGGGGAGGAAATGTTATTTGCATCTCAGGGGAGGAAATAAATCCAAAGAAGGAAGATTAACCAATGAAAGGGAGGAAAAGACAAGAGCATACAAGATGATGACATAGAGGTTGAAAATGACAAGAACAGAGCTGATTCTGGAGTATTATATATATATTCAGAAGGGATGAAGCATTCCAAAGGAGAAAGTTCTATCTAGGTCAAACGGAGAAAAGTTTCAATTTCAGTTCACCACGTTTGTTCATCACTTGCAAAGGCATGCTGATAGATGATTTCACTTGTTGAAACAAGCATCCAAGATACACAGCACCATTGCCTCTTATAATTCCTCCATCCAAGGAAATTGCACCATCTTTTAGGTCAATGTTTAAAGCCTGAAGATGTGTATTGATATTGTTAAAGTCAAAGAACAGAAAGCAGATGAGTTACTGAGAAAGATATTCTATATCTCACAGATCAGAAGAAAGCTCAGATCAAGGGTCTGACTATGAAGTATTTGCAAGATCCTCACAATCAGAAATTCAATTCAGAAGAAACATGTTGAAATGGGTTCACATGTTTAGGGGAGGATTGTTGGGAATTAAATATTCTGAAGACTAATGCATGATAAGTTTTAGATGAGTTCAATGGGGGAACTTACATTCTTTTTGGGTTTGCAAGTTAAACAGTCATATGAAGGCATATTTATTAGTCAAGATAAATATTTTGCGGAGATACTCAGGAAGTTCCACTTTGCTGATTCAAAAATGGCAAGCAAACCAATGGACTCTGAGAAGCCACTTCCTAAAGACTTAGATGGAGAAAATGTGGATGTACACACATACAGATCTATGATCGGATCTTTGATGTATCTTACATCATCAAGACCTGACATCATGTTCTGTGTTTGTGCTTGTGCAAGATTTCAAGTAACTCCAAAGGTTTCTCATTTAACAGCAGTCAAGAGAATTTTTAGATATCTCAAGGGTCAACCTAGGTTGGGACTATGGTATTCTAGAGATTCACCTTTTGACTTGGTAGCATTTTCGGATAGTGATTATGCTGGTGCTAGCTTGGACAGAAAGTCAACAACTGGAGGATGTCAATTCCTTGGGTGTAGACTTATCTCATGGCAGTGTAAGAAGCAAACAATTGTGGCTACTTCAACAACTGAAGATGAATATGTAGCTGCTGCAAGTTGCTGTGCTCAAGTCCTATGGCTTCAAAACCAACTTCTTGACTATGGGTACAATTTTATGAACACTGTTATTCATATTGATAATAGTAGTACAATTTGCATAATTAAAAATCCAGTACAACATTCTAAAACAAAACACATTGAAATTAGACATCACTTTATAAGAGACTGCAATGAGAAAAGATTAATTCAAGTTCTTAAAATTGCTTCAGAATACAACTTTGTAGATCTGCTAACAAAAGCTTTTGATGTTGGAAGGTTTCAGTACTTGGTAGCAAGTATTGGAATGCTTAATCTTTGAAATTTTCAATCTAATGTGTTTTTGTATATTAATTTTTTGTTTGTACTGCTAACTTTATAAGTTAATGCTGCTATTACAAAAGTTTGTGCTGCTAGTACAAATTTAAATTGTGTTATTCATACAGTTAGTCCTATGATTATTCTAATACAAGACAAGTACTTTGTACATTGTTCTTTTGGTTTTAGACTAACAATTTCAGGTATAAACAAATAAACACAAAGGATGTTTCAAGTGAAATGGAAGCAGCAGAATGATAATATCAGTTGCTGACATAATAGGTTTATGATAGAAAGAGTTTGGGAATTTCAAACCTCCTTAAAACTTCTTTCTTGAAGCTTGATTATGATGTTTCACATTGAATTGATGACTTAGTTGGTCAGATAGTAACTGATGCAACTCACTTTCTATCATTTTATACTTTTAAGTATAATGAGCAAGTCTAAGGACATCTGATAGAAAGAACAGCTAGTGAAAGTGAATCTAACACTTGTGTTAGAGGCAACACTTGCTATGAGCTGGAAACCCTGTCAAGAAAGCCTTTTGAATAGGTTTATCTTTACACAGGCAGTTATTTATAACCGAAAACATTGGTTCTCACACAACCAGAGGTTGCTTTAAACCGAAATCTTGATTAAGTGTCTGTTACACACTTAATCCCTTCAAAATGGTTGAAAGCAGTATGAGTTTTAATAATAAAATCATGAACATACTGCTCAGTCAAAAGTTTCTTAAAAAGGATTTTCAAAAGGGCTCAGTAAAACCATCCATTGATGGATAATGAGTCAATGCCCCATGAATCACCTCTCATAGGAGTTAACACACCTAGAAGTGATGAGGGCAGCAAATTAAACTCTTAAGGAATTGATGGCTACATGTACAACATTGTCTGATAACAAGTTCTAATTGATAGCTCAGATGATGGGGAGAAATATTTTGGTACATTGTGAGAGATCTTCCAAACAGGGGAGGAAATGTTATTTGCATCTCAGGGGAGGAAATAAATCCAAATAAGGAAGATTAACCAATGAAAGGGAGGAAAAGACAAGAGCATACAAGATGATGACATAGAGGTTGAAAATGACAAGAACAGAGCTGATTCTGGAGTATTATATATATTCAGAAGGGATGAAGCATTCCAAAGGAGAAAGTTCTATCTAGGTCAAACGGAGAAAAGTTTCAATTTCAGTTCACCACGTTTGTTCATCACTTGCAAAGGCATGCTGATAGATGATTTCACTTGTTGAAACAAGCATCCAAGATACACAGCACCATTGCCTCTTATAATTCCTCCATCCAGGGAAATTGCACCATCTTTTAGGTCAATGTTTAAAGCCTGAAGATGTGTATTGATACTGTTAAAGTCAAGGAACAGAAATCGGATGAGTTACTGAGAAAGATATTCTATATCTCACAGATCAGAAGAAAGCTCAGATCAAGGGTCTGACTATGAAGTATTTGCAAGATCCTCACAATCAGAAATTCAATTCAGAAGAAACATGTTGAAATGGGTTTACATGTTTAGGGGAGGATTGTTGGGAATTAAATATTCTGAAGACTAATGCATGATAAGTTTCAGATGAGTTCCATGGGGGAACTTACATTCTTTTTGGATAACTATTCATGATTTACTTAATAACAATATTCCTAAAGTATAATCATGTGGTTTGGGATAAGTCCTATATTCAATTCATTGAATATTGTGTGAATTTGGCATGTCAGCGCATCAATATACTATCAAGTATATTATACCAAAACTCAGATTTGTCTTAATTTAATGATATTCCCATATCATTAATTGACAATGGACGATTTAGAATAACTAAATTATTCACGGATTAAACATGCAAATATAGGAAACAATTTATTATTAATGAAAATAAACGTACCAAGTACTTAAATTCATTACAAATAATAAATGCTTAACATCCTTTATCCAAATACTAAATAGATCAATGGATGAAAATTCTAGTTGATGAATTATGTCTCAAGCTATGACAATCATACTTGTTGACAAGACATAAATCAACCAACTTTGATCTATCATAATTTTGAGAATACTTATTTCAAGAATTTCAACTAGTGAAGTTCTTGTATGTGTGCATTCAAATAATTAGATATTGCCACATAATACTTCAAAAAGTGTGTGACATCCTCAACAACCAATTTATGACAATTAAACTTTCAAACATTTTTAAAGTTTAAAGTATTCTTATTCTTTAATTTATAATGCAACTATGCTCTTAGTTAAGCATAATTTGTACACATGGCCATTAACAAGGATGAAATCCTACCATGACTAGTATTGAGTGTCATCTCAATTTCATTAGCATCATTGTATGCAAACAACAATATGCTCTTTAAAATTCCGTAAACTTTAATATCTACTATGTAATGTTTGATGCCTTCCAAACTATCAAGTTTGTTGGCTATGACATTTTTTACTACAGTTGACAAATTGTTCATCTATAGAATCTGGAAGCTGTTCCAGGCTGAGGATGTAATTCTATATATAAACATATTCTATTAGAATATTCGTTACACTAGTTATTTAATAACTTTTTTAATTAGATATCAACATTTTCATAACATCTTATAACAATTCGTCTATGTAACACGATCTTCATGGAAAAAATCTTCGAGTCATACTTATATTTTGTTCATATTCTATCTTTTCAAAAGATTCGTATCCATTTAAATTTCCTAAATGATATATCATGTTCTATTAGATTTATTTACCGCACATGTTTATAACAATAAACATATATTCCAAGGTTATATGTTTTTCTTCGTAAATCTTTTATTTGAAGTTTCATTACAAATTAAGTCTTAACATTTAACTTATATGGAATGTTACTTCCTATATGTTATACAACATATATGATTCAAGAAAATAAATATAATAGTCCCACTAGCTTTCAGGAATACTTAGGAGTTATCTTATTTTAAATTATAAATCAAAACTTGGATTTAATATTTAAACATAAGACTCGTCTCCTAGATGCATGCATTTATCCATACTTGAATTCTTGCATTTTGTACACTTTCAAAGATTATATGAATTCATAAAACTCTTAATTACTTACCGTCTTCGCTTAAGTAATTATACAAGAAAGAGTTTTATAATCCATTGTCAAATTTCATATTCATGAAAATAAGTATGATAATTACCATCTTTGTATATTTAATGTGCTTAGAAAAGATTATTCAATCATAGTTAATTGTGTAAGTATGATTAATAATCTTGTCATAAGACATGCATTAAAATATGTGTACAATATTGTCTATATTGTTAGGAATATAAATATTCAGTTGAAGACTCGGTCACCCCGAGCACTCATTTATGTTAAATAGCTCGTAGCATAACTAGTAATATTAGTAGTAAATTAGTTATAATTATTATTGTGGAGTGGGTCGGGTCTTTACCCATTGTCAGCTTGTTCCACAGCCCGGTAGGGGCAAACTAGCTAGTAATATCAAGTACTATAAATAGCCCTCTCCACATGTGGAGAGGGTTGGACATTTACAAAGTTTTATACATTTTTCTTTCTTTGGTTTATCTCTCTAAGGTTCCAACTCTTTCTCTCTCTACATCTTTCTTTCATTCGATCCAAGATCTAGCCCCAAACATGTGTTTCTTTGTTAGTGAATATCTTACAATTGGTATCAAGAGCCACGGTTAGGTTCACATAAGGGTTTATTCACATATTCGTAGTGTTTTGGGACAATCTTGGTTCGAAAAGGTTTTTTCTTAAAAGTCCATTTTGTGCTTTGTTTTGTTGGTAGAAGGTGTTAGATCTTGTACTTTCGAGCTTAGGGTTAACATAGGAGTTGTTCTTGGTGCTTGGAATCACATTTTATGGCTTGGTGTGGCTGTTTTTGGAAGATTCGAAGGGTAGTACTTTGTGTTCTTAGTTGCGTTTTGTCCTATTGAGGTTGTTTCTTAGTAGCGTTTTGTGTCTCGTGGGGTAAAGAAAGGTAGCGATTTGTGTTTCCTCAAAGTTGCGGCTTGTCCTCTTACCGGATTTGGCAAAAAACGACAAAACGCTATGATAGCGACTTGTCTGGCGTGTAGTGAAGTTGTGTTTTATCCTTGATAGTGACAGCTTTGTCTTTTTGTGACTTGCGGTTTGTGTTTCAGTAGGTTGCGACTTGTCTATTGCGGCTTGTGTTAATCAAAGTTGCGACTTGTTTGTTGCGTTTTGTGTTCTCAGAGGTAGCGACTTGTGTGTTGTGGCTTGTGTTCTCAGAAGTTGCGACTTGTTTGTTGCGTTTTGTATCTTCAGGAGTTGCGACTTGTCTGTTGTGGTTTGTGTTCTCAGAAGTTGCGACTTGTCTGTAGCGTTTTGTATAATCAGAAGTTGCGACTTGTCTGTGGCGATTAGTATCTTCAGAGGTTGCGATTTGTCTGTTGCGTTTTGTGTCAGAGTGTTGCGACTTGTGTACCTGCAAATTGAACATTGCGTTTTGTCTCATAGCTCTCAAATTACAACTTGATTGTATGCGATTTGTCTAGCTGCTATTTGACTTATTGCGACTTGATAATCCTGCGATTTGTCTTGTTGCGATTTGTCTTGTTGCGATTTGACTAGTGGTGTCTTGACTTCTTGCGTTTTGATCAATTGAGATTTGAGTTCTCTTGAGTTAAGATTTATTGTTCTAATTAGCGAGTAACTTCTAGTTTACGGTTCGTTTCTTGGTGATTTTAGAAAGTCCCGCGAAAGATTCATTTTCTCGGTTAAATCACAAGAACTGTAAAATCCCGTATACTTTGTTATCAACATGACTAGCACTGCATCAGATGACATTCAAGCAGCGGGGTCCGATACCCGTCCGCCTATGCTTGATAGGACAGACTATGAGTCGTGGGCACAGAGAATACGGCTTTATTGCTTGGGGAAAGAAAATGGGGCAAACATCCTTAAGTCCATTGATGAAGGACCATTTCAGATGGGTACTACCAGAGATGCTGTGACTACTGGTGAAGATGGCACAGTCACACTTGGCATTGACAGACCTCGCACTTACAATGATCTTACTGAGGAGGAAAAGAAGAGGTATGATGCTGACATTAGAGCCTCAAATATCATCATTCAAGGTCTACCAAAGGATGTCTACAAACTCATAAACTTCAACACAGAAGCCAAGGCAGTATGGGACAATGTGAAGATGCTGTTAGCTGGGTCAGAACTTACAAAGGAAGACACGGAATCTCAATTGTATGATGAATTTGAACATTTCAAAATGAACTCAGGAGAGAATATCACAGACTACTATGTGAGATTCCATAAGTTGGTAAATGACATGAGGATAATCAGAATGACGATGCCCAACATCCAACTTAACTCCAAGTTTGTGAACAACATGACTCCAGAATGGGACAGATTTGTCACTGCTGTCAAACTGAACAAAGGTCTGAGGGACACCAACTATGAACAGCTATATGCCTATCTCCAACAACATGAGAAGCATGCTGTCTTTGATCGGGTGCTAAGAGAAAAGTTGAATCCTTCAACTTCCAATGATCCACTGGCCTTTATGGCAACTGCTGTACCAAACACTCAACCATCATCCAACCAAGGATACCCTCAACTTCAATCACGATCACCTGCTATGAGTCCTCAACTTGACTCAGGCTATACTCAGACTGACAAAATGCTGGATAACCTCACCAATCAAGTATCATCACTTGTTCAACAGTTCAAAGCTTCTCTCCCTCAGACCAACAATCAGTTAAGAAATTCATCCAACCCGCGCAATCTTGCAATGGTGGAGGATGGAAAAATTGTGGTTCAAAATGTGCAAGGGAGAGCTGGAAGAAACATGGGTCGAGGTATTATGCAGAGCAGAGCAGGGAATGCCAACCAGGGGCAAGGCAAACAGCTCAAGTGCTATAATTGTGGAGGTCTGGGACACATTGCCAGAAACTGCAATCAACCAAAACGTCCTCAGAACTCAGATTACTTCAAGGACAAGATGCTGTTGATGCAGGCTCAAGAGAATGGAGCGGTATTGGATGAGGAAGAATTGTTGTTTCTAGCTGGTGATGGGGGTAATACTTTTGATGCGGATGTGGATGAGCAACCTGTTCAAGATCTGGCACTCAATGATCCTAATATCTTCCAAGCTGATGATTGTGATGCATTTGACTCTGATGTGCATGAAGAACCAACTGCTCAAACTGTCTTCATGGCCAATTTATCATCCTTGGCCTCTCCATCTCGACAAGCTGGTTCTTCAAATGCTTCTGTGATTACTGAGGTACTAAGACTATATGACACATATGAAATAGTTGATAAACAAAAGTTTCCCAACGAAGTACAACAGGCAATTGTCTCTGACTCAAATAATGTTGACATGGAAAACAGCATTATGATTCCATATGAACAATATTTGATTCACAAAAATGTGCCTGATGTATAAGATGGCGAATCCTCTGTTGATAATAATGCTTGTGTTGTTGATGACTTGTGTGCCTTAGAAAATACATGTGAAGTAGATAATGCATGTAAGAAACATGAAAGCACTGTACTTGCACCACATGATGACTTGATCACTAGGCTAAACATATATGAGGAACAAGTAGCTATGTATGAACAGCGCGCTAAGTTTGAGCTGAATGCACGTGAGCAGAAAATGGAAGATCAAATGTGTACTCTTATGAAAGAATCTAGGGTAAGAGAGGAAACATTAAAACAAGAGTTAAATTTTTTGAAAAATCAGCTGGATTTATCTGTTAAGCAACAACAGGATGCTCAAAATTGCATAAGTATACTAAAGCTAGAATTCAAAGAAAAAGAAAAGGAACTCTTAAATGATTTTTCTAGACTCAAAACATTAAAGAATAAGCTTGAAGATAAGTTGTACACACAAGATCAAACCAAACAGACTGCCCAAGTGATACATAGGCATAAGAAGCTGTGTGACAAACATAGTAAAAAAGGGATAGGTGAACCTAAGATAACTTGGCTTAGGATTGCTCAAACAGCTCAACCTGCCTTGTACGATGCTAATGTGATGATCACGCCCAATCATGCACCCCCTGAGCATTTTTCCCTGAAAGAAAGTGAGGAGATAGAAGACAGAACTAGGGAAAGAATGAATGAGAAAATGAAAGATCCTGAATGCATAGCCAACCGAGTAATAATCAAACCCCATGATTATTATGAGGAAAATCGTTTGACTGTGTTTGCACCTCAAAAGAAGTTAACACCTGAACAGATATTTTGGACACAAGACATGAAAAAAATGAAGGAAGAAAAACTTAAAGCCAATACCCCACTCATTAGGAAAGTTGCGTCCATTACAGTGTATCCTCCCAATATACCTAGACATTTGGTTCCTCTATCTCTTCCCACAGAAAGCAAAACTCTAATTAGCTTATACGTGCTTTGGCAACTATTTGCTGATTTTGATAATACATGTAAGAAGAGAATCACACCAACTGGAATTACTGAGGGGGAAAGGTGTTTTGAACATGCTAAAAGGTGTTACTTGACTGAGGTCATGCCATTCTTTAAAAAACTGAAAGAGAATTTTGAAGCAATGCAAACAGCCCTTGACACAGAAATAAATGAAATGAAAAAAGTGTTTAAAGATATGGAAAATGAGGTAACTGAATATGAAATAGAACTTAAGAGCCGTGAGATTGAAAGGAAAAACATACTCATCACTAATGAAAATTTGATTGCAAGATGTATTGCACAAGATGTATTTTTTACTGCTACTGATTCTGCATTATCTGCTTGTCAATATCATGAGTATGCTATGGCTTTAAATGTTACCCAGAATCGGGTTGTGGAGCTTGAGGGGGAGAATTTGAAACTGCTTGAAAAAATTCAAAATGATGACCATGATAACATGGTCAAACGTTTTTCTAAACTAGAGGTTGATTATCTTAACTTACAATTAAAATATCAACACTTAGAAGAAAGATGTAAACTATCAAATGCAAAGACTTCTTCGGATGCTCCTGAGTTTGATACGTATTTTGAATTAAGCAAACGGGATGAGAAAATTCAAGCTCACACGAACACGATTCGACTGTTGAGGGCTCAAATTGCCCAATTGAAGTCCAACAAGTGTGATGTGTATGGCACCAATAAACCTTCGTCTTCAGATTCTCAGAATTTTCAATTTCAAGACACCATAAACAAGTTACATTATGAAAATGAGTGTTTTCGAGAAGAAAATTCTAAGATTAAACAGCACTACAAAGAGTTATATGACTCAATTAAAGTTACAAGAAATAGTCATAATGAAAAGATAACTTCTTTGTTAAATGAGATTGAGAATCTTAAGACTCAGGTGAAAGGAAAAATGCCAAGTACATCTTGTAATTGTGTTTCATCAAAGGTCTTTTCTTGTAAAATATATGATGTTGATGTGGGGCCTATTCCATTTCCCATGAGAAACAACAGACCTGTCCATCAAATGTATTTCAGTCACCTTAGGGATGGACTTGACACTCTTCGTGAGGTTGTGGAAGAAGACAGAATAGGAAAACCACTTGATAAGGCTGTAGGTTATGCATGTGTCCTCACAAAAAGGATCCAGGAACAGTTAGAATATGCCATTAGCACGGGTCCTAGGTCTAGCAACCAAAGAGATAGATTAGGTGCCTCATCATCCACTATTAAAAACAAGCATGTATCCTTTGATTTACCATCCAGAACATCAGAACTCAGCACTTCAATATTAGGAAAGCATGAGTTAGTAAAGCAAACTAATGTTCCCATCATTACTTCTACAGGAGTGAAAAGTGACACCCAAGCTAGCGGATCAAAGCCTAAAGGCAATGCAAGGAATGATAAGACTGCGCCGGCTGAGATTGATCACAAGAAAAGAGTAGAAGCCCAACCTAGGAACAATAAGTTTGTAACGACTAGATTAAATCGTGTTGATTCTAGTATCAAAAGTACTGTAATTAATTCGAATTCTAATACGGTCTGTAAAACATGTGACGAATGCTTAATTTCTGTTAATCTTGATGAATGTGTTGTGTCGTCTCTGATATCTCATGCACCATCCCATGTTAAGCATGTTAGGAAAACTGAAAGAAATATGAAAATTTGGAAAGCAACAGGAAAAATCTTCACTAATGTTGGGTATCAATGGAGACCCACTGGAAGGAAATTCAGTTTAAGAAATAAGAATCCATTACCTAAGTTAAGTGAACATAAGATTGTGAAGGTTAAAGAATGGAGACCAACTGGTCGAATCCTTCCATTAGGAACATACTGCCTTTCTAATAAGTCTTCTGATAACTCTAGGGTAGTTTCCCCTGTAGAGGCATCAGTATTAGAAATGATTGCTGCTCCTAAACTTGTGTGTGCTAACCAAACGGACCCCAAATGCAAGTGGGGATCCACATATTTCAGTTATCCATTGTTGTCTGGTTTCAAATGCAGGTCGTACAAATCGTCCTTTGGTATTTGGACTCAGGCTGCTCAAAACATATGACTGGGGATCGCTCACGGCTCAAGAACTTTGTGAAAAAGTTTATCGGGACAGTTAGATTCGGGAACGACCACTTTGGTGCGATTATGGGTTATGGAGATTATGTGTTCGGTGACAGTGTAATCTCACGGGTTTACTATGTGGAAGGATTAGGGCACAATTTGTTTTCTGTGGGTCAATTTTGTGACTCAGATCTGGAAGTGGCTTTCAGAAAACACACATGTTTCGTCAGGGAATTGGATGGTGTAGATCTTCTCAAGGGTAGTCGGGGTACAAATCTATACACCATATCTATTGAAGAAATGTTGAAGTCCTCTCCCATATGCTTGCTTTCAAAAGCCTCTAAAACAAAATCATGGTTGTGGCATCGTCGTTTGAACCACCTGAACTTTGGTACCATCAATAATCTTTCCTGCAAAGATCTTGTTAGAGGAATGCCCAGATTAAAATATGAGAAAGATCATCTATGCTCTGCATGTCAACTGGGCAAAAGCAAGAAACAAACCCACAAACCTAAAACCGTCAACACCAACTTGGAAGTTCTCCATACCCTCTACATGGATCTGTGCGGTCTAATGAGAGTACAAAGTATAAATGGAAAGAAATATGTTCTGGTGATAGTAGATGATTACTCTCGGTTCACATGGGTAAAGTTTTTGAGAACCAAGGATGAGACTCCAGAGGTGATCATTAAACTGATAAAACAACTGCAAGTAAGGCTTAACAAGACTGTCATAATCATCCGCACTGATAATGGAACTAAGTTTGTCAATCAACAACTCAGAAACTTTTATGAAAATATTGGCATCACACATCAGAAAAGTATACCTCGCACTCCTCAGCAGAACGGAGTAGTTGAACGACGAAACCGTACTCTGGTAGAAGCTGCAAGAACCATGCTTATATTTTCAAAGGCACCGATGTTTCTCTGGGCAGAGGCTATTGCAACTGCATGCTACACCCAAAACCGATCTCTGATTCATCCCATTCATGAAAAGACTCCCTATGAGTTAATTCATAACAAGAAACCAGATCTTTCATTTCTTCGTGTGTTTGGTGCACTTTGCTATCCAACTAATGACAGTCAAGACTTGGGAAAGTTAAAAGCTAAAGCAGACGTAGGTATTTTTGTTGGATACGCACCAGACCGTAGAGGGTACAGAATCTACAATAAGAGAACCCGACAAATCATGGAAACCATCCATGTCACGTTCGACGAGCTAAGTGAGCAATTTGCTTCAGGACAAACCAGTTCTGGACCCGATCTTACACTTTTGACACCTGGACCAATTAGTTTAGGGCTTGTACAGAATCCCACGCCTGCAGAGTCTTTCGTTCCACCAACGAGTGAGGAGTTGAAGAAGTTATTTGATTCAATGTTTGACGAATATTTTGAGCCAACAGATGTAACAACTTCAAATGGTGCAGCTGTTCTTCCTATTACTGAGGCTAATGTTCCGCAAGGTTCTGAAGACCCATCAGCATCAGTCTCAATCAGTATCAATGCCCCAGCTGCAAGTCAATCACCCTCATCATCAAACACTCAATCCTCTCCGGTGCAACAAGAATCTTCAGATGATCATTCTTTAGAAGTTAATCCGTTTGCTCCTACAAATGATGTTCCTTTTGAGAACATATTTGTTCCTGAACCCTCAACAGACACGTCCTCTGTCGTAGAACACAGTACGGCAACATCAATTCAAAACCCTCAACCTCATTACCATCTCAGAAAATGGACCAACGATCACCCAATTGACAACATCATAGGCAATCCCTCTCGTCCTGTATCCACTCGTAAACAACTAGCTACAAATGCACTGTGGTGTTTCTTCAATTCCGTTCTGTCTAAAGTCGAACCAAAAGATGCCAAAGAAGCAACGACCAAAGACTGCTGGTTCGAGGCCATGCAAGATGAAATCCACAAATTTGATCGACTTGAAGTATGGGAGTTGGTGCCTCCTCCAGAGTGTGCTATGATTATTGCTCTCAAGTGGATTTTCAAGGTGAAACTTGATGAGCATGGTGATGTTTTAAAGAACAAGGCACGGTTAGTTGCAAAAGGATACAGACAAGAAGAGGGCATTGATTTTGAAGAATCATTTGCTCCAGTTGCTAGAATTGAAGCTATTAGAATCTTCCTGGCCAATGCTGCAAGTCGGAATATGATAGTCTACCAAATGGATGTCAAAACAGCTTTCCTGAATGGTGACTTAAAGGAAGAAGTATACGTGAGTCAACCTGAAGGATTTGTGAACGCTGAACATCCTACTCATGTTTACCGCTTGAAGAAGGCCCTTTACGGGTTGAAGCAGGCACCTAGGGCATGGTATGATACATTGTCCAAGTTTCTTCTAGCAAATGGATTCTCAAAGGGTGCTGTTGATCCAACATTATTCACCAGGAAGTCAAGAAAACATCTACTACATGTTCAGATTTATGTAGATGATATCATATTTGCTTCATCTGATCCTAGTGAATGTGATAGATTTTCAAAGGAGATGAGTTCCAAGTTTCAAATGTCAATGATGGGACAAATGTCGTTCTTCCTAGGATTACAAGTATCTCAAAGTCCCGGAGGCATATTCATCAATCAGTCCAAATACGCACACGAGATCTTGAAAAAGTTTGGATTTGATTCAAGTGAGCCAGTTGACACTCCCATGGTAGACAGAACAAAGCTAGATGAAGACCCTTCAGGGATTCCAGTTGATCAAACAAAATACAGAAGCATGATTGGATCCTTAATGTACATTACTGCAAGTAGACCAGATCTTCTATTTGCTGTTTGCATGTGTGCGAGATATCAATCCAAGCCTACCAAAAAGCATCTAGAAGCAGTAAAAAGGGTTTTCAGGTATCTTCAAGGAACAGTCCATATGGGTCTCTGGTACCCTAAGGACACGGCCATGGAGTTAACGGCTTATGCTGATGCTGATCATGCGGGCTGTCAGGACACCCGTCGAAGTACTTCAGGAGGAGCTAAGTTTTTCGGGGAAAAGTTGGTTAGTTGGTCTTCTAAGAAGCAAATGAGCACGTCCATATCTTCTACTGAGGCTGAATACATTGCTATGTCGGCCTGTTGTGCACAAATTCTATGGATGCGGTCACAACTCTCAGACTATGGATTCTCATACAACAAAATTCCTCTATACTGTGACAACAAAAGCGCCATTGCTCTTTGTTGCAACAATGTCCAGCACTCCAGGTCAAAGCACATCGACATCAGGCATCACTTCATTAGGGAACAGGTTGAAAAGGGAATTGTGGAGCTGTATTTTGTGAGGACAGAGTTTCAGCTAGCAGACATCTTCACCAAGGCTCTCCCGAGAGAAAGGTTTCAGTTTATTCTCCCGCGTCTTGGAATGAAGAGCTTGACACCTGAAACCCTCAAGTGTCTTCAGGATGAAAAGGAGGAGTAAAGGGTTATCTTCTCATATCCTTGTATATATTTGTATATATCTTTAAAACAAAAAGGAAAATAGAAAAATATAAAACCTATAAAAACCATAAAAAAATTGAAAAAATCAGAAAATACCAAAAATAGTCTCATCTAGGCATGTCTTCTATTTATCGATAACATTTACGGACCTAGAAATGTCATTCAATAATGAAACGGGTCTTTAAATGAAGCTCGAGTAGAGGTTATACTAATTGGTTAAAACATGTCTTAATGGCTTGCTATTACTTTAGATAGCAACCCGCGCTTCAAAATGGGGAAAGCACGTCGCCAAAAAGACGGCTGTTCCTCCAACTGGGTGATGTTTACCCGGGCATGGATTACTTTATATCCATGTGTTTCCCGATCTAATGTACGCTTCAGTGCATCATTTCGTGTAAAAGAAGAGAAATCTTCTTTATATCATAAACTTTCCAGTTCTATGATTCTTTCGGAGAGTTTTTGATGTTTCACAAGGTGATAAATTGGACTTAAATTTTCACAAATACTTCTCGTTCAATTGAATGACTACAGCTCTTTAAATAGAAAACGGGTCATTAATTGAGGGGGAGAGTCTTTGTTCAAATTTTTTGACACCTTTTTTTAAACATTGTGCAACATCAGCAGTGACACTCTCTCTTGGTTTGAGGGGGAGTATTGTATACTCCATTATCAGAAAACATTAAATCAGATACATTTTCTCCCACATTTTTCTAACTTATTTAAATCAATTGGGATCACAAATCTCAAATGGTTTGAAATTTTTGATCGGGGGAGAGAATGTGATTTAAATATGAAATCTGATAAAATGTGATGTTTTGGACTCAAATGTTAGGCTCTCCCATATGTGCTAAACTCTTTCGTATATCGATGCACATATTGAGGGGGAGCGAATGGACAAAAAGGATTTGGCATAGCATGAGATCGTGACTCAGACTTAACCAATGAATTGACGAAACCTATACTGTCATTGATCGAAAGGACATATCCTGGCCGGGTAATAATTTCAAGTTGGTCTAACCAGTGATGTAAGCGTGTCTCGAAAAGGATGTGTCTGAGTAGAGTGTACCGTTTCGAGAAACTTTCTGTGGACTTGACCAGGCCGGGTAATAATTTCAAGCTAGTCTAACTAGTGATGTAAGCGTGTCTCGAATCGGTCATGTTCACTGAAAGTGGATCAATTCAAAAAGTGCAAGCTCTACCCAACATGTGCAAATTTATAAAATAATCATCCGAGCACATGTTGAGGGGGAGCATTTGAAAAATATAAAACTCTCAAAGTGTTAGCAAAATGTGTTTCATAATCATGAACACTTTGAGAGATTTTTCAAGGATTTTGGTAAATGGCAACAAAGGATAGTCATGAAGTTATAAGGTGGCTAAGGTTAGGAAAACCGTCCTATGATCCGCCAGAGCCGGAGGGATCTACCCAAGGACAATACCAAATAGTTAGTATTAGAAAGTCCTTAGGTATGATATGAAAAAAGGAGTAATATGAGAAAGGGGAAAGAAGGGGTTGAAGAATTAAAAAGAAATGAAATGAGAAAGGGTGAAAAGAAATAGCCCTCCAATTATTCAACCTTAGGGCAGAAACCGGGTTCAATTCATATGCTACTGGTGGTTACTAAGGTAACACCGGTATTGAAGACAAGACGTCATGGACCCAGTGACGCACTGCACTAAACCTTCTAAACCACTCAAGTTCTCTTAAAAGGACTTGTTTCATTCTCACGGGGAACCCTGCATAATCTATCGACCGCTCATTACGAGTTGTGTTGATATTGAAACAGGAGACACCGCTCCAGTCTCCGACTACCAAACATGCACTTTTAGAGTCTAGAGCCACGAGATGCATCATAAGATCTCATAGGAACACGTGTTACTTCTACACTGGGTGTTCAACATTAAGGACACCAGTTGTAAACTTATGAGTCCTACGCAGATCTTAGCAATCTGCCAGAACATTCATGAGGGAATTTACAAATGTAACTCTCAGTGATTGAATGGAAATTCCTGCCAGGGTCAACATCAAACAGCCCTGAAAGCAGGTCACTTCGGTAATTCCTTGTGGATTACGCTTAGTGGTCGCGGCGGTTTCAAACGGTCTACAGTCGTGGAGTGATCTCCAGCGACTCACCTAATCGTTGATATACTACGGTACGGTCTTAAAAAGCCCTCTGTGGGTTTTCGATTAGGAACGGTCTTGGTAAGGATTAGAGAAAGTCTTCACACTATGCTGTTGACGATTTTGAAGTCCAAACCTGTAAGTACCGGTCGATTTGTTGCTAACTGTCGTATGCAGGAACTTCTGGCGATTGTAGATGTGGAATGCTATAGCTGGTTGCTGGTGTAGCTGGTTGCAGACAAGTTGCCAATCCTCTACCACATGTTCACACTACATCAACAATGTAAATCAACAAAGTCATGATCAACCAAAAGACCTTCAACACAGCTTCTGCAAACTCTGATGCTGATGATCATGACACCCCATAGTGTGAGCATGTCGGCTCAAAATATATTTCATCACATGGAGACATACTGATAAGAGATGACCGGAAGACATATGTTGGGTGATTATCACGAAGAATATTTAAAATCACCCCAGACAAAGAACAGTCATCAAAAGAACACTGCTGAAGGCACAATGACTAATGAAACTGAAGAATCAATGTCTACGAGCTACAGAGTCAAGATTCATGAAAAGAGTGCTTGAAGTCTGAACATTGTTTTCGGGGTGACCTCCCTTAGGGGGAGATTGTTAGGAATATAAATATTCAGTTGAAGACTCGGTCACCCCGAGCACTCATTTATGTTAAATAGCTCGTAGCATAACTAGTAATATTAGTAGTAGATTAGTTATAACTATTATTGTGGAGTGGGTCGAGTCTTTACCCATTGTCAGCTTGCTCCACAGCCCGGTAGGGGAAAACTAGCTAGTAATATCAAGTACTATAAATAGCCCTCTCCACATGTGGAGAGGGTTGGACCTTTACAAAGTTTTATACATTTTTCTTTCTTTGGTTTATCTCTCTAAGGTTCCAACTCTTTCTCTCTCTACATCTTTCTTTCATTCGATCCAAGATCTAGCCCCAAACATGTGTTTCTTTGTTAGTGAATATCTTACATATATAATTTCTATACAAAGATTTAAACCACTGGGGTTACCTTATCTTCGAAGAAACTCATCTTCATTCTCTAGTCTAACTATTAAGAATTAAGATAAACCAATTTTACAAAAATTGATTATCTTTATGGACAACATCTTTAACATTCATAGTATGAGTAATTTACCCAATTCAATATTTGGTAATGCATCATAATATAATCCTTAGCATATTATTCAAATACTTGAGATATCCTTGCGGATCTATGAATGAGAATTTCATCATATTGAGATTTAAAATTAACATGTTTAACCTCATCATGACATTCACTAGTGTATTTTTAGAAGATTATGTATCTTGTAATTTTATCTTTTCAAGATAAAAACTCCCACTTGCTTTTTGTAATTTATAAACTATCTATAAATACTTAGCAAATAAAGCAACACTACAATATTCTCCTTTTGGGACATTACAAATACATATTGACAGTTCCTGAGATTTAGTTTGTTAATAACCTACTCATAAGTCGTTTAACAAATTCATAACTTCATTTTAAGACTTAATGTGATTCATCACATTCCATAACAAAATGGTGTCTTATTAATCTTCTAGATTGGAGTCTTATTAAGTATATCCAATCCATACTCAATTTTCTAACCTTGATAACTTTTGGAAGAAAAGAAGTCATAGTTATCTTTAATCAAACAATTATAACAAGAGTTTGATTTTCCTAACTGAACATACCATAAACATTTGGTATTTCATTAGGATTAATATTGTAAGACAATCTTACAATATGTAAGATAAACTTATACTCCTTTTGGCTTACCTATTTACCAACTAAGTCAACTTAATGGTGAAATAGATTTTTCAAGCCAATTGCATGCTTTATAACACAAGTACTTTTTAACTAAGTCACTTCATGTCCATGTTTCAACAAGAAGACATAAACTGTTATAATCCCACTATACGTTATAAATCATTGATCAACTCAATGACTTCTTGTATATGTCTTAATTAAAAAACATAACAAGTTAACGTCTTACTATATTATAAGTCTTGTAACAATTAAAAGACTTCATATTTATAACTTTACAATAAAGTATAAACATGTATAACTAAAGTAATCATGAACTCCACAATTTGATTTTAATAGTAATTTCAAGTTAATTTATTACTTCATTTATTTATGACATTCCAAGAATACATAAATATTCAAATATGAAGTAGTCTTGTTAATATTTTGACACATGTTCTAAACAAGGCAATCTTAATCCTTTAAATCATATTGCTATGTGTTGTTTCTTGCACACTATAAAGATTTCTCCCACTTGTGCATGGAACAATCCACATGTAGCAGATAAACAACACGACACACGTTTGTTTATATGATTTGTGTCATAGATATTAGTATAGAAAGTAAATGTAGAACTGCATTGTCTAGTAAGGAAATGTACATGACTAACCTTTAAAAAAAACATCAGTGTCTACAATTAAAAAGTAATTATCTTGAGACATTCAAAAGATAATCTGGGTTACTACCAAGACAATAAAGCTTGTAGCTCCCACTGAATTAGAGAACATTACAATAATCCATTATTCAGAAATAAGATTCAATGCTCCCACTGAATTTGACAACATTGAAAGTGTTTCATAACAAGTGAAAACAAATATCCGGCTTTTAACTTTCCTACATCTTTGAAGGCTCATACGTAACAATTACTTAGGCACTCAAAGAGTGTATTCTACTATGTAGATAATGGACTATCCGTCAATACAATTAACTTGAAAATTGGGCATGCAATTTCTTCCTTTAATAGGTCTATCATCCCCACAATGGTATGTAGTACCTCTAAAGGGTTAAGGGAACAACAACTAGATAAAATATCCTAGTTTGCCTTTACTACCTTTTGCGGTAAGCAGTCTAGCTTCTAATTTAATAACTCATAATTTTCCAGTTAACCAAATGTCATATTTGTTACAAAAGAATTTAATCGCCGAATGAGGGTGATGAAATTTCTATGGAAAATAAAAATGTGCAATTCTCTTAACTATTAAAGCTTGCTATGAGTTATATTAGAATTTAGACAATTATAATGTTCCTATTATACCTTTCTCATTCATGAAAAGGAATAGGATTGAGTCTCACTCTTCTCTCATGGAAAGGAGACTAGGTTTGTTCTTTTAGTAAAGTTGACTCTAGCCAAAAACCCCTATGGGTGTAGATCAATTTACCAATAAAAGGATAACCCATGTTTACGGTTTAATATTGCATTAATACATTTAAAAAAATTTACAAAATTCAATTTTAGTATTTTCGATAATAAATCTTTAAGAAAATTAAATACCCATTGGTTAATATTCATATAAACCATAGAATTTTCTTAAAGCTAGGATCCTAATTGACATAGTACCATTACATCAGTTGATCTGCTAGTAATGATAGTATTCAACAAGGTAATTGTCGAACAATAATTGGCAAACAATTTCGAATTCCTAGATCTTAATGGAATTTACATTGCCAAACAATATTTCAATGTAAGCATGTTTTATTTCCATCTTATGCCTTGATTCCAAGCTCTCACTTACAACTCAATTAAGTCGTCTAATTTAAAGAACTGCAAATTAACATAGTTCCATTACATCAGTTGATCTGCTAGTAATGAAAGCATGGATTTACCATTCCATTGCAATCTAGTCCAAGCTCTCACATGACGTAAATCACAACTTTAAGTGTTCTTTTAATTAGATGGCATCAACTTACTTTTTTAGGGTATTAATTTTGATGTGTCAATCAAAATATGTACGAAGAAGCATGCACACATCTTCGTATCATAAGATTTACAAAACCTTTTTATTTACCAATTTAAGCTAAGATTAAATCAACAAAGTTTTAATTGAGGTATTGGGTTCACCAATCAAAGAATTACCTACAATTATTGCCCACTATATCCTACTACTGCATGAGTCAAAAGACCCAAGTTATTCAGATAATTACCACAAAGTGGCACGTGGAATTGAGGTCAATTCACCTTTAAGATGATTTTGTACATAAAAATAGTCGTACTTGGTAGCTCCAATTTGACACACAAAGGAGCGGAGAGACAAACGTCAGCACAAGTGCCAATTAAAAACGTGTCTCTTTTGGTTTGACAATTTAATGTCAATCCTCCTTAAACCACTCTTATAATTTGTCATAACTGGGTGAGCCGTTCTTACTATTGGTACAAAAACTCATCACTCAATTAAAAGTTTATGACTTTAAGTCTTAAAAAATATGTTATAAATTATAACCTTGCTAGTCTCGCCTGGGAGCAAATTACCGTGCGAAGCGAACCACTATCGGCACATAAGACTTTGCAAGATCCATAATTTATCACATCAAGTTTCACCATTATTTAGTCCATTTATTTTCTATTCAAAAATTACTTTTTTTTTTTTTTTTTTTTTTTTTTTTTTTTTTTTTTTTTTGCTTACAACTTGTCATATAATTAAACAAAAAACAAGAAATAATAAAAATAAACAACTAAATAACGCACATAACTTAACAATTAATTTAAGTAAACAAATAGCCACATACAAACTATATTTGATAAAACATATTAATAATCATTCTACGTTTAATTATGCATATATTTAACTAAGTCGATCACTTACAAAGGTAAGTAAGCCACATGCATCGACGTATCGATTGCGTTAGTCATAGCAAATATATACCATATTACACATAATAGATTCATTAATATTTAACTGAGGTCTTCCCCAATTTTAGATCTATCAAAAATTACATGTGATAAAATAGCTTAACAATTAATCAATCATAATCCATGACAAACATGCATGTTCCATCATGGATTAACACAAGTCACAAGATACACAAGTTAAACACATAAGCATGTTACAATTAGGGTTTCAAAACAACAAAACTATTTTTTTATATAATTAGGGCATCGCCCCCCCCTAAAAATTAGGGTTTTCAATTTTTTAAACCCTAAAAAATTGACTAACATTAAACACAATCCAAGATTCATTTTTTTATGTGTTTCGGTAATTAATTGCATGTTAAACCTGGCTCTGATACCACTGTTGGATTTTAATAACATGACTACTTCATAAATTAAACACATAACATCAAAGAGAACATGCAGAAGCGTATGATCAATTTAACACATAAAGAATTAACCGAATTTAAACGTAAACGTACCTTTGATTCTAGCTAAACAAGATTCAACTTCAAGTATTCTTCAATCAAGATCAAGAACCCTAATTAGGTAAGACATGTTTAGGGGATTGGATTCTTCATGTGTTCCAATTAGGCATTTTGGCAGGTTCAAATCTATTAACCTAATCTTTTGACATCTCTTGATGTGTTTTTTTAGGTCTATAAAAATCTACCAAGTTTTAAATTTATTTATTGCCGAACTAACCTATAGACTCTAAACACTCACGAGCAGTGTACCCGATCAATGTAGATAGTTTCTAGGTAAGCAAGGGTCGTTCACTAGGAGCAAAGCTAAAATGATCTAAAGGTATTCTAATTATTAATCTAACTATTCTATCCTATCCTAGAAAGCAATTAAAGATAAGGGGGTTTAGCCTGAGAGGCTACCACGATATTGTGTGTTATATAAACTAAATACGGGAAAGTAAATAACTAAACTAATGATAGGGAACAATAGATCGATATAAGGAAGAACGGGTTAGCCACGTCTAATCCATTTTATAGTTATATAAGCTTATGACTACTTGTTTTAATTCATTCAATTGTTTTTTCGCCAATCCGATTATCAATCCTGTCACGATTAAATAACCTACCATCGTGGTGGGAAAGAGGACATGATCATAGTGACCTATCTAGCATGAATACTAACTTATTGCTTTAAACCGTCTAACCTAGTTTGGCATTACGCGCTACTAGTCCTAATAGTGGCATGAGGTACGATTCCGGTGTGTTCCCTCTAAGCCGTCTATATAGGATTCGGATTACTACACTTATGATCAATTAAAGTAACCACAATTACATATAGTTAAATTACAGCAATTAAACCAATAAGATCATAATCTAGTTACATATACTTTTACTAGTTATAAGCAATAAACGAGTTTTTATCGATAAGCACACAATCCAATAACAAAGTAAACACATCAACACAAGCATAAAAACTAATAAAACTTCATAAAAATGACTAACACCTAAGGGTGTTAGCCCTTAATCTCTGTAAAAGATAGAGTATACATTGCGAATAAACATAGAGAATTCATGAATAAAATACTTATGCTAACCGAATGATACATGACGTTAAGTATTGAGATGTTCTTCATCGATCTTCGAGGAGGTGTTGGGGACGAGTTGGGGGTGTCCCCAACTGATAATGGTTATTCTAATGATAATAAAATCGTCCATAGGGCTGTGGTATTTATAGGGGTAAGGAAGAGTAGCCTCCAAGTTTACCAAAAATATGCCGTCTGCTGTTACGACCCCGATACGGCGCATCTAGAAATCCTATGCGCCGTATCTCCTTCAGAATCAGATAGATTTTCTTTTTCTCTTCGCGTGGCCGCTTGAATCAACTAAAACGGAGTCCGGATGAAGATTTTATGACCAAAACAGTGAAGCATCTTCTAAAGTTGTTACGTAAACATTATTTCTTCATTTGGCTTCGATTCTTCACTTGATTTATCGGTTAAGGCTCATATACGACGTATCTCAAGGATAGGATGCGCCGCATTCGATGTAATCCCGTCTTGGTCTTCAAATATCTAGGGCTTCTATACGGCGTATTCATAGAATCCGATACGCCGTATTCTTCAAATCGACCAAGTTTCATATACGGCGTATTCCCAAAGATGGATACGCCGTATGCATCAAAGTCAGGCAAGGTCTTGAACTCTTCTAAGTATATGGATACGGCGTATCTAATTAGCGTTGATATGCCGTATTGAGTGTCTGATCAGTAGGCATTCTTCAATATCTTCGTTTTTGCTCCAAAACACATCTTTTTCCATAACTTTCTCCAATTGCTCCGATATTACTGAGATTTACAAAAGTAAATGATTAAGTACCAAATCTCACACATAATAGTATAAAATGAGCAATATAAACGGGATAATGATGCTAATAATATGTACTTATTTGATGTCATCACTAATCTTTTGACATCTCTTGATCATATCCAGTAGATGATCCTACAAAGACAGGTTCCATAGGTTCAATGTTAGATAAACCTTCAGTGAGTTGATCAACTCTTAATGTTTTTAGTTTTTTATGATGAATTTGCTTACTAATGCACTGACTTGCCCTATTTGAGCTATTGAACAAAGATTGAGTATTAGACTTAACTTCACTAAGTTCCTTTCTGAGGGCCCTATTCTCTTTTAGAATCTCAGTGTTTGCATGCTGAAAAGTAAGGGCAGTTATTTTAGCTTGTTTAAGTTCTAATAACTCATCCTTACTAGTATTTAGTTCTAAAGCAAGATTCCTATATTTTGAAAGTATATTCAGTCTTTGCTCTTCCACAAACTTAAGGTATACACATGTATAATCAAGAAACGTTTGTCTATCTTCATTATCATCCACTAGTAAAAGAATGATGTCAACTTATTCACCATTTCTCGCATGCACTTTCCCAACAATTACCTTTTCATCATTTGCCAAGGCCATTAGTACCGTGACAATTACCATTTCCTCATCATTAGAGGAGATTTCCTTTTTATCCGATTCATTAGAGTAGGATGTGCATGAGTGTTTAGAGTTAGAGCTACTAGCAGCCAAATGGGTAAGTTTGGGTTCGGCCTTTTTGTATTCAAATGTAAAATCTTTTTCAACCTTAAGTTCTAAATGATTATTTGAAAAGGTTGGAGTTGAGGTGATAAGTTTGTGTTGGAATCTAGAGTTAGTAGAAGTTGGGTATAAGGGTAAGGATGATTTTTATATGTAGTCTTTCATGTAGTTACCAGGTCTATCACATTTAAAGCATTTCTATTGAGTGACCCTTGATTCACTGAATCTGGATGAGTTCTTTTTGAAGAATCTCTTAGAAATTAGTTAATACTCCATCCGTCCCAAGATTATTGTCCACTATTGACTTTTTTGGTATTTACTTTTAAACTTTGACTTTAAGTATTTTTTTTTTATATTACATAACACTTGATGCAAAATATATAAATGGATTGAGTTTTAAATGTATTTTCATTGGTATAACTTTCATTAAGTATTGTATAATACAAATAAACATATTTATAGTTAAAGTTGAGAAAGAAAGACCTAAAAAGTCAATAGGGGACAATAATTTTGGGACGGATGGAGTAAAGCTTTTTTCCTGAAACTCTTCATTAAGATTATTTAGGTACTCTTGACTACTTCTCACATCCTCTTCATCAATAGGATCATCTTGAAAGTCCAGAACAACAGAGTTACAAAAGAATGCATTTGATATAAGTGAGGTGGTCAGAGCTTTCTTCTTTTCAAAGGCATAAATTTTGGATATCAGGCTCTTTCATAATTGCATTTTTCATAGAGAGTGGCTAGGTCAAGATCATTGACATGGTTGGAGTTTTTGAGAACTCAATTAAAGTTTAGCCACTTATTTGAAAGATTGTTTACAAAACCAACATTTATTTCATGGTTTGAGAGATTGACCATCATTTTTAAGTTCATTCATGGGAACTTTATATCTAGTAAAGGTCTACGAGAGACTTTCATCATCAGTTGATTTGAAAGTATTATAGGTAACTTTTAGGTCCATGACCCTGTTTCCATTGAACTCAGAGGGACCTTCAAAGTTAAAAATCAAGTCACTCTGATATCACTTGTTGTTTCCTTTGAGTTGGTTTCAAATATTAACAAAGTTAACTAACCAACTTTCATGCTTAGCAAAGTATAAGAACACTTAACAAGAGAACAAGTAAGAAAGAATTACATAAGTGTTTTTCTACATTTAGTATTTTATTTGAAATGAATCAAAGAATTTACTAAGATTGTTTGTTGAATAACAATCTAACTTGAATGACAATGTATGGTATTGATCTCTCCACTAACTTAAACACTAACCAAAGTATGTGTTTAAGTAAGAACTATGCTAAAACTCTGAATAGATTAAGGGACTTAATTCTTTGAATGAGTAAATACTCTTGTGAATTTGTATCACATTAATTACACAAGTTGACATTCACTCATTTGAGACATTCTCTTTTATAGAAAGAGTAATATGTGGTTACCCATGAGTTAATAGCAACGTGTCAAACATTCAACTATAAAGTATTTCTACCAACTCTTCTACTTTCTTTGACTTTTTTATGATAAGTGTCTTTCTACTTATCTTCCCAAGAAAGTTTACACCTTACTTTCAAACACTTTAATACTTTTTCTAAAAAGTAAATTGCATAAATCATCCCTGTGGTTTGACGAAATTGCATGTGTAGTCCTTACCTTTTTGAAACTGCATATACCGTCCCTGTGGGATCCTTTTGGGGCATGTTTCGTCCCTGGCATAAAGCTAAATGACTACAATACCCTCTGTCTTTCGTCCCTCTTAGTTTTCACGTAAATTTCTTTTCTTAAAAATGAAAAGTCACCCAACAATTTGGAAGAAACAAATATGATAATTAATTTTCATTTCATCTTATTGAAACACTCACACATACCTATACAACTACTCACGTATAACAAACTTTGTTTATTCATCATCATCTTCATCAACAAGAAACCCAATAAAAAAAACATTATCATCTTCATCACCGACTTACTATTATCATCATCCTTCAAAAAAATAGTTAGCATCATCATCAACACCACATGATCGGACATATATGAAACCATACCATCGTATTTGACCAGAGCACTGTTGGATTTTAATAATATGACTACTTCATAAATTAAACACATAACATCAAAGAGAACATGCGGAAGCGTAGGATCAACTTAACACATAAAGAATTAACCCAATTTAAACGTAAACGTATCTTTGATTCTAGTTAAACAAGAATCAACTTCAAGTATTCTTCAATCAACATCAAGAACCCTAATTAGGGTTTATAAGTGGATTAACGAATTACCCTTTACCGTTTTGTAATTCAATCCAAGATGTAAACAATAGTGTGTTTACACCACGTTCTTGTACACACGTACTATTAGCGATTCGATGTGAATGCTAGTTCAATCACGAATAGAAACAACCAAAAATTATGTGTTTTGTTTCTCTGAATTAAACTGATCGAAACACATTATGGTACTAGAATTTGGTTATATACACATGCAATTGCATGGCATTACACGTGTATATAGAAATTGCATGCATATGATAATACATACGTATATACTATTAAAGCATATCATGCGTCTGGATTTAAAAGGATTTAAATGTCGTATCTTATCTTTTGAAGCCAATGAGATGTTTATATAGCCCTCAAACTTGTTCTCCAAGTTAGAGTCTATCACCTCCTCAAGTTTCACAAAACGACACTCGGACCCCTCCATTCCTTTCATGTTCGACCGGTTTCAACCAACACCTCACGGGTTTGGTTTTCATACTAATAAGTCCCTCGCGTATTAATTACTTTATTTGTGATTTAATAATTAAATATAATTATTTATATATTAATTATTTAACATCGATTCTCATACGTAAAGTGTGCAATCCCGTAGTCTCGAGTTCGATCCTAACACACAACTACTAAATTATGTCCACAAAACTAACAAGCCCCTCTACGCTACTAGATCTGCAGAGATCTTAAATTACCACATCGGAGGATCTATCTCTGCCGCCGCTCTTCGAATCTGATGCAGACGGTGTTGCAAAAACATCAATTATAAAGGAGGTTAATGATTGGGTTTTTATTTTTTGAGTTCGATTGTAGCTTTGGTTTTTCCATTGCTAAGAAAAGAGCGATGGCTTGAAAAATTGATGATAAAGGACGACATATTTTTGTTCCTGATTTAATGAATTTTGGTTTTGGTTAATCTTGAATAATTTGGGTAAAAGAGAAAAAAAAAATGATAAATATTTATTTTAATATGTTTTATAATTTATTGTTAGTGTTAGAAGTTTACCGTAATAAGAAATATGTATTTTTACGTAAAGATTGGTATGGGTTTATGTTTTGTTAATAATATATATATATATATATATATATAATATTATATTAATATATATATATATATATATATATATATATAATATATATATATTGTTAGCATTGATTTTATGCTATTTTGGAAGTGATGGTCATTTATAGCTTAGAACATTAAGTGTCATGTATAATATGTATTTTATGTTAAGTGGGCTAGTAGCATTAGTGTTGTTAGTTTAAATATATATGTGTAGTGCATATATTAGCCCACTTTGTTATCCAATATGTAAAGCCCATCAAGCCTTGCTTGATGGCAGCCAACACATATAACCAAACACTCTCTCATTTAGCAAGGGTACTTTTGAGAGAGTGTGTGTGTATTTTCTTCTCTTGTCTTCATTTCTCTCAATCTAATATACATACATTTCCAGTTTACTCTACTGCCACCAATCTTCTCATCTATCTTTCTTATCTTCTTTCTATTATTCTTTATTCTCTTCTTGTTCTTTACTGCCATTCGATCTATATCTAAAGTGGGTATGATAAAGTAGGATTTCAAGTCTCAACAAGTGGTATCAACAGCCATACAACGAGGTAGGAAGTTTTTTGTGTTCGGTTTGTGCTTACAAGAAACCATAAGCCACGTTTTTTTATCTCTTAAAAACGTGAGTTTTTGTTTTTTTTTACATTCGATCCACAAAAAAAAATAAAAATAAAAATAAAATAAAAAAAACAAGAAAAGTTGTGTTTGTTTGGTGTTTATACGAAGTGGGTCTTCAAAGTTTCTGTGATATATTCCAGTTTGCTCACTTGTTTACACTTGTGGAAGTTTGATTTGGTTTGTTATTCACTTTTTTGATAGTATGAATCAAACAAATCTTGCATAAGATTTGTCTGGATTATTTTAGTGAAAGGTGAATTATTGAAGTTGGTATAAGTTAGTAAAAGTTGTCAGGAAGCATGTGCAAGTGAGTGTGTTTGTAAAAGAAAAGTGCAAAAAGTCAAAAAGTGGTTGAAAAAAGCTAAAAATATCGCATTTGGCTCAAACAGCGAGTTCTATCACAATTGACTGAAACTAGCAATTTATCGCAATTGATTTGCTTTATCGCAATTGGAGCTAAAAAGGTTTTATCGCAATTCGTTTGTGTTATCGCAGTTGAGGCTTAAGGCTTTTATCGCATTTCATAACTGAAGGTCTTATCGCAATTGGCACATTTCCAGAATCTTATCGCAATTGCAACAGCGATAACTATCGCAATTGGCCTGATTCAGTCTTATCGCAATTGGGTTTGGAGCAGAATTATCGCAGTTCAACAAAACAGCTTGTCAGATATCTTATCTCAATTGCGATATCGGACAAAACACCAATTGCGATATCGGACAAAATTAACTTTTCAGTATTGTCATTTTCAGTCCCTGTACTTTCCAGCAGCCTTAGGAAACTTTCAAATTTGGCAGTTTTGGCCCTCGTACTTCGGTGAAACGATTTCAAAGTTGTCAGTTTACGTCAAAACTTCAAATGGTTATAACTTTTGAACCGTAACTCCGTTTTCAGTCCACGACTTGTCAAAACGACCGTGAGACCGAGGAGAAGGACACGTTGAATAAATTTATTCATTCAACCCAAGTTTCGAGGCCTAAAAACGCTCCAGAATGAAGTTATTGAGGTTTTAAGTTTCCAGACCAAAATTCCACCATAACAACTTGCATCAACCTAACCAAATTACAACCTCAAACGATCATCATCAACAAACCAAAGCTTCACAACAACAACCAAGCTTAACCTTCAACAACAACATCTCCTACTTTGTTGCAACGATCCTGTATCTATTTTATCATACAATCATCATCAATGGCATCTCATCAAGACGATATCACAATTGCTTTGGCAAATGGTTTTGCTTCAGTATACAGGGCATTAAATATCGAACCACATAACAACAACCAATGGAATTCACCGTACACTGATAATACGCAGTTATATATGGGACAAGAATGTCAAATGGTTGATGTTATCGGGAATCAACAAGGAAATGCTATGGGTATACAGACGGGGAATCAAATGCTTCAGAATGGGGTCAATCCGAATGAGGATTATTGTTTCATGACTTCATCTGAAATTCAAAGGAGTGATATAGGCAGAATTGGTAATGTTCCTGCAATGACGAAAGTAGAAAAGCTCCAGTACATGCTGATGCTAGCCAACAAGGAACATTCGGGAATACCGTTGACTACTGAGGAATCAGACTTCTTGCTTTCAACCAGAATCAATGATAATTCCACATAAGTCACAGGAGTCTCCGATCCTATGCCTGATCAGCTCGAACAAACAACATCATGCAGTGATTCTGAAACTCCTCCGTCCTATGACACAGAACCACTCCATGAGGTACCATCATTGTTTGCTCATGAAAAGCTACATTCTTTGCCTCTCGAACCTAATTATGATACATACATGGACACGCCAAGTTGTAGCAATACTAATTTGACAAATCCATATATGGATCCTAATGAAGTTCAAGTTGCACAAAATGTTGCTAATGATGAGGAAACCCGTTCTCTCTTTGAATCATTACTTCATAATTGTCAAATTGAGATTGAAAAGGTCAAAAAGATCAATCGCGATGTCAAAGCCGCGAATGTGAAATTGACCACTGAGCTTGAGAGTTATAAGGTCAATGCAAGAGCTTATGATTTTCATAACAAAAAACAGTCAGAACTTGAGGTTAGCTTAAAAGATTCTGAGTTAAGAGAGAAACATTTGCAAATCAAATTTGACACTCTTGATGTTAATTTGAACAATAAAATCAAATCTCTTAACAAAGAAATTTCCGAACTAACCAACCAACTTTCAAAACAAAAATCAACTTATTCCAATCTTGAAAAAGAAAAGAAGGAGTTGAATGAAAGGTTTTTAAAACGTGAAAAGGATCTTCTTAAAGAGATCTCTGACAAAAAGGAAACCATTGCAAAGTTGGACAATTTGCTTGTAAAAACGGGTCAATCTGCTC
The DNA here is from genome assembly GCA_021014915.2 of Artemisia tridentata subsp. tridentata. Classification (NCBI taxonomy): domain Eukaryota; kingdom Viridiplantae; phylum Streptophyta; class Magnoliopsida; order Asterales; family Asteraceae; genus Artemisia; species Artemisia tridentata. The sequence continues at coordinate 302,264,889 of CP139501.1, read as the reverse complement.
AAACAGTTAACTTGTTAATAAACGATCCAAACCCGATTTTACATACGCTAAAGAAAGTGGCTATTGGTTATGAAAACCCTTATAATCTCAAGAAAGCTCAAAAAGAACAGAATGTGCTTTATAATGGTAATTTAATAAATGCTATCCATGACCCTCCTCCGGGTTATGATTCTAGTGAAACGATTGAGCTTTCCGAAAAGAGCAGAAACAAAATGCGACAATTGAACAAAGAAATAAAACCCATTGACTATAATGAAGCTAACAAACTTGCTGGGGTTCATATTGTTCAAAAGGAGTCACAATTGTTTTTTCAAAGACCAGTGGTCTTCACAAAACAAGAAGCTGTTTCAAAATATCTGCCTAACATCGAACAAATGGCATCTAAAAACACTTATGATTCAAGTGCAGCTAGACTATATTTGGTTGATCTTTAAAAAGAGAATTGAAACACTTAAAAGTGTTGTGGCTTCCAAAGCAAATAATCAAAAATTTGAATGGTTTCCAGGTGTTCAGGATGAAATTAAAAAGATTTTTGAATCGAAAATTAATCCACATATTGCTGCAATTTATGCGGTAGTTCTTAATATTGAACGATGTCTTTTGAAAGAGTCAGCCGAATTTGTTAAGGACCACAAATCCTTAGTAAAGGAAGCTAATGAATACTTGGAACACATAAAAGTTTTGGAAAAGCATAATGACAATCTCTGCTTCGAAGCTCTATCGACCGACATCATGTCCATTATTTTCCAAACATATTCTGTCGAGGATGATGAAAGACTCCGTGCTGAGACTTCTGAAATTGTTTTAAAATATGAAAATGCGCTCGCAAAGGTTGAAAAACAAAATGTCACATATTTTAAACAACTTGATCAGAAAAAGGAAGAATGCAAATATGACAAATTGTCGTATGAGCGTTCTTACAAAAGTTTGCAAGAAAAAATTGATCTTTTGAAGTCTCAGCTTGAAAGTCAAAATAGGAAGGGTGAGGAAACTAAGTTTGCAAAACCATCAACTTCGGAACAACTAAAAATGTCACTTTCTCAAACGGTTCCAACAGTTGATGTGACAATTGATTTGACAAAACCAGTCACTCCAACACCCTTGCCTAAAACACCAAAAGTGATAGCACCTGGCCTTTCTAGGAATTGCTCACCGAATGTGACCACTCAAACAGTTAAGGAATCAGTTGGTTCAAACAAAACGGTCCACAATCTCTACCTAGAAACAGCTAGGCAAAAGGCACAGATTCGACAAGACGGAATTTTAGGCACAAAACCTAGAGTGATGAATTCTACAACATTACAAAGCATTGCTAGTAGTAGTAAACCACTACCTAGGATCATTCAACTAAAGACTAGGGATTGGCTTGCATCTAAGAGTAGTTGCGAAAAAGAAAATGTTATTAACGTAGAATCCAACACTAAGAATTCAAATTCCTCTTCGAACAAAAAGCAGGTTCAAAATGACAGTAGTGACAAAGTTAAGGTTGCCGTTTTAAACAAAAATGTTGAATTTGTCTGTCCTACATGTCAAAAATGTGTCGTTTCAACTAATCATGATGCATGTGTTGCACAATATATCAAGAAAGCAAATGCAAGTGCTAAGGCACAATCCTCTAAGACACCAAATAGCAACAAACCCGTTGCTAAGAAGCAAAAGGCTAAGAAACCAACTAGGTGGATCTCTACAGGACGTAGTGTTTCTCAAAATGAGACTTCCGCTGCATCTGAAAAGGAAACAACTCCTAGATCTTGCCCTAGGTGGATTCCCACGGGAAAAGTTTTTAAAACAGTTGGTCTTAGATGGATTCCCACAGGAAAGATTCTTGATAGCTGCACCACAACAAGTAATAGTGAAAATCATCAGGATAAGGATGTAGAAACCACTACAACCATTGATAGTGGACACCCTCAATGTGATGATTCATGTTCTTCTAACACTATTATTTGTGCATATTCTTCTTTTGTGGATTCTGTTATTGCAGATACTCGTGAAAGTGTTGAGAGTTCACTCGCTGAATGTGGAAGAGAAGACCTTTATGCCAACATCGCATTTGGAAATCCTGGTCTACATCCACTCTTAACTCCACTTTTACTTGTTCATACTTAATCATTCTTTGTGAATATACATTTTTTGAAAACATCAAAATGAATATACAAAAATGGAAAATTTTCAAAAAGTACAAAAACAATATAAATCACAAAAATCCAAAAATATTCTTCTCCGACATGTCTCTCGTATAATCAATATTCTGTACGTACTTAGAAATATCATTCAACAATGATACGGGCATGTACAGATGCTTGAGCAAGAGTTCTTTAAATGGTTTCAAAACATGTCGTTTTCTCAAACTTTTTTCTTAAATGGCTTCTGAGAGACTCACTCCAGAACCCGAGCTTAATCTAATGGCTTTCGTGCATTTCAGTACGAAACCCGCGCTTAATTTAATGGCTTTCGTGCACTTCAGTACGAAACCCGAGCTTAACCTGATGGCTTCTAATCATATCGGATTAGGACCCGCGCTTAACTAAATGGCTCTTGCACACATCAGTTCTGGACCCGAACTTCAAATAAAGGAAAGTGTTGTGCAAAACCAATTTCTTTTTCTAACACTTATCCTAAAAACAAATGAAGATATTTATCCTTACATATCTTCAAAGATTTTCAAAATCTTCTCTATCTTGAGCACATTTTTTTTCAAGATTTTTCAATAAGATTTTTCCAAATCTTTCATAAAGTGCTCAAGATAACTCCCTCCTAAACCCTTAAAACTGCTTTTAAACTAAAATGTTTAACCATATGCTTTGTTTAAGGGGGAGTAGAAAAACAAAAATGTTCCAATTTCATGCTCAAATCCGTCTATCTCTCCAAAAAGTTTCATTTTAATCAGTTGATATCAAAAATATCACTGCATGCTATTTTTGAGGGGGAGAAGATGTGATTAAAATGTGATCGAAAAGGAATCTCAAAATGAGTTCTTCAAAAAGACTCAGCATGAACCCTCGAATTGACGAAAGATAAATGTCAGTAATCGAAAAGACTAGTCCGGGACGGGTAATAATTTCAAGATGGTTATCCATTGATGTAAACGTGTCTCGCAAAGGACTTGTCTGAGTAGAATGTACCAATTCGAGAGATGATCTTTTGATATGAACGGGACGGGTAATAACTTCAAGCTAGTCTAACTAGTGATGTAAACGTGTCTCGCAATGGTCATATTAATTGAAAATCGATCAGTTCAAAAAGTGCGAACTCTACCCATCATGTGCAATTCTTTCTTAAATCTCATATGCACGTGTGAAGGGGGAGTATTTCAGAAAATGCAAAACTCTCGATGTATTAACAAAATGTGTTTTATTCATGAACACTTTGAGAGATTTTCTCAAATGGTTTTATGGCAAGTGATCAACAAACCTAGGATAATCATGGTGTTATAAGGTGATTATGGTTAGGTTATGTCCTATGATCCGCCAGAGCCGGAGGGATCTACCCAAGGATAATTCCATTTTATTAGAATTAGAAGTCCTTAGGTAAGATTGAAAAAAAAGGAGTAAATGAGAAAGGAGAAAGAAGGGGTTGAAGAATGAAAAAGAAAAGTTTAATGTAAGGGTGAAAAGAAATAGCCCTCCATGAAAACTTAGGTCAGAAACCGGGTCAATACATATGCTATCGGTACTCACTAAGGTGATACTGATATTGAAGACAAGACGTCATGGACCCAGTGACGCATTGCACCACCCCTCTTATCCACTCAGATATCTCTCAAAAGATATTTGTTTCATTTCTCACGGAGAACACTGCATAATCTATCGGCCTCTCACTCCGAGATGTGTTGATATTGAAAAGGTGGCACTCTGCTCCATGCCTCCGACGACTAAAACCAAAACGCACATTATTGAGTCTAGAGACATGAGATTCATCAAAGATCTCTTAGGAACACTTCCTATGCAATACACTTGTGTTCACTCAAAAGGATACAAGTTGTATGAGTCTTAATGAGATCTTTAGATCTTGCCTCACGACATGATGGCCACTGGACGATTTATTGCTAACTGTCTTATGCAGGTACCGACGGAAGTCCATTCACCATCATCATCTACAACGTAGACGCATCTGATCAGAAGAAGTAGATCAAGGCAAGAACATTTAAAGTCAATACTTTGAAGATCACAAAGCATGAAGGAACAATGAATCAAGTCTATTATACAATGACACACAAAGTTCAAGACATCAAAAGCAAAAGACCAATCACCGGAGCGTCATTGAAATGACCATCCCTTATGGGGAGATTATTAGCATTGATTTTATGCTATTTTGAAAGTGATGGTCATTTATAGCTTAGAACATTAAGTGTCATGTATAATATGTATTTTATGTTAAGTGGGCTAGTAGCATTAGTGTTGTTAGTTTAAATATATATGTGTAGTGCATATATTAGCCCACTTTGTTATCCAATATGTAAAGCCCATCAAGCCTTGCTTGATGGCAGCCAACACATATAACCAAACACTCTCTCATTTAGCAAGGGTGCTTTTGAGAGAGTGTGTGTGTATTTTCTTCTCTTGTAACTTTCTCTCTAATCTAATATATACACATTTCTCTACTGCCACCACATCTCATCTATATTTCTTCTCATTCCTTATCTATATTATTCTCTTCTTCTAGTTCTTTAACTGCCATTCGATCTATTGTGTTTGTGGGTATGATAAAGTAGGATTTCAAGTTACAACATATATATATATATATATATATATATATATATATATATATATATATATATATATATATATATATATATATATATATATATATATATATATATATTATATATATTTTAGAATTTGTTTATAAATTTTTGAGTAAAGGTGATTTTGATGGGTGTTAATATTTATAGCTTTCTCGGTTTTCTTTTAGAGACGATGAACATGAAGAATTTAATTTAGAAATAGAAGGAAAAATCAAGAGAAAGATAAGGGGTTGAAGACATAGGGTATTTTGGTCATTTTACTTTGAGTCAGGGACGATAATCAAACGAAAAGTTTCTCACAAGGACTGTACTTGCACTTTCGAAAATATTTGACTGCCTCTGCAATTTCGTCAAACCACATGGACGATTTTTGCAATTTACTCTTTCCTAAATATCTAAGTTCATAATGTCTTTGATTTGTTGAGGAGATCAAGAGGAGTCGGTAAGTTATTATTATTACTCACTGAATCAATCATCTTCTTTCAGGTTAAGACCTTCACTTATCGAGTTTCATCTTAGAAAGTGGTGAGACTTTTTGTAGTCTCTGATTATCTCTAAAGATGACTCCTTGAAAATTCAATCATTCAGGGGATTCACTTATACTTCGGTTATTTTATGTTCATATACTAGTCAAAGACCATTGGTTTGTAAACTCGCCCACACGTAATCAAGAGTTTAACCCACGAACTTCATTTTACGCTATGTGTCCCCTGCCATTAGGTTATTATCGCGAAAACTGTAACGTTTATACATATGTCATCACAAAATTAACACTATGTATTATGATTTATCATGATAAAAAGTTGCTACTACTTCCAAAAGTTTATTATCACAAAGTAAGCTTAAAACCTCAAAGTACGATAACAAGACAGTCAAATTAGAAATTTCTATGAGTATATAAAATAACAAATGTCATGCTAGCTAGCTGCTTTAACTAAAAAAAAAAGGATTGTGATCTTTATGGTTTTTTATGATAGTGATCTATATCTAACAAAAATAACTTCATCATATCATCAATAAAATATTACGAACATGTATATGATATTTGCCTATGGATGAAGTACAAAATGTTAAATTATGAGCAAGTCAATGTAGTGTCATTTAATATTCGACTCGGTAGATTGGACATGTTGACAGTGGCTTTCTAGAGATCCTAATTGATTTCCACAACGTACCATTCGTCTTCAAGTACACTTTCACTAGGACTTTGGAAAAGCATTTAATTTTTTGTCTAGAAAATATAAAATATATCTGACTAATTAAACTAGCTAGACTCTCGAAATACTCCTAACAAATTAATACTCATATGTTAAAGAGCGTTTACGCCAATGGGATTAAAATAAAGAAATGTCTACAAAAGGAAACAACAAATTAAACTATGCAAATGAAAGGCCACTTGTGTCTCAATGACAATCTTGGGGCTCATATACTTCAGTTTATAAGACGTACTTGAACTTCATCTTGTGTGAGTAAAGTTTGTGTTCGTTAATGTGTTATGCTCGTTATGAAGCTGGAATTTAAGCATTGAAAGGGTGGCCGTGTTGCTAAAAGCTAGTGAGATTTCTCGAGTTTGAACCAACGTTTGATACAAATAAGTCTGAACTGATCATGCAAACTTCTTTGAAAGCACAAGCTTTACCTTATATAGCTTCCCAACTTATGAAATCCCAAAATTCATGCATCTAAAATTGAGGGCCTTTTATGTAAGAGCATGGAAGTTGGGGGTCTGTATGAAGAAATTACAAGGTTTGACTGCAGGTGCAAGTGACAGTTAGTTTGTAGGTAAGAGATCACGTGTCATCACGTGGGTGGGTCAAAGATGGATTGAAAGTGCGTGCAGTGTAACGTAAAGAGAGAACCTATGGCTGTCGACCACGAGGCTTTATCTTCTCCGTCTCTACTTCGGGAATTGGTTCTTCGAGCCCTTAAATAACTCTCCCACTCGATCTCATACGCGCGTTTCTCTCAACTTAAAATGTTCTTTTTCCGTTTCAAAATTATTGTCAGTAGACAAAAATTACAAAGTTTAAAAAAAATGGTATCACTTTAATATTCAGCAATTCAAATAGAATATTCCTCTACCAAATTATCTAGTTTTGACTTAAAAAAAAAAATGGACAATTATTTTAATATATTTAGAAAAGAAAATATGAACTATAATTTTGAGACGGAGGAAATATCTTTTTTTTCCCTTATAATTTACGGTAAAACGTTTAATCTAAGGCTATATTTAAGCCAAGGCTTCAAGATATAATGCGTGTTATAGATAATACAAAGGAAACAGGCATTTAGTGACTAAGTTCTAGTGACACAAAGTCTGCTTCCTTTCCTTTTTGAAAGGCACGAAAATTTAATTTCTTAGTCATCTTTTAAAATGTAAGTAAAAAACGTTATAATTTGTGATGAAAGGATTGTTTTTATGAACAAATTGTGTTTCAAAAGTCAAATATATATTCTTCACATCTTTCGTGTCACTATAGATAAGTCTAAGGCTACGTTTAAGGCTTCAAGCATTTTGTATGCCTACGTTGAAGATACTGTCTTTCTTCAAGTTAAAATGTTCTTTGAACATTATGTTGTGGGAGTCAAAATATGATACATTCATCTTTTTCATAATTTTTGATAAAGTTTTTATCTAAGGCTACGTTTTAAGGCTTCAAGCAGCTTAGATGCATTACATGTTATACATAATACAAAGGAAACAAGCATTTAGTGACCAAGTTGTAGTGACACAATTTTTTTATTTTATTTAAATCTTTTCTTTTTCTTTTCGAATGACACAAGGATTTTATTTTCCGGTGTCACTTTTTAAATGTGGGTAAAATATTATAAGTTGGTGATTGAAGGATGGTTTAAAATTATGAACAAATTGTGTTTCGAAAAGCAAATATATATTCTTCACACTTTTTGTGTCACTATAAATTTTGACAAGTCACTGAAAATAAGTCCTAACAAATAATCTTCTTAACTTTAATTACTAACAATACATTTTATGTCATTATTATCCCATTAATTATCACTTTTTATCTTCAATTTTGAATTTGCAGCATGTCGAAATCACATAGTTATTAAGAAGATTGGTAGAAACAAATTTTAAGAAAATGTATGATATTCTTTTTCTAAGAGCTTGGGGTATGGTTGGCTGGTAAGCTAGCGCCAAACCACCAGCCCAAATCTTCATTTGGCTCGCCGTACCAAGTTTCGTGCCAAATAGTCTTGGTTGTTTGCTACCTGCCAGTGCCAATGATTTTTTTATTATTTTTTTATTTTTTATTTTTTATTTTTTTTTGTTGTTGTTGTATTTGTGTATTTAGTGGGGTATGTGTGGATCTAACGTCACAACATTTGTATGAACGAGAGGGGTTTTTTAGGTGCCGTTGAAGATCTCGTGCCATAGGAATTTTAGATGACGTAGCAAAGTTTTTGCCAACGGCACGAGACCAACGACACCAGAGTACCCAGTGCTCTAAGTGTACGAGAAGCAAATCAAAATCAGTGACATCTTATTTTACTTTTGTGACATGCAACACATTTTTACCTATGATAGCACTTATTTTAAGTGTCACTAACGAACAGTTTCGTTGTACTAACTGTAGAAATTAATCTACTAATGTGCAAGTAAGAATAATGATTCCGAATGAGCTCTCGATGTTTTACTAATGTGCAACTGTAGAAATTAATCTACTACGTAACAGATTTGTTTGCACCGGCAGAACTATTAGACCACTCCTAACAGTTAACTCAGCTTTAAAATTTAAGTCATGCCTCGTTAGCTTTAACACACTCACCCTTAACTCAGCTTTAACACACCCAACAATAACTCGGCTTTAACACACCTTAACTCACCTTTATATCAAATATTTTCAAATTCAACCCCTAATCTTATAAATACTTCATTTTTTAAAAACATAACATTCATTAAAAAATATAACATTACATACTTAAAAAAAAAATTACAACGAAATTAAAAAAACTTAACATGATAACGAATTAAATATTGATTCATCGTCTTCTGAATATTCTTCTTCTTGATGTTGAAGGTGCTTCTGCCAAACATGCTCCATAAGGTCTCGTTGGAGTTGAGTATACGTTCACGAAAGATATGCCCACGTGATATCGAAGGTCCAGCTGCTTCTTGTTGTTCCATCTGCACAACTTGTTCGTACACGGATGCTATAAACTGAATGTCTTCTTCGTCATCTGAAAAGTTGCTAACTTGATTCGGATCCATTGTGAATGAAAAACTTTTTTTTTTTTTTTTTTGGAAGGTTGAAAATGAAAGCATATGATGGAATATATTGATTTGTGAAAGTGTGAAAAATGTGGTGTGAAATGGGTATTTATAGGAAAGTGAAAATGGTTTTTTTTTTTTTTTTTTTTTTTTTTTTTTTTTTTTTTTTTTTTTTACATAATATACCCTTAACGCAGCGTTAAAGGTTTAACGTGGCTCTTAACACTGCTTTAACTCAAGCCACACCCAACAGTTAACGCACGTTAACGTGCAAATAACGTGCCTTTTTTTCCCCTTAACGCAGCTTTGACATGCTCCATTGGGAGTGGTCTTAAAGGGCTGGGGAGAACTCCACTCAAAAAAATAAAACAAAAGTAATATATAAAAATAAAAATTGTGACATAGAATATAAATAGCTTATATTTTAGAGTCAAATGGTTACAACCAATATGTTATACGGAGTATATGGCTTGTTTCATGCAACTCTTTCTTTTAGTATAGTTTGTTTTTATCTAATAAGTATATTCGTTTAGAAAATATGCTTTCACTTTAAATACGTTTGATTAAAACCAAACCCCGAACAAAAAGTTCAATTTTAAGTTTTTTAAAACCAAATATTGCACCAAAAGTTCGGATTAGTTTTTTCGGTTTTCAGTTTTTTCATTAGAGAATATCTTTCCTACAACTTTGAAATTACTTTCGCAAACAGTTTGAAATCATTTTCGCTTTAGGCTTCAAAATATCTAGAATTTTTGAAAAACTTTTATATGAGTTCCAAACATGACCTTTCAAAAATCCAACTTTTTATTAAATTCTGATCAAATTCTCGGATATTTGAATACGGATATTTTTTGAACACCCACGACTTAAATCAAGAAATCCTAAAAGGAAAATTGAATATTTTGTCGAATAAATGATAAGATTACATAACATGTATATAAAGATGAGATGTGTGAATATATATGAAATAAATAAAACTAACTTTACGAATTTATTGTAGTGTTAGCTAAATATACATATGTTACGTATATCTAATACACATGTATCTTAGTTTTTACTTTGGTGATTACTTGTATTGAAGCTAATATGTATACTTATTTTTTATTAGTTTTATTAATATTAGTATGGGGCAGTTCGGTTTTTTCTGTTTGGGTTTTCATATAAACCTAAAAACCGAATCAAAACTTTCGGTGTTTTTAAAACCGACCATCGGTTTAGAATTGATTCTGTTTTTTTAGAGCGTTTATTTTGGTTTTTGGTTTTTAGTTCGGTTTTTCAGTTTTGTTACTCTGCCCTAATTAATGCTAATGTGTTTGATCAATTATTTTGCCATCTCTAACAAAACTAGTTATTACTAAAATGAAGAAGATTGTAGGTTCGATTTTAAGAAGAGCATGACCTGACCACGACTCAAGGCCACATCTCAAATTGGTGGAACATTCCCATGTGAAAAGTCCACATCTCATAGTGGAGGAGTTTTTCCTTGTAGCAAGTCCAAAAAGGTTATGCTTATACTTGACATAATATTCTAACAAATACTGTTGACTTACAACAAGAAATCTTGTCTCTTGACTTTATCTTTGTCTTCAAAATTTGAAGTTGGTACTCAAAAGTTTCGATACGTTTTGTTCAGTTTTGATTAAACTAATATATATAATTTATTTGAAAATACAAAAGAGATGATAATTAATGCTAATCTATCTAAAACTCCACCACGATTCTTGAAATAGAGACAAACTTAACTTGCTCGTAAGTTTATAGCTAAGAGAATTATACCAAAATTTAGATATGCATTCTTGACGCTAAATGGGGATTTCGCTAGAAAATAAAACACAAAAAGAAAAGGTAGTGTAACAAATAAAATTTAGTTTTCTACTTTTGAGAAATGATGGATGTAGATGTGTTACTTAACCTGGAAGAAAGCAGGATCTGTGTCCCCTCCAATGGCAGAATACTCCCCCGAAATTTAGGGCACCCATACCTCTCCTCTTCTGTTACACAAGACCTACATCTATAAATATGATGTCACTTTCCTATATCTTTGATAATAAAATGCCTAGAAACTTACAACGTTATTTTATTTCCTTTTATTTATACTACTCCAGTTATAAGTCCCGTGCACTGTCGGCGTATGTGTCCGGACGTCATGATCCGTCCGGACCACGCCCACTCCCGTATGTGTTCAAGGGAAGTGCTTCAACAACCGGAATAAAATAAAGATAGCGCAGTTGTTACCTCGCAAATTATTTATATCAATGTTCGTGGTCACATGTGTCCGAACTATTCAAGTATTGCACTATCAGCTTAGGACCGATACTACAATACTGGGGGGGACGTGTTGGCATATGTGCCCGGACGTCATGATCCGTCCGGACCACGCCCACTCATCCGGACGTGGTATTTCGTCCGGACTATCTTCTCACCTCCAGAAAAGCCTACTGAAAGGCCCGCCGCCATTTACGCTGAGCAGTCCCATCAACCACCGCCTTCCCTGATTTCCCAGGATTGTGTTCCCCACGTGATCTGACACCTACTTACTATGTCAGGCATAGGTCAACTCGCTTAGTCCCGAGGTAAACAGGTACAGTAGGTGTGGGTGGTATAAATACCCACACCTCATTTATGATTTGCATTCAATTTTACACCTACTATATTTACTCTTGTTCTACTGTTCATTCCCTCGTAATCAGATACTTACTCTTATGCCGGAGGTTGGTCTTGGGATAAAATTCGGGACGAGCCTAACGCGTGTACTTCTTGTGTATAAGAGATCGTAAAGTCCGAAGGAGCTACTCCGAAGGGCATTGTATAGAAGTGAGGCCTATCTACAAGGTTTTACTTCAACAAATTGGCGCCATCCGTGGGACCCGCTATTCAATCTACCAAGACATTGAAATGGCTGGTTCTTCCCTTCGTTCCCCACGTCTCGACGACAGAGAGGACGAAACCAATGATAACAACAACCGATACGAAACCGATAACAATAACGACCAGTACGAAACCGATAACAATAACAACCGATACGAGACTGATAACAACCCCAACCAATACGAACCCAGCAACACTCACAACCGGTATGGAACCAACAATAACAATCAAAACCGGCATGACAACTCGGCCGAAGACTCTCCCAGTCTCCAGGATCTGATCATGGGCCAAGTAGCTTCGCTAACGGAACTAATCATAAGCGCTCTTAAGCCGATACGACTCAACTTCGAAGACGAAGGAAATGCGAATCAGGGAAAGGAAAAGGTGGGCGAGGGGAAGGAGGATGACCTGCACAAACCTTTTAAAGAGGTGTCAAGGTCACCGTTCACTTGCCGCATCGTGGAATTCTCCGGCCCGAGCCATGTCATGCCGCTGAACATGAAATTCTATGACGGATCAACGGATCCAAATGATCATCTCACCAGGTTCACAGGAGCCGCTAACCAAGGGGAATGGCCAATGCCGGTGTGGTGTCGCATGTTCCAACAAACTCTGGACGGAGCAGCGGGAGGATGGTTTGAACGTTTAGAACCAGGGAGTGTTGATAGCTGGAACGAATTAAGAGAGCAATTCTCGACAAGATTTGCCCTTTGGAAGAAATGTATAAAAGACCCTACGGAAGTTACAAAAATTGTCCGGCGAGCTCACGAGTCCCTTCCGGATTTTAAGGAAAGGTGGACAGATGAGGCAAGCTACATCAGCGGTGTACCGGAAATCATGAGGATCTCCGCTTTCATGAGCGCACATAAATGTCCGGCCCTTGCCAAAAAAATTTCCGATAGGGTACCACGAACAGTTACGGAGATGTTTACCAAGGTAGACGATTTCATAAGGTCAGAAGAAGCGTATCGCAATACGGAATTACCGAAGGGCGAGGGTTTTGATTCAAGCAGGAAGGGAAGCCAGGCGTTCAGAAATGATAAGCCGCGAGGAGAACGCCGAAATGACTACCGGCAGAGGGATGTGTATCACCCTTATGTCGCTCCTAAAAACAATTACAACCGCAATGACCACCCTCTTCCAGAGTATCGCCGGATCGACGCTCCTAAACCAGGTAATTATCGTACAGGTCTAATGTCATTGGTAAAACCCCCCAGGGAAATACTGGCCACGGAGCATCATCTGAACCTACCAACCCCTCCCCCGACAGGAAGCAGGTCGAAAAAGGAAAATATGGATAAATACTGCGAGTACCATAGGGAAAAAGGACATGTCACTGACGATTGCTTCCAGTTAAAGAGACAGCTAGCAATAGCACTAGAATCCGGGAAACTAGACCATCTTCTGAAAGACTTTAGACAGCAAGACGGTGGAAAGGGTAAGGATCAACGAAGAAATGATACAGGAAAAGCCAAAGTAATCAACGTGTTAAGGGGCCTACCAGATAACCGGGAGAAAAGATCTGGAGGTCGCGATGAGGGATGGATGAACGTCTCAATAGTTTTTCCCCCTGTCAGGACAAGGGATTTGTCAAATGAACCTCTCATCATTGAAGGTAATATCGAAGGGTACTTGATCCGAAGGATATATGTGGATGAAGGGTCGTCCGTAAACGTTATGTACGAACATTGCTTCGATCACCTCAGTGCAGAAATAAAAGCCAAGATAAAAACGACGAACGTTTCCCTGGTGAGTTTCTCCGGAGAAACAAGTATTCCGATAGGGAAGATCGATTTAGACGTATGCTTCGGTGATCATGGAATGTTACGGAGGACAACTATGAGATTCTGTGTGGTACCTTCTCCGTCACCCTATGACGTCATATTGGGAAGTTCTGGTCTGGAAGGACTAAGGGCCATCCCTTCGACCATACATGCCATGATCAAGTTCCCTACGCCAAAAGGAGTAGCAACCTTGTCAACACGACCGGCCACGATGTTGGAATGCCAGAAATTAGAGAAAGAGGCAGAAGTCATTAATCCGATGGTAGACAAAACGGAGGGAATTTTGGTAAGCTCCACACATCCCGAACAATCGGATACTATAGGGACAGGATTCTCAAGGAAAAGACAACATAGTTTGATCGGACGCCATCTAGATATTGATGTTGTAGACACACCCATAGCCCAAAAGATGCACAACTCAAACGAACAGATGAAAGCCGGAACTGTCGGACCAGTCTGATACCCCACTCGGATCTCCAACCCTTCACTCGCAATAAAGAACGACGAAAGAAAGCGCGGGTAAATTGACTTCAAAAATGTGAACGTAACAGAAATAGTGCGTATTAAGCAGTCGAATCTTACCACAACAGCTCGCGAACACTTCGTGCAATGAACCAAGAAGTCCCCCCTGACTCAGAATGTAATAAATTTACGAAATAGTTTTTTGTGAAAGTTGTAAACCGGAACTCAGTAGTATTTATGGCAAGTTGTAATTCTTCAATTACCAGGGGAATAAATCTCCAATATAAATGAATTGCATGTTCTATGTTTATGTAACTACTCGTAAAATTTCACATTATAATGAACTATCTCACAGAATACTTGTCCATTTTTCTGCGTGTAAAGTTTTTTTTTTTATTTATCTGATCATAACTACTATCCCATGTGACGTAACTCACATCCTCGATAAACGTGCTCCCACGCAGACCAACCTTAACTTATTTAATATTTATTTTACATAAATATTTCCATACAAAAACCTACAACATACCATTTGCCATTTTACGATAATTTGTTGACAAACGTACAAACTAAACATTTCTCATCTAATAGAGTTTCTAACAAAACCCTAAATTATTATAACAACAATTGTGAATAACTAAACCCTAAAACACTAAAGTACAACTCATTTGAACCAATGTACAAGTTACTAAAGCACAGAAACCCTAAATCCACTTTAACTTTCGGTACAAACCCTAATTTCATTTAACTATGATTTTAGGTACTAAATTCACAAATCTTAATTAATATATAAAAGATTTTTACAAAATATAAGTGTACAAGTCTTTCAAGCCCAGGGTACAAGTCATTTATGCATAAAAGCTAAATATTAATAAAAATCCTATTTTTAACCCTAAATATATTTATTTTAAAGCCCATTGTCCAAGTATTTTATGCATTAACTTTAAAAATGAATTTTCTAAACATACTAAGTATAAGTACAAGTCTCTAAACCTAGTGTACAAGTGCCTAATGCACAAAATCCAAAAATCTCATTTATATATTTTTAAACCTAACAAAACTAACATATAATTTATATAACTTAGCCAAACATTAAATATATATTTTCTATATTTCTAAACCCCTAATACAACCCTATTAAGCTAATGATACAACCCTTATAAGCACAAAACCATTTACTTTTGTTTTCACATCAAATCGACACAAACATAAATATATAAAAATTTTCTACTTAACAAATCCTTAAACTAAACCTTAAATTCAACTTGATTATTTCCCTCAAACCTTAAGTACAACAACTCATAGCCTATGTACAAATACCCAAAGCCATTCGATCCATATTCCCTTTTCCTAGTTCGATCTCTCATAAAATACTAACCAAACTAGTTTCTCATTTAAAACCTAAGTAACATCTACACCATATACTACCTTCTAAGATCTAAAATACTACACATCACATTGTCCCTCTAGATAGTTAGGATACTTGGTTTTTAAAACAAACACATCACCACCACACCAAAACCCCACGTTAAACCTTCCCCCTCCATCCACTTGTTCTCAAAAACTTTAAACCACATCACCTTGTCCCTTTATCTCATAACATGATGACATAGACCTTGAAAAACCCTAACTCATCCCTCTTTATAAATATCGAACCAAACTCACCAAATTCTTCCAACCCTAATTCGACCACAACCAAAAACAACCCATCCTCACATATTCTACTGATTAAACAACCAAATATAAGTTAAATAAAGATCATAAGAAGCCTAGGAACAAGAGGAAGCATTTGTGTTCAATTTCCAAACCTATTCGATGCATATATCCCTACTCGAATAAAAATCCAAGTAAGTAATCCAAATCCTTTTTCATTTCTTTTATAAGCTTTAAATATCTCTAAAAATGTTACTAAGTAATCTCTAATAGGAGGCAATGACTAAAATCTATTTTCTTTTTCTTTTCTTCTTTTGTCGAGTAAAACCCAAAACGCACCCTATTTAATTTTACATCACAAAATAAATCGAGAAACCTTAAAATACATTAGAGATAGTTTAAATATATTTATGACCATGATAACATTCAAAAAAAATTGGTTATAACCTTTAAAAACTGAAAACGCAACATATTTTCTTCTTTTTCTTCCTGTCGCTACAGCCTCCAAACACCCAACTTTGGATTTATTATTCGACCACCAAACGACCCTCAAAAATTCTGAAACTTGGACAACTTAACAACCACCTAGCTAACTTATTATAGGAAAAAGAACGTCGTAAAAAGGTTGAATCATCACAAAGTTATTCGAGTCCCATTTCTGCACTATCGCTAGTTAAAAACCAAACCATTTTATTCTTTTCAGTTTTTGTCAAACTAGTGTCCCACTCGACCCACTTTGGGAAATTATTTCGACCCCTAAATGACTTCTAAAAATTATGAAACTTGGCCAACAATAAGACCACCCAGCTAGCTACATGTAGGAAAAAGAACGTTGGAAAATCATGCCCTCGCCTCGCTTTTATTTGCATCCCAAAACTGGCCATTGAGCACTATTTTTAACGCACCCTTTATATGTATTTCGAAATAAATAAACTCAAATCATGGGATAATAAGCTATATATAAGGTGTTTGTCAACTTATTATAACTTTCATAAAAGAATCATAACGAGTCGTGCTTTTCCCAAATTTTTAAAACGCGTTTTGAAGAAATAAGGACTTCGAATGAAAACACCAAAGTGCTTTGAGGGCCAAAAGCGTCAAAACTCCAACTTATTTTATAACAAGGACCAAAACTGAAGTCAACATAAAGATTAGAAGGGAAACTCGCCAACTTTGAAAGTTGGAGTTTTAATGGGCCGAAAATGTAAATATTACAAAGTTATTTAAAATAAGGACTAGTTTTGCCAACGATATATAGCTAAGGGTATAAAGTGTCATTTTCGAAACTACAAGGGTAAAAATTGTCATTTTATAAAAGTTCAGGGGTAAAAATTATTATTTTATGTAAGTTCAAGGGTACAAACTGTCAATATATGAAACTACAGGGTAAAAGGTGTAACTTCATATAATTATTATTATTAATATATTCTAATTATAATTATAAAAATAAAAACTAATAAACTAAATACGTTTATTTCGATAACAAACAAACGAGATATATTTAACGAACAAACGAACAAACGGAAACATAAAAATAAAGAAATAAGATAAAATCTTATTCAACTTTTGAAGAGACTTCATGTTGTCTCAATTAAACATTTATTCGACAAACGAAACGAAACAAATATTAAAACTTATATACTGGAATATGATTACTGAAACTTGACATACCAAACCAGGTTGCGTGCCGGAGACGTTTATCAACTCTATTTAATTTTGTTTTCCATCCAGACTGCAAGGTGAGTTCATAGTCCCACCTTTTATACATTTTCCAAACTTGTGGGGAGATACATGCTACAAAACCGAACACAAGTATTTTTCTGTATGCTTTCCTGATTAATATTGTCTAAGTTACCTATTGCCTAAAAGACCTCCCATCATGGACCATTAATCACCTGCGGGTGAGCGCGAATATTATGGATAGATCTATTGGGTTTGACAGCCCCTTTTGTGTTACCGTAACGTGACCAAAGGCATTTTATTTGAGATAAATAAAGAGACTGGCAATCTCCTACTCGGAGGAAAAATTATTTACATTTAATTATGGAATAATATATGCATCATAGTTTATGACTATGATAGTAAACTGTTAACGTTTTGCGAGTCATGAGACTTAAGGCAATATATTGAACTACAACATTACATATTTACTTTCTATTTAGCTTGTGTTCAAACTGATTATAACTTTAAACACTATGGATTCACTTAACCTTTGCGTTGACTTTTAGCATGTTTTATCTTATGTATTTAGAAGCATGATATAGCACGGATTGGCTTGGACTTTCTTATAAAAAGAGTGTCCATTTTTGTTATCATTCAACAAATGAAGTATCTTTATTAATGTATTTTGGAACCTTCCGTTGGGACCTGAATAATGTAACTCTGATATAAATAAATGAATGATAACAATTTTATTTAAAACGTCTCTTTTCGAGTCATTTTCTATTTTCATGACTGTGATGCTTGAAGTAACACCCCAACTTATAATTCCGCCGCGATTATCGAAAATGGGGGTGTTACAGAGTGGTATCAGAGCTCATGGTTATAGAGAACCAAATGTTTTCAAACATTGGACTATAACTAAACTCTCAAAACAAATGATTTTCACACTATACAAGTTTACGCCCTCCGTGCCTGCATATTACTGTACTCAGTATATTACTTATTAGAATTGTTCTGCACTAAACTTTACATACTTGATATTTACTCTCACGCACTTAATTATTTCACTTTTATTTTTCCTTCCTTAATGTTATTAATTACTTATAATAATTATTTATAATTATTATTTGTGGATTACTACAGTATCATGTCCTTCGAAACCCCTAACGTTAACGAAACTACCCTCCATAATACCTGTACATCACCTACCCACTCACCTTCACCTCAGAAACTTAGGAAAACTACATCGGATGAAAAGTTGATTGGTTGTCCGACAACGTTTGATGTTGGACAGAATTCACACCAAGAAACAATTCGGAAAGATGTTAAGTCAAACTCTCCACAACCTGACACTCCAGATTCCCCAATACCAGACATCCCAGACAACATGTCTTCATCTAAATCCCCTTACTATAGTTCAAACCCTTATGATTACATGTTGACTCTCCTTTATCAACACGCCAGTACTCTAGACACTCACACTGAACAGCTGGAAGGGTTACAACCATTATGATTCGGATGGTACGACCGTAACTTTGACACTCTGTTTGGAAGAGCTGATGCCGAGAGACGAGCAATGTTCGATTTGGGAGTGAATGTTGACAAGATGAAGAATACGTGCAACCATAAATTTAGAAGCTTAGATTCCAGAGTCCGTTGTTCGAGAAGAGAACACTGTCAAACACGTGGTAGAGTGAAAGACATCGAAAGAATCCTATGGATGGCCAGGGAGACGGCAATAAGCTATGGTCAGAAGATTTTCGCCTTAGAAGCCATGTTGGACAGTCAAATAAGGTTGTACCAGGAATTTCATTAACGTTTCTTAGAAATGGAAATTGCACAACTGAAACTTGAGACTGAAGTTAAGTATTTACGTCAAGCACGTAACTGATCTTAAATTCACCTGTATCAATGTTGTGTCTACTAAACTGAATAGTATTTGGTTAGTATCTCCTGTATTTTCCAATAAGTCTGAAACTTTCAGAGTTTGTAATCGATCAATAAATCTATAACAACTTCCTTATGTTATATATTTATGTTGAGAACAAATTCTTTCTATTATGTCTTACAATAATACTATGCATATATGTAATGACTTCCCATGACCTCATACAAAATCTCACCATTTGTTACTATCCTTAATGGACAAATGGCTCCACATAAACCAAATCATACTTAGAACGCCATACATGTCACTTTCCTTCTTTCCAAATCTAGGAAACCGACCAACTTGTAGCACAATAAGTAACAGAAACTAGGATCACTATTGCCAACAAAGGACCAAACACTTATACTAGAAACAGAAAATCCTTAACCTACTATATGCAATATTAATAAAATACCTTGTATTAATTGTTTTGAAAAAACAATCGATCAAGTTATTAATATCATGTTATTTTCAGTGATTGTATCCAGACCTAGCAAGACACTACTTAGGATTATTATGATACCTTATACCTGCCCTAATTAGGTTATAACCCTAGAAACCTCTAAGATAAAATTTCGGAAGAAAACTTGATGAATGAAGAGAAAGTTGCTGAATTAGTTTATTCCTTAGCAGTTATACCAAGAGTTAATCATTTACTTACGATATTAACCAAACACATCGTAATTTCATGATTCTCAGTTGGAAATAACTTCGCATTATGACTACTTGCTGGGAATAATATGTAATTATCTTATTACACGAATTATTCTAACATGGTCATTACATAAATTCTAAATTCGTGATTTTTATGATAGAAGAAAACCAGCATGAAAAATACAAAAACTCTACCAGCCCTAACCACGCCAATGACTCCTAAAGCTATCCAAAAGTTGGTAATCAACCTCATTGCAGTAATACTCGAAGTGACTACAGTAGCTCACCTGAGTAGCAATGATATTGCAATAAGAGAAAAGAGGACGGCTGTGTCTTGTAAGCATACCCATGAAAGTTTCACGGGTCGTTGACCAGCTCTCCATAAAGGCCCAGAAAGAATAACCTAACCTACCCTCACCAGTACCCAAGGAATAAAGCAAAATAATACACCTAGGAAAAATAACCAAAAGCGAAAACTTGATACCATTACCCCCAAATATAAAAATGACCACGACTGTCACTGCAAGCATCTTCGAGATCACATCAACTACCACCCCCAACAGAATCGTCTGCAGGAAACTGCTAGAGCCTACGCAGCCACGAATGTTGGAGGGAGTGGTTATGTTGGAAGAAAACCATTGTGCAATCAATGCTTGTTGCACCACTATGGTCCATGCATTGTTAAGTGCACAAGGTGCCAAAGAGTTGGACATCAGACCAAAGACTGTAAGACGACAGGAGCCAACCTACAGCTAGTAACCGTAACTTGTTATGGATGTAATGGAAATGGACACTACATGAATCAATGCCCAAACTACAATGTCAATTGGAAAGATAAGACTAGTACAAAAGAATGAGAACTCGTTAAGATCCCAACAACGTCAAAAAGGTGACCTTAGTATTTAAGCAGAAAATACATCCCTGTAGTAGATAAATAAATTGAGGTTTAGAACTCCCTAAGTTGTATTTCCTTTCGAATCTTTACCTTAGTTACAATGGATGTAACCTAAGTGTAACATCTACCTTTCTACTGTATGAAACCCTATCTCGTAATACTTCCATAATAATCACAATCTTAGTTTTATTCCACTTACCTTGTTCATAATCATAACCCTATTATACCATTTGAAATTAGACTGAACAATAGACTATCACTATCCTGGTAGGATCCCTAGACGAACCCTAAGATTTATTTCGAGGATATCCCATTAGTACCCTAGGAAGTCCCTAACCCATCACTGTAGTGTGGACTAAAAATTTTCTTATTCTTTTGAAAAATAATTATGTTGTTATTTTCCAAAAAAAAAAAAACGTTATACACCATCTAAAACTTTTTGAATAGCATAAATATCACAGTGACTGAACCAAACATCACATCATTTAATCCTCAATTATACATAGCCTGATCAACTATGTATAATTTAGGAAGAATTATGTAATAAATTGGACAGTTATCTTTTCAGATTTTCTAATAACAATTTTCATTCAAAAGCAAAATACTGAAACAAAACAAATTATTCATAAAACTTTCACTTTTGATTAAATACAAATCGAAGTCTACAACTACTACCCATTACCTCTAAGATAGGAAATTGACAAAAAATTATGGAAAGAATAACTCTAAGAGCACTTAAAGACTTATAGCAAACCCAACTAGTACAAATTTTATTAAAACTCGCGAAAGTTAATACATAGGGATATAATTAGCATCGGAAGTGTTAACGTTACAATGATTACAATAAAAGGCAATAGAATCTTCAATAGGTTGACCCGCCATAGCAACAAGGACCACCACCAATCCAACAATAGCTAAAGCCACGACGGGATGAATCACCTTGATTATCCTGCGCATGATAGCGAGACTAGATATTAAGCATAAGAAAAAATAAGCTTTATTTCACTATGGATTATGTAGAAAAATAACCATTACCCCCATAGTGTGTCCACACCGATAGCAAAGACCACAATAGGCATAAGGACCGCTAGGACGTAAACCAAGAACGCATAGTCTTCATTAGGAACGTAAGCCAAATAGTAAACCGCAAGAACCACATAAACGATTGCTAGGAATGTAATAAGGTGTGGCATTTTGAGGTTTTTATGAGAGAATTTAGTGGTGAAAGAATGAGGATTAAAAATAAGGTATTTATAGAAGAAAAACTAGCCGTTAGAACACTATTCTTGACCGTTAGGTTCTACTATTCACGACCGTTAAGAATCACTAATCCTGACCGTTACACATCATTATTCACAGCCCTTGGAATTATTAGATGGCAAAATATTCAAATTTATTTCATCTAGTAGGAGTAAGACTAACAAAACTACGTTCCCTTTAAGTACCTAATGGAAATTCCTAGACGACCCTTTTCAGGCAAAAGAAATAACCAATGACTAGCTGGGAGACGATATTATTGGATTTATAGGACATAAGAATAAGATAATATTATATATAATATTGTTTTTAAACTTGAGGCATTTTAAGCATATCAAACTCACATCATCAACCAAATCGTTGTACGATTTTCCTATTCTTACATTCACTGTCTGAATAGAATAGAAATCTAAGCCTAACTCTTTATATACTTCACTTTTCCTCACACCTCAACCAACACAGACTGAATCTCAGGACGAGATTCCCTCAACAGGGGAATACTGTAACCACTCGTAAAATTTCAGATTATAATAAACTTTCACACATAATACTTATCCATTTTTCTACGTTTAATATTTTTATTTATTTATCTGATCATAACTACTATCTCATGTGACGTAACTCACATCCTCGATAAACGTGCTCTCACTCAGACCAACCCTAACTTATTTAATATTTATTTTACATAAATATTTCCATACAAAAATCTACAACATACCATTTGCCATTTTACGATAATTCACTGACAAACGTACAAACTAAACATTTCTCATCTAATAGAGTTTCTAACAAAACCCTAAATTATTATAACAACAATTGTGAATAACTAAACCCTAAAACACTAAAGTACAACTTATTTGAACCAATGTAAAAGTTACTAAAGCACAGAAACCCTAAATCCACTTTAACTTTTGGTACAAACCCTAATTTCATTTAACTATAATTTTAGGTACTAAATTCACAAATCTTAATTAATATATAAAATATTTTTAAAAAATATAAGTGTACAAGTCTTTCAAGCCCAGGGTACAAGTCATTTATGCATAAAAGCTAAATATTAATAAAAATCCTATTTTTAACCCTAAATATATTTATTTTAAAGCCCATTGTCCAAGTATTTTATGCATTAACTTTAAAAATGAATTTCCTAAAGATACTAAGTATAAGTACAAGTCTCTAAACCTAGTGTACAAGTTCCTAATGCACAAAATCCAAAAATCTCATTTATATATTTTTAAACCTAACAAAACTAACATATAATTTATATAACTTAGCCAAACATTAAATATATATTTTCTATATTTCTAAACCCCTAATACAACCCTATTAAGCTAATGATATAACCCTTATAAGCACAAAACCATTTACTTTTGTTTTCACATCAAATCGACAAAAACATAAATATATAAAAAATTTCTACTTAACAAATCCTTAAACTAAACCTTAAATTCAACTTGATTATTTCCCTCAAACCTTAAGTACAACAACTCATAGCCTATGTACAAATACCCAAAGCCATTCGAACCATATTCCGTTTTCCTAGTTCGATCCCTCATAAAATACTAACCAAACTAGTTTCTCATTTAAAACCTAAGTAACATCTACACCATATACTACCTTCTAAGATCTAAAATACTACACATCACCTTGTCCCTCTAGATAGTTAGGATACTTGGTTTTTAAAACAAACACATCACCACCACACCAAAACCCCACGTTAAACCTTCCCCCTCCATCGACTTGTTCTCAAAAACTTTAAACCACATCACTTTGTCCCTTTATCTCATAACATGATGACATAGACCTTGAAAAACCCTAACTCATCCCTCTTTATAAATATCGAACCAAACTCACCAAATTCTTCCAACCCTAATTCGACCACAACCAAAAACAGCCCATCCTCACATATTCTACTGATTAAACAACCAAATATAAGTTAAATAAAGATCATAAGAAGCCTAGGAACAAGAGGAAGCATTTGTGTTCAATTTCCAAACCTATTCGATATATATATCCCTACTCGAATAAAAATCCAAGTAAGTAATCCAAATCCTTTTTCATTTCTTTTATAAGCTTTAAATATCTCTAAAAATGTTACTAAGTAATCTCTAATAGGAGGCAATGACTAAAATCTATTTTTCTTTTTCTTTTCTTCTTTGTCGAGTAAAACCCAAAACGCACCCTATTTAATTTTACATCACAAAATAAATCGAGAAACCTTAAAATACCTTAGAGATAGTTTAAATATATTTATGACCATGATAACATGCAACAAAAATTGGTTATAACCTTTAAAAACTGAAAACGCAACATATTTTCTTCTTTTTCTTCCTATCGCTACCGCCTCCAAACACCCAACTTTGGATTTATTATTTGACCACCAAACGACCCTCAAAAATTCTGAAACTTGGCCAACTTAACAACCACCTAGCTAACTAATTATAGAAAAAAGAACGTCGTAAAAAGGTTGAGTCATCACAAAGTTATTCGAGTCCCATTTCTGCACTATCGCTAGTTAAAAACCAAACCATTTTATTCTTTTCAGTTTTTGTCAAACTAGTGTCCCACTCGACCCACTTTGGGAAATTATTTTGACCCTTAAACGACTTCTAAAATTATGAAACTTGGCCAACAATAAGACCACCCAGCTAGCTACATGTAGGAAAAAGAACGTTGGAAAATCATGCCCAAGCCTCGCTTTTATTTGCATCCCAAAACTGACCATTGAGCACGGTTTTTAACGCACCCTTTATATGTATTTTGAACTAAATAAACTCAAATCATGGGATAATAAGCTATATATAAGGTGTTTGTCAACTTATTATAACTTTCATAAAAGAATCATAACGAGTCGTGCTTTTCCCAAATTTTTGAAACGCGTTTTGAAGAAATAAGGACTTCGAATGAAAACACCAAAGTGCTTTGAGGGCCGAAAGCGTCAAAACTCCAACTTATTTTATAACAAGGACCAAAACTGAAGTCGACATAAAGATTAGGGGGGAAAACTTGCCAACTTTGAAAGTTGGAGTTTTAATGGGCCGAAAATGTAAATATTACAAAGTTATTTAAAACAAGGACTAGTTTTGCCCACGATATATAGTTATGGGTATAAAGTGTTATTTTTGAAACTACAAGGGTAAAAATTGTCATTTTACAAAAGTTCAGGGGTAAAAATTGTCATTTTATGAAAATTCAGGGGTATAAACTGTCAATACATGAAACTACAGGGTAAAAGGTGTAACTTCATATAATTATTATTATTAATATATTCTAATTATAATTCTAAAAATAAAAACTAATAAACTAAATACGTTTATTTCGATAACAAACAAACGGGATATATTTAACAAACAAACGAACAAACAGAAACATAAAAATAAAGAAATAAGATAAAATCTTATCCAACTTTTGAAGAGACTTCATGTTGTCTCAATTAAACATTTATTCGACAAACGAAATGAAACAAACATTAAATCTTATATACTGGAATATGATTACTGAAACTTGACATACCAAACCAGGTTGCGTGCCGCAGACGTTTATCAACTCTAGTTAATTTTGTTTTCCATCCAGACAGCAAGGTGAGTTCATAGTCCCACTTTTTATACATTTTCCAAACTTGTGGGGAGATACATGCTACAAAACCGAACACAAGTATATTTCTATATGCTTTCCTTATTAATATTGTCTAAGTTACCTATTGCCTCAAAGACCTCCCATCATGGACCATTAATCACCAGCGGGTGAGCGCGAAAATTATGTATAGATCTATTGGGTTTGACAGCCCATTTTGTGTTACTGTAACGTGACCAAAGGCATTTTATTTGAGATAAATAAAGAGACTGGCAATCTCCTACTCGGAGGCAAAATTATTTACATTTAATTATGGAATAATATATGCATCATAGTTTATGACTATGATAGTAAACAGTTAATGTTTTGCGTGTCATGTGTCACACCCCCAAATTTCGTGACTTGCAGCGGAATAAGTCATTCAGGGGCACAATTAGTCATAGCACCAAAGTTGCAGTTATATTGAACGACCTAAAGTGTCGTTTAGAAAATACATCGTTTGATTATTTAAAAACATTCCGAGTTATAAAGCTAGGTCCCAAAAGGTGAAACAAAGTTTTTAGAAAACAAGTTCATACAATTCAAACGATGGATAAGTGCATAAAATATAAAGTGAGACGCGTCGACTCTGCAACTCCATGATGTCCATATGCAAGCCAACATGCAATACCTTAATTACCTGAAAATACATTGCTAAAAATGGTCAACAAAAATGTTGGTGAGATCATAGGTTTATGTAAATGAAATATTGTACGGAAACCACAAGTATAAAGTGTATGACAAAACCATGCCACATAAAAATGATACATTAGCTCTAAGCTCATGACCCCGAAGCTAGACTGAATGAAATGCCCCGACCGAGTGTTTGCCAATCACTCAAATATGACAGAAATGAAATGCGTTCGTTTGACCAGTTGGTGCTACCAACCCGAACGGAGGAGTCACCCTCAATAGATCTATCCACTCACTCTCGCTTGCTAACAATTAACGGTTCATGATAATAAAGGGGACTTTAATTTGGGCAATGATGTAACTTAAGCAATGTAATGAGTTTGTATACTTTGGTCCGCATATAAAAATGGTGCAATGTATTCTCCCCCGAGAGTTTAGAAATCAATAAACAATTTAAAACGGGGCTATGAAAACTCACCTGATATGATAAAGCAACAATGATCACAATGGATATGATGAAACAAGGCTCGGTCTCTAACCACGACCTATTATGAATGATGTGATCCAATGTAAGCAATGATACAATGCAACACATGCAAATACGTATGTTAACGATACCACTTGTTAGTTTTGAAAATAACTTTTATCGACGAAAAATACACTTTTGACGTCTCGTTAAGTTATAAACTACTTTAAGCGAAAACATGTTGAAACGGTACTCCACGATCCTTGTTTTGTGTTCTATTAGCAAATATAAGGTTTTCGTCGAAATTTAATATTTTACTTAGCTTGTGAAAATATGTCCAAATTGACTTCGTGAAACTAGCCGCGAAATATTGCACGTTAAGTGTTCGTTGATCAAACTCGACGTTTTAGAAATCCTTGTAACCATGTGTAAATGTCGTTTCCTTTAACTTCCGGTTGTACATGCCTCGATCAATTAGAAAATCGGCTAACAACGTTATGTTTCGCAAAAACACTAGTTTTAATATTTAAAACACTTTCAAATAGTGGCTGTCAAAATAAATTAGAGTTCGTCGGCTTTAAACGTGAATAACTCGGCCGTTACAAGCTCGTTTTCTATGTTCCTTACATCCACGGCTTCGTATAAACATGAACTAACATAATCTCAATGGGTCGGGTCGTCTAGATCACGTCTAACGCCTCGTTTTGTCCTTTGAATCTCGGCGATCAGCAACTAAATTTTCAGAAAATTAGTTTTCGTCGTCTAACTTCGAATGATCATATCTCCTTCGTTATTAGTCGGTTTTTAGTGATTCTTGCGGCCACGGTTTCGTTTTTAAAAGAAATTTCTGAATATGAAGGCCAAAATATGCCAAAAATTACTGAGTTTTCCAGTTTACACGTTTTTGGACAGTAGCTATTTTAGATTGTTAAAAACTCACTTTCTTGGTTCTAAACTTGATCATACAACCTCAAATCAACTCCACAAGTTCGCAAATCCTACCATACACCTTCTTAGGGTGTCATGGGGTCCTAAACATCACCAACCTTGGTGGATTTCATGAGATCATTAGTGAAACCTATAGATCTAGTGATTTAAAGATTTTATGTTCAAATGTGGTATGTAAAACATAAGTATCTTGCATGGATGATTAATATAACTTGAAAATACATGAATATATATATCAAATGAAAGTAATAAATGATCAAAATATGTTCTTGAAACTTACTTGATGATTGGATGAGTTTTGATGAGAAATGAGCAATAAACTTGAGGTTTGATCACAAATCCATAACTAGGAAGGCAAATGGAGTATGATTATGCTTTGTTCTTGAAAAATCTATGGATTTTGGGTGGTGTTCTTGGGTTGGCCGATCATAGGGATGAAGATGGAGAGGGTTTTGATCTTTTTTTAGCTAAATGTTATGTATGTATGTGTTAGAGTTAGTGGATGGGTAAATAAATCAAGGAAATTCATTTAATGCTAGTGTACTTGTAATCAAGTGATATAGAGAATTAGGGGGATGAGGGGGGCGGGGGGCGGCACACATGGGTTAAAAGAAGAGGATTTGATGTTCATTAATGCAATTGTCCCCATTTAATTAGATATTAGCTAGTTTAGTGAATACATTGAGTGTTATCGGGTACCGAGTTAACTAGAAATAACTTGTGACGAGGTGAAATGAGATACGACGAAGTTGTAAAAATTGTAAAATCATGTTCCTTGCAAGAATCGGGTGTTAGAATGATAATCGGATTGAAATTTCGTAAACTGACGGAGTTATAAGCGTCAAACGAAAAATGTAGCGATTGGTTTAAAAACACCGGGTAAAGTAATAATATAATTTCTATATCATTATAATTAGCTTGAAAGTGTATTAGGATCATTGTCGGGAGTATTGGGTTTACTGTTAGTAGAAATGACTGAGTGGTAACGTTAATTAAACAATTAAGCATACGTTAATGAAAATCACACAAACACATGCATGAACTGATATGGAAATGATGTTACTGATAATATGCAGACTACCCTAGTCCGTATGATGTGTCTTTACTGATGATGCATGAATACGCAGCTAAACCTAACTGGTTACGCGCATTGGAATACTCGTAAACCTAGTTTACGACCTGATGAATGATGCCCATGAATAGTGATTTCCTTCCTGGAATGAATAGTGTCATGTGAATAGTAAAATTTATGACGACTTCTCAAAGTCTCAAACTGACTTCAAAAATGATGAATAGTGAAATGATGAATAGTGATCGGTGAATAGTGTTTGATGAATAGTAACTCATGAATAGTAAATTGTCGAGGTTTGGAAAATGACCTGAAATTACGAGTTGTGACAGTCGACCACCCTAAAAGGAATTCAGTACCTGAATTCAGCTGATGTTGTTCTCTGGAGTGGTCTCAGTGAATAGATGTGGGTATTTGAGTCGCATCTGGTCTTCCCGTTCCCAATTAAACTCAGAACCTCTGCGAGAATTCCAACGAACTTTGACGATCGGAATTCGACTTTGTTTCAACTGTTTGACCTCCCGGTCCATGATTTCTGCTGGTTCTTCCACAAAGTTAAGCTTATCATCGATCTGAATTTCTTCCAATGGGATTACGAGCGTTTCATCTGAAAGACATTTCTTGAGGTTTGAGACATGAAACGTGTTATTTACATTGCTGAGCTCTGACGGAAGCTCAAGCCTGTACGCTACCAGACCGATCCTTTCCAGAATCTTGAACGGCCCAATGTATCTCGGGTTCAACTTACCGCGTTTCCCGAATCGTATCACGCCCTTCCAAGGCGAGACCTTCAACATGACTTTGTCTCCAACTTGAAATTCTAATGGTTTGTGTCGAACATCGGCGTAACTTTTCTGTCGACTTCTAGCTGTTTGGAGTCTTTCTCGAATCTGGATTATCTTTTCTGTTGTCTCTCTGACCAACTCTGGACCTTTAGCTGTACATCACCAACTTCGGCCCAACAAACTGGGGACCTGCACTTACGACCGTAGAGTGCCTCGAATGGTGCGGCTTTTATGCTCGTATGATAACTGTTATTGTAAGAGAACTCGATCAATGGCAAATGGTTAGCCCAACCATTTCCAAAATCAATGACACATGCCCTAAGCATGTCTTCCAATGTCTAAATCGTTCTCTCGCTCTGACCATCGGTCTGAGGATGATAGACGGTACTCATATCTAACTTAGATCCAAATGAGTCTTGCAATGATTCCCAAAAATTTGAAGTAAAGCGACTATCTCTGTCGGAAATGATGGAAATTGGTGCACCGTGCCTTGAGAAAATTTCCTTGACATAAAGTCTGGCGAGCTGATCCATAGTATAAGTCTCTTTGATTGGAATGAAATGAGCTGACTTGGTGAGATGATCAACTATTACCCAAATAGCATCGAAACCTCCTGATGTTTTGGGAAGTTTAGTGACAAAGTCCATTGTAATGCGTTCCCACTTCCACTGGGGAATCTTTGGTTGTTGAAGCAATCCTGATGGCTTCTGGTACTCGGCTTTCACCTTAGCACAAGTAAGGCATTTACTGACATACGTAGCTATCTCTTCTTTCATATTCGGCCACCAATAAAGCTTCTTGAGATCCTGATACATCTTATCAGAACCTGGATGAATAGAGTACTTCGACTTATGTGATTCGTGCATGATCAACTCTCGTATTCCACCATAGAGAGGTATCCAGCTTCTATCCTTGAAGCATAATGTTCCATCTGATCTCCTTACTAAACCGTTTGCATTATCTTGCATTCCTTTGAGTGTTTCACTTGGTAGATTTTCTTCCTTGAGTGCTTCTACCTGAGCCTCTAGGATTTTTGATGGTAGTGGTGAAATAATTGACATTCCCAATGATCTGACTCTCAAAGGCTTGAGTCTCTCTTTCCGACTGAGTGCATCTGCCACAACATTGGCTTTTCCTGGGTGATATCTGATTTCACAGTCGTAATCACTAAGTAGTTCCAACCAACAACGTTGCCTCATGTTAAGTTCCTTCTGATCAAGAATGTACTGTAGGCTTTTGTGGTCTGTAAATACTACACACTTTGTTCCATAAAGATAATGCCTCCAAATCTTGAGTGCGAAAACCACGGCACCCAACTCTAAATCGTGAGTAGTGTAATTCTTCTCATGCTTCTTAAGCTGACGAGATGCATAAGCTATCACCTTCTCGTTTTGCATTAACACTGCCCCAAGTCCTTTGTGTGAAGCATCGCAATATACCACGAAGTTTTCAATCCCTTCTGGTAATGACAAAATTGGCGTGCTGCAAAGTTTCTGTTTTAATAACTGGAAAGCGGTCTCTTGCTTTTCTCCCCAATCGTACTTCTGGTTCTTTTGTGTCAACTTGGTCAGTGGCTTAGCTATCTTGGAAAAACCTTCAATGAACCTTCTGTAATATCCGGCAAGTCCTAAGAATTGACGAATTTCTGTGGGAGTTTTTGGTGTTGCCCAATCTTTAACTGCCTTAATCTTTGCTGGATCAACCTGTAGTCCCTGACTATCAATGACGTGACCAAGAAATTGTACTCTTCTGATCCAAAAATCACACTTTGAAAATTTGGCATACAGTTTCTCTTTCTTGAGCAGTTCTAAGATTGTTCTGAGGTGTTCTCGGTGCTCTTCTTCGCTCCTTGAGTAGATCAAGATATCGTCAATGAATACGATCACAAACTTATCTAGATATGGCTTGCACACCCTGTTCATGAGATCCATGAACACAGCTGGTGCGTTGGTTAGTCCGAACGGCATTACCTGAAATTCATAATGACCATAGCGTGTTCTGAACGCTGTCTTCGGGATATCCTCCTCCCGAACCTTAAGCTGATGGTAACCCGATCTCAAGTCGATCTTGGAGTAATAACTGGAACCTTGCAACTGATCAAATAAATCGTCGATCCTGGGAAGTGGATAATGATTCTTCACCGTTAATTTGTTTAGCTCTCGATAATCAATGCACATTCTGAAAGATCCATCTTTCTTCTTTACAAACAAAACTGGTGCTCCCCAAGGCGATGAACTCGGCCTAATGAATCCTTTATCCAAGAGCTCTTGCAATTGGTTCGACAACTCTTGTATTTCTGAAGGTGCAAGTCGATAAGGTGCTCGCGCAACTGGTGCGGCTCCAGGTACTAATTCAATCTGAAATTTGACTTGGCGAGTAGGTGGCAGTCCTGGCAAGTCTTCTGGAAAAACTTCTGGAAAATCTTTAACTGTTGGTACATCCTCAAGTCGCTTCTCTTCCGACTTCTTTTCTGTAATATGAGCCAAGAATGCATAACAACCCTTCTTTATGTATTTCTCTGTTTTAATGCACGAGATGATGCTGAGTCTAGTCCCACTGCGTTCTCCGCGAACGACCAATGTTTCGCCATCATAAGGAAGATGAACAACTTTTTCATCACAGATGATTCTGGCATGATGTTGAGATAACCAATCCATACCGATGACAATGTCGAAACTTCCAAGTTCTACTGGCATGAGGTCTATATTGAATGGGTGATTGAGAAAATTAAGAGTGCAACCACGAATGATCGTGTCGGTGCCAACTAAACTACCGTTAGCTAGTTCAATGTGATATGGAGTGTCTAATGCGGTTGGTTCAATGTTGAGTAATGGTGCAAATGCAGTAGAAACAAAACTTCTATCGGCTCCTGAATCAAATAGTATGGATGCATAACGATTATTAATGAGGAACGTAACATCTTCTCCTCCAAGGACATAAGCTCTTCCCCTAGCTGTTCCACCTTGGTTATTGTTTCCCTGATTCTTTCCTTTCGGACATTCCTTCTTGAAGTGTCCAACTTCTCCACATCCAAAGCATGTTACTGGGGGCTTCTGATTATCAACCACAATCGGAGCTTTGCAATCCCTGGTTGAATGACCAACTTTCTTACAGTTTCCACACGGATTCGGACAATTTCCAGGATTATGATGGGTTTGGCATTTGTTGCACTTGGGTAAAGTACCATTGTAACCTCTTTTCTCAGCTTGACCTGCAACATAAGCCTTTGCAGTTTCCTGTCTCTTGGGTGGTGGTTGAGCAACATTGTTACTCTGGTTGTTGTCCCGATTTCTTTTGTTGTTATTGTTATTGGAAGTGTTTCGGTTGCTGTTATAGTTGTTGTTGTTTCGGTAGTTGTTGTTGGAGTTACGGTTGTTGTAGTTATGGTTATTGTTGGTGTTGTTGTTGTTGTCTGAAGCAGTTCCTTTCTTCACTATCTGAGCCATGAGTTTCTGAGATATTCTGATAGCTTCATCCAATGTTTGTGGGTAAAAAGAAATCACATCTCCTCGGATGTTGTGAGGTAATCCTCCAATGAAATTCTCCAATAGCTTCTCAGTGTCCGGAACCATTGTCGGACATAACGCTGCCAATTCCTGAAATCTCCTGATATATGCCTCAATATCATTACCTGCTGTCACTAGCTCATAAAACTCTGTTTCCATCTTTTTCACTTCTGTTCGTGGGCAAAACTTCTTTGTCAGCAACTTCTTGAATTCGTGCCATGTAAGCTTGTGAGCATTCTCCATTCCCATGGGCTTTGCATACGAATTCCACCATGACATAGCTTCCCCAACGAGCGTACTAGTAGCAAACTTAACCTTGCTGTCTTCCGGACAGTTGCATAGAAGGAATACTGATTCTGTCTTTTTAAACCATCGGATCATGGCAGTGGCTCCTTCAGTGCCTTTGAATTTTTCTGGATCACCACTCTTGAAATCTTTGTACGTACATTTCTGGCCATTCGTTCCATTAGTATCTGTTCCTGCGGTTTTTGCTCGCGAAGCGGCTTCAGCAGCATCTGCAGCTACGGCAACTCTTTCAGTTACTGTAGACGTATGGTCTGGACTGACCCACGACAAGTGGGCCAGGCCCGGTAAACAGCGGCCCACTCTACGCCTAAACCCTAATCCATGCCCTATAAATACATGGATGGAGGATACATAACGGGATATACATAATAGGTTACTCTAAACCTAACCCTAATCAACCTATATCGCACCAATACTAACTTGACCTTCGGAGGTGGATCCCGGAGCTACGGCCTCGGATCCACTCCTAACGGGTTCTCTTTGTTGAACAGGTCTACTAGGGCTCGTGAAGACGACGAACGGCCCAAGGAGAGCCGTCTAATCAGTCCGCGCCAGATTATGTATCAACAAGTTGGCGCCATCCGTGGGACGCGACAAAGTTTCGTGATCTCACATCACCGGATAGCAACCACCGAGTTCAAAAGCCGGTATTTTAATCTTTTACCTAGAGTACATATGCCACATGCATAATGCATATAGCATTAACTCTTTTACTGTTCGAATAATAATGTCCTTTACTGTGCGAACAATACATGCATGATGCAAGTCAACATCTTCTATTTACTGTACGTGCATGTTTGTAATTGTTTTTTAGGGATAAATATTATTCGGTGAGGGATAAATTGGTAATGTCTAGAATTTAAAAAGATATCTCAATATTTTTTGTAGCATTATCTTTTAAATATTCAAAAGATTTTATGTAAATCTTTTAACTTGGTAAACACGATTTTATCTATAGTTGCACTAAGTCCGCACGATCGGACCTACTATATCTTTTAGCCGCGAACAGCGCAGTCACGATAAATCTACCCGCGTTAGGCCGTGCGTATAGAGATCTTCGCAGACTGGCGCCATAAGCGCACTGTCACGTACAGGCACCACGATGCTAGTCAATCGCCATAAGCGCACTGGACAAAAGCCGTGGTCATCTGCGATCATCCACAAACGTTAGAGTCTATGCGGTCACGATACATCCATCTGCGTCTGTACGTGCAATTGAAACTATTAGTCGCGGTCATGGTACATCCATCCGCGCCATTGTTTTTATTATAATAAAAAAGAAAACGATCATGAGCGTACTGCGTTCGCAGATTAGCTACGTGCTACTTCTTTTATGTAGTTTGTAAAACCTCACGCTAGGTGTAATTCGCACTACTACTTCTCTTATGTGTTAATTTTACATGCTACGTGCTATATATATGCTATGCGCTAATTTTTTTACTTCATTACCTTTTATATGTTGCGATGCGCAGCATATACTTCTAATATTTGCATTGAGTTTTTTTTAGGATTTGAATAACTAAGTTTAATGCTCCTACACGAGTAGCACCATCAAACTTGGGGGGCTACCAGGATACGCACTGTGTGAGTACGCATCACGCAGGTATATTTGGAAGCAGATCGTACGTAAGAGGTATTGCAAGCCCGGTACAAAGACGGATTTAAATATTCGCACCCTATTGCCGCAGGGGAGACGTCCTCTGTCGCATCATGCTGCACCGCTACTGGTACAAAGGCACGCCCTTACCCAGGACGCAGCATACAGGAATCCACCTTCACCATTGTGAGACAATCACAATCGCAATGTCAATGTTACTCAGGTCGCGCCTACAAGGACGCGCCTACAAATTCGCGCCAACAAGGACGCGCCAACATGGTCATCACGCACTGCACCACAGACCCAGTGCGCACTGTCGCATTTGGGCTGCGCGTTATGGTCACGCCGTCATAGTTGGTTGGGCCTACGCGGCCACGAACAGAACTTAAGTCTAGCATAACATAGCCACGCACTATGTCACACTAGACTTGGGGGGCTTGTAGACGTATGGTCTGGACTGACCCACGACAAGTGGGCCAGACCCGGTAAACAGCGGCCCACTCTACGCCTAAACCCTAATCCATGCCCTATAAATACATGGATGGAGGATACATAATGGGATATACATAACATGTTACTCTAAACCTAACCCTAATCAACCTATATCGCACCAATACTAACTTGACCGTCGGAGGTGGATCCCGGGGCTACGGCCTCGGGTCCACTCCTAACGGGTTCTCTTTGTTGAACAGGTCTACTAGGGCTCGTGAAGACGACGAACGGCCCAAGGAGAGTCGTCTAATCAGTCCGCGCCAGATTATGTATCAACAGTTACCAATGCTGCCTCAATACTGTCGGCAACAAGTCTCTTAATCTGGGCGGGTGTCATAGCAGGAGTAGCTCTTTTGGGTGGCATATTTCTTCACAATTACAAAAGAATACAACAATGAGAACTCACAATGGAAACGATCATCATACACAATATATACAACCACAACATGTATATACATCCACAATACGTATAAATACAACCACATCATGTATAAATACAATGAAACCACAACGAAACATCATAAGTATAATCACATCGCACATGAATATAGTACATGAAAATTTCGGTTACGCAGACCGATATCATAAAATAGCACAACGAAAATCCTGCATAGTAGAGTCACACTTGATATATTTGTTTGTACTACAAGAAAAAGACAACAAGTACTAACTACGTCCCACACCCCGGGACTAGGATAATAATGTACAAGCTATATGATAACAGTCTAACACTAGGCACCTCCTCCGGGTGCTCCATCTAACCTACGGAAAATCCTCTGAAGATCCCTAGACATCGCAACAACAATCTCCTCTAGGTGCTGAACCCAAAGCTGAAGGTCAGTCTCCCTAGTCTCTGATGCAGACAACCTAGCCTGAACTGAAGACAACTCAACGGCCAGGCCGTGATGCTCATCCTGGAACCTCTGTGCTCTGTCAACTAACCCCGGCACCTCCTGCCTGAGCTGTGTGATATGCTCTGAACTCTCCAACTGACGAGCCTCTAAACCCTGGTGTGACACATCAATGGCAATCCTGCCCTGGATCAATCCCTCGACCTCCTCCTCAATAGCCTCGATACGGCTCACTGGAGTCTCGTCTAGATGAGATAATGCCCTCTCAATCTCTGCCTGAAGCTGATCTAGTCGTGAGTCAAATGTAGCAGCAGTAGTCAATCTGTCAGCAGCAGCCCTCGAACTCTCACCAACCTCGAATCTGCTGGGTGGTGCTGTCTCTGTGGCATCTGAAGTATCTGGAGATGAGATATCAAGACGAGCCCGCTTCTTGAGTGGTAGGTCTGACATAGGGGTAGGATCTCTGGTGTGAGCTGGTGCTGATGGCATATGTGGTGCTGATAGGGATGGCAATGATGGAGACAATGATGATAAGGATGGTAAGGGTGATAATGGTGGTGTACTAAATGTCTCACTCCTCCTCGCTGTCAAGCGGCGACGGAGTGGATGAGATGAAGTAAGTGATGATGGTGGTGGTAGGGATACAAATGCAGCTGGTGACCTGACAGTGAGACGATGAACCCGCTTAGCAACAGTGCGCTTCATGCGCGGCCCACCTGGATATGTACGGTAAACTCGACCATAGGGTACAAACTCTCCAGGCTGGATAACTGGAACGACTCTGGGACCACGACGGATCACAGGTGACAGTGGTGGGGTAGGCACGACTTCCCCCTCCTCAAAATGTTCTGTCTCGGCCTCTGACATCACGGGTGAAGACTGTGGAGTAGGCTCCATTGATGACAAAATGATAGTGGGTATCGGAGATGATGTAACAGACTCTAATATGATAGAGGGTAGTGAAGAAGTATCGTCCGCTGACTCAGAGTCAGACGAGATAACAATAGGGTGTGAATCCGAAGACATCACTGAAACAACAGATGTGAAATAAAAGTAAATAAACATTTACACAATGTGGGTTATGATGAAATGATATATGTATGAAATCGCAATCACTACATGTGATACAATGAATATGCACTTACGCTACAATGATAAGATGCTATGATGGTGCAGCTATAGTCTAGGATATAATGACTAACCTAGTTCGCTATAACCTTTGCACTGGTACCAATCTGTCACACCCGCAAATTTTGTGACTTGCAGCGGAATAAGTCATTCAGGGGCACGACTGGTCATAGCACCAAAGTTGCAGTTATATTGAACGACCTAAAGTGTCGTTTAGAAAATACATCGTTTGATTATTTAAAAACATTCAGAGTTATAAAGCTAGGTCCCAAAAGGTGAAACAAAGTTTTCAGAAAACAAGTTCATACAATTCAAACGATGGATAAGTGCATAAAATATAAAGTGAGACGCATCGACTCCGCGACTCCATGATGTCCATATACAAGCCAACATGCGATACCTTAATTACCTGAAAATACATTGCTAAAAATGGTCAACAAAAATGTTGGTGAGATCATAGGTTTATGTAAATGAAATATTGTACGGAAACCACAAGTATAAAGTGTATGACAAAACCATGCCACATAAAAATGATACATTAGCTCTAAGCTCATGACCCCGAAGCTAGACTGAATGAAATGCCCCAACCGAGTGTTTACCAATCACTCAAATATGACAGAAATAAAATGCGTTTGTTTGACCAGTTGGTGCTACCAACCCGAACGGAGGAGTCAACCTCAATAGATCTATCCACTCACTCTTGCTTGCTAACAATTAACGGTTCATGATAATAAAGGGGACTTTAATCTGGGCAATGATGTAACTTAAGCAATGTAATGAGTTTGTATACTTTGGTTCGCATATAAAACTGGTGCAATGTATTCTCCTCCGAGAGTTTAGAAATCGATAAACAATTTAAAACGGGGCTATGAAAACTCACCTGATATGATAAAGCAACAATGATCACAATGGATATGATGAAACAAGGCTCGGTCTCTAACCACGACCTATTATGAATGATGTGATCCAATGTAAGCAATGATACAATGCAACACATGCAAATACATATGTTAACGATACCACTTGTTAGTTTTGAAAATAACTTTTATCGACGAAAAATACACTTTTGACATCTCGTTAAGTTATAAACTACTTTAAGCGAAAACATGTTGAAACGGTACTCCACGATCCTTGTTTGGTGTTCTATTAGCAAATATAAGGTTTTCGTCGCAATTTAATATTTTACTTAGCTTGTGAAAATATGTCCAAATTGACTTCGTGAAACTAGCCGCGAAATATTACACATTAAGTGTTCGTTGATCAAACTCGACGTTTTAGAAATCCTTATAACCATGTATAAATGTCGTTTCCTTTAACTTCCGGTTGTACATGCCTCGATCAATTAGAAAATCGGCTAACAACGTTATATTTCGCAAAAACACTAGTTTTAATATTTAAAACACTTTCTAATAGTGGCTGTCAAAATAAATTAGAGTTCGTCGGCTTTAAACGTGAATAACTCGGCCGTTACAAGCTCGTTTTCTATGTTCCTTACATCCACGGCTTCGTATAAACATGAACTAACATAATCTCAATGGGTCGGGTCGTCTAGATCACGTCTAACGCCTCGTTTTATCCTTTGAATCTCGGCGATCAGCAACAAAATTTTCAGAAAATTAGTTTTCGTCGTCTAACTTCGAACGATCATATCTCCTTCGTTATAAGTCGGTTTTTAGTGATTCTTGCGGCCACGGTTTCGTTTTTGAAAGAAATTTCTGAATATGAAGGCCAAAATATGCCAAAAATTACTGAGTTTTCCAGTTTACACGTTTTTGGACAGTAGCTATTTTAGATTGTTAAAAACTAACTTTCTTGGTTCTAAACTTGATCATACAACCTCAAATCAACTCCACAAGTTCGCAAATCCTACCATACACATTCTTAGGGTGTCATGGGGTCCTAAACATCACCAACCTTGGTGGATTTCATGAGATCATTAGTGAAACCTATAGATCTAGTGATTTAAAGATTTTATGTTCAAATGTGGTATGTAAAACATAAGTATCTTGCATGGATGATTAATATAACTTGAAAATACATGAATATATATATCAAATGAAAGTAATAAATGATTAAAACATGTTCTTGAAACTTACTTGATGATTGGATGAGTTTTGATGAGAAATGAGCAATAAACTTGAGGTTTGATCACAAATCCATAACTAGGAAGGCAAATGGAGTATGATTATGCTTTGTTCTTGAAAAATCTATGGATTTTGGGTGGTGTTCTTGGGTTGGCCGATCATAGGGATGAAGATGGAGAGGGTTTTGATCTTTTGTTAGCCAAATGTTATGTATGTATGTGTTAGAGTTAGTGGATGGGTAAATAAATCAAGGAAATTCATTTAATGCTAGTGTACTTGTAATCAAGTGATATAGAGAATTAGGGGGATGAGGGGGCGGGGGGCGGCACACATGGGTTAAAAGAAGAGGATTTGATGTTCATTAATGCAATTGTCCCCATTTAATTAGATATTAGCTAGTTTAGTGAATACATTGAGTGTTATCGGGTACCGAGTTAACTAGAAATAACTCGTGACGAGGTGAAATGAGATACGACGAAGTTGTAAAAATTGTAAAATCATGTTCCTTGCAAGAATTGGGTGTTAGAATGATAATCGGATTGAAATTTCGTAAACTGACGGAGTTATAAGCGTCAAACGAAAAATGTAGCGATTGGTTTAAAAACACCGGGTAAAGTAATAATATAATTTCTATATCATTATAATTAGCTTGAAAATATATTAGGATCATTGTCGGGAGTATTGGGTTTACTGTTAGTAGAAATGACTGAGTGATAACGTTAATTAAACAATTAAGCATACGTTAATGAAAATCACACAAACACATGCATGAACTGATATGGAAATGATGTTACTGATAATATGCAGACTACCTTAGTCCATATGATGTGTCTTTACTGATGATGCATGAATACGCAGCTAAACCTAACTGGTTACGCGCTTTAGAATACTCGTAAACCTAGTTTACGGCCTGATGAATGATGCCCATGAATAGTGATTTCCTTTCGGGAATGAATAGTGTCATGTGAATAGTAAAATTTATGACGACTTCTCAAAGTCTCAAACTGACTTCAAAAATGATGAATAGTGAAATGATGAATAGTGTTTGATGAATAGTAACTCATGAATAGTAAATTGTCGAGGTTTGTAAAATGACCTGAAATTACGAGTTGTGACATCATGAGACTTAAGGCAATATATTGAACTACAACATTACTGATTTACTTTCTATTTAGCTTGTGTTCAAGCTGATTATAACTTTAAACACTATGGATTCACTCAACCTTTGTGTTGACATTTTAGCATGTTTTATCTCAGGTATTTAGAAGCATGATATTGCACGGAGTGGCTTGGACTTTCTTATAAAAAGAGTGTCCATTTTTGTTATCATTCAACAAATGACGTATCTTTATTAGTGTATTTTGGAACCTTCCGTTGGGACCTGAATAATGTAACTCTGATATAAATAAATGAATGATAACAATTTTACTTAAAACGTCTCTTTTCGAGTCGTTTTCTATTTTCATGACTGTGATGCTTGAAGTAACACCCCAACTTATAATTCCGCTGCGATTATCGAAAACGAGGGTGGTACAGTTTACACCACGAACAAAATTCAAACGGATCGTGGAAAACACTCCGTCTCTTAGGAGCGGATCGTGGCAAACACTCCGTCCGAAACATCAAACGGATCGTGGAAAACACTCCGTCTCTTAGGAGCGGATCGTGGCAAACACTCCGTCCGAAACATCAAACGGATCGTGGAAAACACTCCGTCTCTTAGGAGCGGATCGTGGCAAACACTCCGTCCGAAACATCAAACGGATTATGGAAAACACCCGGTCGACAAACCCTAGCGGATCACAAAAACGCTACAGCTCTAATGAACGGGCTGTAAAAACACTCCGTCAAAACAAAATTAAGCGAATGACGAAAGGCATTTCGCCTCCGATGCATAGATTGAGAAAACAGTCAAAACGAAATTAATTGGACATTGAAAAATGTTTCGGCTCCAAAGCGCGGACCGGGATAATACTCCGAAGCCAAAAAGACAAGCAACACAACAACATTCTCAACAGTGAATAACGAATTACCATTTGACTAAATCGTTAGACAAATGGATACATACAATATTTTGTCCTAGCATTTGTTTTTATTACATTCATCCGACTAGAAAAGTAAAAAAGTCAAGGGCCTTTATCAATAACATCCTTCATGCCAGAAGAAATCCCGATCTTTTTGTCCTTAATCCCAGAAGAAGTTCCGATCTGCTGGGGTGGAGTCGCTGCTGTGGTCTTGGGTTTAGGAACGTCGGGGAAGAGGTTCATGAGATCACCCAATGGAAGACGGTATGAGTCCGCAAGCTTTTGAATGTACGGGTACTGGGCTTCGAACAACTTTCGATACTCCGCCTTCCAGATAGCCGGAGCTTCCATGTCAATATTCTTGAACCTACCCAGAAGTCTTACATGGTCATCTTCTTTACGCTCATACTTGAGACCATCCAGAAACCCAGCGGTATATGACAAACTGTAAACCCTCCCCATGCTCTTTTTATATTCAGAGCTGTCAAACAACCGGCGGCAAGCGGTCGGAAGAAAGTCTTTGACAACATTATGGCGGATAATTTGTTCTCCCGCTCCAGCCTCTCAACGACCTTGTCTTTCTCACCCATCCCCTGTTCCAACGTCCTAATCCTTTCAGCCTGAGACTCAGCTGTTTTCTTCTAGTCATTCCTATCCCTCTCCATCTCATATAACTGATCAATCAAACCCTGCTCTCGGACCGACGTCGCGGAACGCGCATCATTCAGCTCTTGCTTAAGAACATTAGACTCCTCCACCAATCGCTCATACCTACCAAGCTCCGCACTACGCTCCTGTATAGCAATCTTGCGAGCGTTATCCAACTCCCTATATTCATTTATCAACTGAGTAAACCGTCGTAGCAGCTCAGCCTGCAAGGCAATCCCGCCTCCGACTTGAAGATAGGCCGAATGGACCAGCTGGCTAGTGGATAACTCCTCGAGTGCAGCTTGCTCGGCGGGAGGTCTGAGATGTGTCAACAACTCACGGCAGGCCCGATAAGAGTCCAACCGAACATCATTGGGGAGAGACCAACCTGGAATGAAACGATCCTTCCCGGATAAATTCTCATCTGCAGCAAGATTAAATAAGTCAGCGAAAGGAAGGTTATAACAAGGGGTGTTTCAAGACCAAAATAATCTTTTTACCTCCTCCA
This sequence comes from Artemisia tridentata subsp. tridentata, assembly GCA_021014915.2. NCBI lineage: Eukaryota > Viridiplantae > Streptophyta > Magnoliopsida > Asterales > Asteraceae > Artemisia > Artemisia tridentata. The sequence goes on along the minus strand of CP139501.1, from coordinate 302,222,092 downwards.
GCAGAATGAGGTTCTATGGAGGGTCCTCCGGAATCATGGGAAGGGTGCTCGGAATGTACAGAATAATCTGAATGAGCAGAATGATCTGTAAAGAAAAGAGATGAGTATATATACAAAAAGAAAAGAATAATAATGAACCGGAAGAAAAGATATTCCTCACCATTGGAAGGAGGCTCTTGGTTTTCCATCTGAGTTTTCTGAACAGGTTACCCCTCCGGATTTGTCTCAGCAGTATGTTCCGTCTCAGCCGTATGTTCTTCTGGATTAACTGCTGTCTCCTCAACTTCCGGCTCAGGCCCTCCGCCACCACCCGGATTCTCTCCAGTGTTATCAACCCCCTGCGGCTCAGCTTGGTGAAGGGGGGAAACATCAAGAGTATGATCAGACGGTGCATCTCCCTCACCCGGGTTCCTCTTACTTTTCTTCCTCCTCTTCTTCGAGCCGGATGCACCATCATCACCCCTCTTTCTACCCCCCAGCTTAGCAATTTGCTTTTTCCTCTCCTTCTCTTCCCTAGCAGCGACCACATTCGGATCAGGTCTTTCAACTACCTTCTGGAGAGCAGTCTTTCCAGGAACTACACTCCCCGGTTCTAGTGGCTCGGTAGTCCGTACCGGCCTCTCACTTCCCTCCCTTAAGGGATCTCCCCTGCTAACCTCAGCCTCATCCGGCAGCTCCAAGTATTCCGACATCATAAGAACTACAAAAAAAAAAAAAAATAATAAATAAAAAAAAAAAAAAAAATAAAAAACAAAGGGGGAAGAAGGGTAAAATCAAAACGAAAGAAAACAGACACTATACAATGATTAGTCAAGAATAATTTATATTACCATGCCCATCGGCATCCTTTAGAGCGCCTTCATATCCAGGATACTCAAAAACTTTACTAAGACCAGTCATCCATAGAAAGGCAGCCGAGGGCTTCCTGAGGGGAATCACTTTCTTAGCAATCACCTCAGCGTCCCTATCAGAATATGTCTCCGAAAAATCATCAGTAACCTTCGAATCGTTATGCCTCCACGGCATGGCATACGGAATCGCCCTCCGGTCTATAAAAAAGAAGTGATCTTTCCAGTGTTTTAACCCGGTCAACACCTCCTCAAAACATTTCTTGGCTCTCCTCCCTGTTCGGTTTTCAAACGAAAACCAATGGCCTTGCTTGCACAGTCTATAGAAAACCCTGAACAAAGGAACGGTCGGCCGTACGTTCAAACTATAACCGCGGATCTCAAACATAGTTACCCTATTCAAACCTATCGGTACCAGCTGGGAGATGTGCACCCGAAAATATCCAATCACTGCTAGTAAAAAAATGGAAAAAGGAACCCTAACACCCCCCGTCCTCAACTGGTGAACGTAAATGCCTATTTTATCGTTTGACAATTTATCCATAGTCATTCCATCCGGAGGAAGTGTGGGACGTAAATCCAAAGGGATGCCAAACTCCCCGACCACACGGTCTAATTCCTCTTGCGTTATCTTAGAAGCATGTATATGCATATCAAACTTAGGGATGACCCTACCGGACTGAGGGTCAAGTCTACTAACTAAGGCAGGATTCTCCGAAACGTTCATCTCACCGGCCATACTAAAAGGATGCCGAGGGCTAAAATAGGAAAAATTACAAGTAAAAAATGGAACGCACCTCTCGAGAACTCGCGAAAATATCACAAAGAACGTCCGGTAATAGAAAATGTAAGACTCCGAAGATAAGGAAAATAAACACACAGTAAAAGTGAAAAAATGAAGAACAACAAAGCGGTATATATAGGGAAAACCTAGGAAGAAGTGAAGATGTCACGTCATGCTGTCATTTGCTGACATGGCAGATTCTGGGACGTTGGATCTCTACGGTAAAAATCACGCGTGGAATACAGCTGTCGGGCATATAGGTAAAATATTATAATATTAGGCCTATGGGCCTAAAACTCAACCAGCCTAGGAAGGTTTAACAAGCCCCACCTCTTTTACCCGGACCAATGCTCATAAGACCCAAATTCTTAAAGTATTAGACTATCAGCTCAAGGCCGATACTACAATACTGGGGGGGGGGGAGGGGGGGACATGTCGGCGTATGTGTCCGGACGTCATGATCCGTCCGGACCACGCCCACTCCCGTATGTGTTCAAGCGAAGTGCTTCAACAACCGGAATAAAATAAAGATAGCACAGTTGTTACCTCGCAAATTATTTATATCAATGTCCGTGGCCACATGTGTCCGAACTTTTCAAGTATTGCACTATCAGCTTAGGACCGATACTACAATACTGGGGGAGACATGTTGGTGCATGTGTCCGGACGTCATGATCCATCCGGACCACGCCCACTCATCCAGACGTGGTATTTCGTCCGGACTATATTCTCACCTCCAGAAAAGCCTACTGAAAGGCCCGCCGCCATTTACGCTGAGCAGTCCCATCAACCACCGCCATTTACCCTGAGCAGTCCCATCAACCGCCGCCTTCCCTGATTTCCCGGGATTGTGTTCACCACGTGATCTGACACCTACTTACTGTGTCAGGCATAGGTCAACTCGCTTAGTCCCGAGGTAAACAGGTACAGTAGGTGTAGGTGGTATAAATACCCACACCTTATTTATGATTTGCATTCAATTTTACACCTACTATATTTACTCTTGTTCTACTGTTCATTCCCTCGTAATCAGATACTTACTCTTACGCCGGAGGTTGGTCTTGGGATAAAACCTGGGACGAGCCTAACGCGTGTACTTCTTGTGTATAGGAGATCTTAAAGTCCGAAGGAGCTACTCCGAAGGGCATTGTATAGAAGTGAGGCCTATCTACAAGGTTTTACTTCAACATGTACGCATGGGGGTTGACACATGAATCAAATTTATTTTAAATTTTTAGTTTAGTATATTGATATATAAGAATTTACCCGTGAAAATTGTGATATAAGTACAACAAATACTTGTCAATGAGTTTTTATTATGTATTAATATTTTGTAAAAAAATTGTTGGTTGAAAGATTTAACTTAGTTTAACTGACAAAGATGTTGAGGTTGAGGTTAATGTTGTTGTTTAACTTTAACTATTGATATCATATTGTACAAAATGTGCGAGTTTAGTATCACATAATGAGCGTTGATGAAGTTAAAATATGCTTCGTAAAGTTTTTAAAATGTTTTTTTGGATATCCATATATAAATTTTAAATAAGAATTTCACGAGTCGTTGTTATAAGTACAATCGCGTATATTTATTTTCATATCACAGTTAGCGTGCTTACCATTTGATATTTATATTCCCGTTACTAATAATTTAGCCGTATTTAATATTCACACCCGTGTACGCATAAATTAAACTTTTAAAATAGAATAACTTGAGTCCTTATTAACGTATATAGTAAAAAAAAATATTCTAATGGATGAAAGTCTAAAACTAATATTAGTTTAAAAACATATTTAACGTATATTAAAACTAATTTGTATATTTACCAAATTTTGTAATGGATGAAAGTTTAAAACTAATACTAATACTCATGTAATTTTTTAAACAAAGTTAATATTATAAAGTATAAGGGGTATAAAGTGTAAGGGTTTTTTTTTTTTTTTTTTTTTTTTTTTTTTTTTTTTTTTTTTCTCTAAAGTTATTATAAAACATGAAAATTTGTAATTTTACACCTAACTCTGTATAATTTATTTAAAAATCAATCAATAAAGTTTTATTTATTACTTCCTCGTTTTTTTAAGTATTTGTTTTCATAAATTTGACATCTATATTTTTATGTATTTTTTCCTTAACCAAGTTTCTCCACCAAATTTATTAAAGTTTGACCAAAATCAATTTAATTTTGACTTTCTATTGACCAATAACGTCGTTTGATTTTGCCTATATGTCAAAATCAAGCTTTACTATTGGTCCAATTTTTTTTCCAATTAGAAGGGTTTTGCAAAATCACTCCGAAATAATGTATTCCCTTTATCATATAAAAGATTTTGTAGATAAAATAAGGAGCTAGGTACATAAAGTCATCAAAATTAAGCTCACGTGTATTTTTAAAATTCAGTATAATTATAATATGCTCTACACAAACGTTTAGCAAGTACTCAAGAAATAACTATAGCAAAAATGTTGGATTTTCAGTGTGCGAGAGTGAGTAATTAATAAAAAAACCAGTTTATGTCTCGGCTTCATTAGAGTCATAATTGAATAATCAATAATACACTCTAATTCTAAAGCACAAGATTTAGAGCAGAAAAAAAAGATTGTTGTTTTGTGTTCCGCTGAAACAGGCCAAAAAGTATTAATCAGCCAAATATCGAAAATAGTATATTCGACTCTAAATAGTTGGAGGGAAAAAAATAATGGTTGATAAAAGTGATGTTTGTTGCTCTTCTTTGGCAAGGAAAAACAATTGGAATGAAAATTGGGTGATTCGGAAACAAGTGATAGATAAAAATTGTGTAGGTTCCTCTCAATCAGAGGCGCTACCTCTTGACCTTCGCTTTTTGTCACGACGGTTGCTGAAAAAAATACGCACAACACTCTGTGGACTGTACCTCCCAAAGTCATTTTTTTTAGCTTAACTGCAAAAATTCTCGACAATAAGTAAATCACATCTATAAAAAATGAAAAACTAACATCAAAATCAATATATATTAACATGTTATTTATCTTATTCTTGTATAATTAGCTTCGGTTGTGACAATTCAATTTTGTTGTTTAGTATATCCTTTTCATGAATAGGTGCGTTCAACTTTTTTTGCTACTAGATTTTGTGTAATAAATAATATTAGACACGACACGAATGACTAGCTACCATCACATCATATCCTATGTCAAAAGCCCAAACAATTTAACACAGGATTCCGTGGAAAATCTTTGCTCTGAAATAACTGAAGTTAGAAGATCTTCTGTCCCTTCAAGATATTCAAACATATATGAAAAATGATATTTTCTTTTTATTTTGGTATTTTATGTTAAGATCAAACAAAAATTAAAATTAAATTAAAGAATTTAAAAAAAAACTACAATTACATATTTCGATTCACTTAAAAAAATGAATGCATTTTTTTTATAAATTATCTCTATTATTTGAATGTAATATAAATATCTTTTCATTTTTCCTATTTTATTTTGGGTTTTGTTAAAGACAACCCTATGGGTTGTCTATAAGGATACATTAATTAAAAAATTTGCATTAAATGAACACTAAAAATTCCATGTTTAACATCACATTCCATAATTATGCATATTTTTTCATTTTAAACATGGAATGTGATGTTAAACTTGGAATGTTTAGTGTTCATTTAATGCAAATTTTTTAATTAAGTATGCTTATACACAACTCATAGGGTTGTCTTTAACAAAACCCATTTTATTTTTTCTTTTCACTTAATTCTTTCTCTAGTTATCTAATACGAGTAGTATATATTTTAATTTTGGTATCTAATATAGATATTGAAAACGCACACGGTCCTTCAACCTCGTGGTATCTGTAATTACAGTATGTGTGTTCCCACTATAACCAAGTTGCTATTTTCCTAGTCATTTTCTTCCTATAAAGTAATTAAGAATATCTTGTTGATAATCTCAATGACAACATCATGCATTTTTATATAATAAACTTTGTCTTCGGACCTTATATCACTTATTAATTATCACTAATCTAGGCTTAAGTCCGCGGTCCCCACACGCTTTCTTTACCTAATTCTTTAATCAAATATTCTACTCAATAATTTTTTGTAAGTTTTCATAATAATTTTTACGGAGTATTTTAATTGTATATTATGATTTGTTAAAAAAAATTTGTATATTATGAAAAAAAACTAGCAAAATTGTATACTATGATAAAAAAGAAATTGTATATTATGATAAAAACTAGCAAAACACTAGTAAATTACAAACACTAAAACACCTTCTTTGAAGTGTTCATGAAAAAGTAACTTAACCAAGAGATTTGGAACCTCACAAAACAAAAAAAGAAGTTGATGATCTTTAAAGTCGATTTCGAAAAGGCATATGACTCTGTAAATTGGAAGTACTTGGATTATGTCCTTGAGCAATGTGGATTCGACCAAAAGTGGCGTGGTTGGATTTCCGAGTGCTTAAAATCTGCCCGGACGTCTATTCTTATAAACGGTAGTCCAACATCGGAATTCTCTTTAAAAAGAGGACTTCGCCAAGGAGATCCATTGTCTCCTTTCCTCTTCATCCTTATTATGGAGGGTCTCCACATCGCGCTAAAAGACGCCTTGCATAATAATCTAATTCGTGGAGTTCAAGTCAGTAATCCAAGTATTCTAGTGTCTCATTTTTTCTATGTGGGTGAAGTTGTGTTAGTGACCGAGTGGAACCGGGTTCAAATGGATAATATTCTTCGTGTTCTAAATGTTTTCTACCTGGCATCAGGTCTACGCATTAATATCAATAAATCAAACGTATATGGTTTCGGGGTCTCTAATGAAGAGGTAGAGGATATGGCACGGTTAACTGGTTGCATGTCGGGATCCCTTCCATTCACATATCTTGGACTTCCAATTGGATCCAATATGATTCGTTTAACTCACTAGCAAGGATTCATTGAGAAATTCAAATCCCGGCTATCCAAATGGAAGGTCAAGTTACTCTCAATAGGAGGTCGATCAACTCTTGTTAAGGCGGTTTTGGGGAGCGTAGGGATTTATTACATGTCATTGTTTAAAGTTCCAGAGAGTATTCTATCGGATATTGAAAGGTTACAAGCCAAATTTCTTTGGGGTGGGGAACTAGATTCGAAAATGATGATTTGGATCAAGTGGGAAACTATGTTAGCTTCTCTCGAAAAGGGGGGGTTGGGCATTGGAAGGTTGAAGGCTTTCAACCTTGCTCTTCTCCAGAAATGGCGGTGGAGGCTGGCTACTAACTCGAATTCGTTATGGGCTCAAGTTATCAAAGCTATACATGGGGGAGAAGCTAGTTTGGATCAAAATAGATGTAAAAGTAATGGTGTTTGGTCAAAAATCGTTGGCTCCATTAACCAACTACACTTAAGCGGCATTGTTCCAAAACATACCTTGCATTATAAACTAGGCTGTGGTACGAAGGTACGGTTTTGGAAGGACAACTGGAATGGTGATACACCATTTGCCTATCGTTATAATATATTATTTAGATTGGATCTTGAACCGAATTGTACGGTTATTGATCGGTTTGTAAATGGTGAATGGAACTTCAAATGGATAAGACCTGTGGAAAACTAGAAGGGGGGGGGGTTGAATAGTTTTATGTCTTTTTAATTTTATTATGAAAACCTTTGTTTATTTTTAAAACACTTAGATTCAAGTTTGTATGAAAAATAAAACTTGAACCTTATTATTAGTTATATATGTATTCTTTTAAATTGATTGTAAAAGTTTTGGTTTCTTGAATGGATTTTCAAATTGATCTTTATGTGAAGTCGACCTCTAATTAATACTAGTAATTATATAAACCTATGTGTATGAAAGTAATGACGATGCAAGTAAAGAAATAAATAAGGTATGGAAAGATCTAACCGAGACACGAGAGATTTATAGTGGTTCGGCTACAAGGACACCTTCCTTGCCCTACTCCACTCCCCGAGCACACCTTGCTCGAGAGTTTTCTTCAAAACTTCAATAAGCTCCCTTATGGCGGAGAAAACCGTACACAACTTTGGCTTACACGGGTTTAACGACACAAAGCTAAATGTCGAGTTCTAATCGTAGCTAGAACCAATCTCACAACTTCACAACACAACTTCTTCACAACTTATTCACGACTACTTCACAACGGCTTCACGACTGCTTCACGACTTCTTCACGACTTCTTCACGACTTCAACACGACCGCTACACAACCTCTATGATGCGGCTTCACGACTTCAACACTATGTCTTCATGACTAAGACTTCACGACTTCAACATGTCCGCTACACAACCTCTATGCTACGGCTTCACGACTTCAACACTAGGACTTCACGACTAAGACTCCACGGCTTCAACACGACCGCTACACAACTTCTATGCTACGGCTTCACGACTTCAACACTAGGACTTCACGACTAGGACTTCACAACTTTAACACGACCGCTTCACAGCTTCTATGCTACGGCTTCATGACTTCAACACAAGGACTTCATGTCTTCTAAGCTACGGCTTCATGACTTCAACACAAGGACTTCATGTCTTCTAAGCTACGGCTTCACAACTTCTACACCACGACTACTTATACAACATCTTCACTACTTACACACAACACTAATCTACAACACACACCTTACATACAAATGAATGAATGATTTACAAACTTTGTTAAACACACAACTTAAGTAACAATATGATACTAAGTTGTAATACTTCTAATCTTGATTGATAGAAGTATTCTTCTTTTGCACTTGGATGGTGGAAGCTTGGATCACTTGGAAACCAATGCTTAAGATTACATGATCAAAGGTTTTTCTAAGATATGAAATGAGATCTACTACAGAAAGTTTTAGTGCAAAAGGGTTGAGAAAAAATCCAGGTGAAGGCTGGTATTTATAGGAAAAATCTGGACAGCTGGAGCCTACTGGAGCGGGGGCCCAGGGCGTCCCCTTAATTATTAAGGGGGCCGCCTAGTAAAATTAAGGGGGCCGCCCCTACTGAACGTTGGCCAATTTTGTCCTTTTTTGGGGAAGGTTTTTCTGGAATATTTTAACTGATTTTGGTTAAAAATTTGAATTCATATTTTTATAAAAGATTAAACATTTTTATTTAATACCAAAAATGTTTTTCAAAAATATATAAAATGTTTTTGATGTTTTATAAAAAATCTAGTTATTAAGAAAATGTTCCTTTGATCATATAATGCATTAAACACTTGTTTATTCATACCTTAAGTGATTAAGTTGTAGAAATGAATATTTACAACTAAATACTTGTTTATTTGATAAGTTTATGTTTTAATGAGTTTACATTTTGTGATCATCAAAACATAGAGATATGAATAAATATTGATAATGTTTTAGGCATTTATTTATGTCAACAATCTCCCCCTTTTTTATGATTACAAAACCTAAACTCATTAAACCAAAAAGTTTATTTTTGGACAAGTATTTAGTGAGTTTACATTCACTTCTCCCCCTTTTTGTAGAATCAAAAAGGTTAAGCCGACAAAATTTAAACGTGAAATTTGTCGGGACGAAAACTCCCCCTTGATGTGTACTCCCCCTCGTTTGGGGCACCAAGGAATCGATATATGGAATACTTGCAAGAAAAATATTAGAAGCACAAGCATATATATAGCAAAAATAAGCATGCATATAAAGACATTCATTAAAAATGTTGTGTATCAATACACAACCATCCAAGATTATATTCAATTCTACATTAGCTAGTAAGTAATGCAATCTACATAATCATTCTAGGAGTACATGATCTTTCATGGGGCTTGCACACAAAATGGTTTGAAAAATTATTTTTGATTAAGCATTGCATATGCTTAATTTGGTGAGAATGAAGGTGGTGGTAGTGTAGTGGGTGAAAATGATGGAGGTTGTGGTGGAGGTTGGTTGTTAAGCATGTGTTCAAGGAATGAAAACATGTAGTGTATCTCATCTCTAAGACCAAAGATGATGGTTTGGTTGTGGATGTGGTGGTATTGGTGATGATGAGAAATGAGCATCAAGAGGTGTTATTGGTGATATGGAAATGACAAGTTGGGTGAATGAAGGTTCTTGAGTAGGAGGTGGAGTTGATGCTCTTGATGGTGGTGATGAAAGGTGTGAGTTGATGTGGTTATTGATGGATGAAAGGGTGTTTTTGATGGTGCATTAGGTGCACTTGGGGATTAATCATTGAGGTGGTGGTGATGGAGTTTTGGTGTCTTAGAGATGATTTTGGTGATAGCATGGTGAATGAAAATGGGTGTTTGATGGAGGTGATGGTTGATTTAGGTAAGGTTTGGGCTAGATAAAAGGGGTCGCAAGATGCAAAAGAAAACAGTAAATTTTACTGCCCAGATGGCCGGTCCCCTTAATTGTAGGCCGGCCCCCTTAAAATTAAGGGGACCGCCTAGGGAATTAAGGGGGCCGCCCATCTGGTGTTTTCCCAGGCGACCAAATTTGAAAAATTTCCAGAAAAGGGTCATTTTTAGGGTGTTTTTGCAGCAAGCTCCATTTGAATCATGTACATCAAGAATGATTAAATAGTGGCATAAACATGTTAATTACGCATGCATACATTTAAAACATATTATGGAATAAGCATGTTATTAATCATCAAGCATGTATATATATCATGATATAATAAGTAGAAAATTTTAAATTGCCTAAGAGATCCATTGGACTTGCTTGAGACATGAAAACTTGGATTATTTTGGATGGATGATGGTAAAGAGGGGGTAAAAAATGTTGGATTAATGGGGTTGTAAGTTTGGGTGTATGGATGTTGGAGAGAGTGTTGATGGAGGAATTGGAGGTGGAGAGCTTGGACTTGACCATGTTGAATGAGGGTTTTGATGTTGTTCAAGTGGTGGTGTTGGATTAGATCTAGTGAGAAGATACTCAATCCAAGTGAGACGCTCATTTAAGGTGATGGTTTGATTTTGGAGAAAGATGCAACAAGGACTATTGTTGACATGTTTCTCAATTTGACTCAAGTGATGTGGTGATGATGGTAATGATGGTGAGATGGATGGTGATGATGGTAATGATGGTTTGACTTTGGAGAAAGATGCAACAAGGACAATTGTTGACATGTTTATCAATTTGACTCAAGTGATGTGGTGATGATGGTAATGATGGTGAGATGGATGGTGATGATGGTAATGATGGTTTGACTTTGGAGAAAGATGCAACAAGGATAATTGTTGACATGTTTCTCAATTTGACTCAAGTGATGTGGTGATGATGGTGATATGGATGGTGATGGGTTTAAGTTGCTTTGAGCAAGGTGCAAAGCAAGGAGAGCAGTAAGCTCATGGGCTTCCTCGAGTTCTTCAATGAACTTCAAGTGTTGAGTGGAAGGTGATGATAATGGAGAGTGGTTGTTATTTGGTGGAAGTGGTGGTGACACTTTTGGTGGTGGAGACACTTGTGAACTTGGGTAATTATGAGTGAATGAAGGTGGACATATGGATGATTGGTTATGTGTGTGAAAGGGTTCATTAGGATGAGGTTTAGGTGTTGGTTGAGTTTGAACAACATCATTTGTTGGGTTATGGCAAATGTCAAGCTTCCTCCTCCAAATGGGTATTTATGGTGAAGTGATGATGTGATTGTGGAAGGTAAATTTTGGTGAGTGGTTTGTGACAAAATGTGTTTGTGAATTTTGGGAAGTATAGGATAAAATGGGCTTAAAAATAGAAAAAGGGAGCAGCACCTTCGACCATCAGATGGCCGGTCCCCTTAATTAAGGGGCCGGTCCCCTTAAATATTAAGGGGGCCGCCTAATGAATTAAGGGGGCCGCCCATCTGCTGATTTCCAGGTTACTGGAAATGGGTTTTTGGCAGAAAATTTTGAAAGGGTTGTGTTTTTGGGTTTAGTTTCAAGCAAGTCCAACTTCTTTTGTGGCAATTTAGGATTTAATAACTTATGTATGCTAAGCATATTCATTAGACATCATTATCTAGCATGCAAACAACTCATTTAGCATGTAACATATATATGTTAGACAAGAAAACACTACATAGCACCAAGTAATTCATAGTATCATATTTAGGAAGATTAATAAGCTAGTTAAATAATCCTAATGAATATCTATGTGCATGGGAATGTAGAGTTGTGATAGCATGGACTTCTAGACTTGTACCAAGTGAGGCCTTAGTGAATAAATTATGGTTATTTACAAATTTAGTTCACTTATAAATGTCACATACATAAATATAGATGACAGATATGAGATCACCATGCATGATTTAAAGAGATGTTTTTGGCATTATTCAACAATGTTTGAAAGTGGGTTTTTATGTGGATGTGAAAAATATTTTAATGAAATAGTTTTGGTTTTATTTCAAAATGTTTTTATGAGGAAAGAAAAACATATTTTTCCAATCTTTGGTTTTGATAAACACGTAATTATGGAAACAAGTTTGGAAGAAAGGTAGGATGGTGAAACATGTAAAATAAAAATGTGTCATAATCTTTTGAAAAATTATTTTTCCAAAATGTGAAGTTTTTGCAAATTTAAAAATAAGTCCCATTAATTATAGGTTTAAAAGAAATAATGGTTTATAAAAGATCTCATGTTCAAGTCTATTGTCACATGCTACCTCTTTCTACATATCCTATGACATTTACGCATGTATTATGACTAAATACAAAAATACATCATGTCAGAGTAGTTAGAGAAAAACAAAAGCTATTATAATGACAATGCATTCAACTAAACAAATAATTACGAAGGCATGCAGTCAAATCACATAGGAGCAAGTAAACATCTAGAAATTTTATATATGCAGGATGACATACATCTAGGAATGAAAAGCTCTAATGAAAAGCAAAGTTCATAACAGTAAACTATCGTTAGGTATATTTAGGAAGAATAATGTATTCAAGTTGGAGAATGAGTATGAGACTATTACTAGTGGTGCTCAATTCAGGCTAAACACGACCGTTTTTACGGGTTACACACACCCAACTTCTCACATAGAAGCAATTCAACCGTTAGGTCAAATTGAGTTTCTAGTCAATAGATTCTCCAGTAGTCATTCTCTTTTTAGAAGAAATTAAGTTCCTAAATTTACCTATCGAAGAGTACCAAATATGAAGATTGCTTGATTTACTAATACTTAGGGGGGCTAACTAAAGGGTTTCTAGTTCATTAAGCCATCGAACGAATATAACTAAAGTGTAAAGGCAAAGCAACCTATCAGACTAAGCGTATCCTAAGGCATTAATAAGATTATATGCATGAAGTAATTACTTATGAAATTTAAAAAGAGAACTTACCTCACGTCCTAGCTTTTCTTCGTAATATCTTAGATGATGATTGACTTATTTAAACCGAAGTGGCTTGACCCGAACATGATCTTCTCCTTCGTCTGTGTCACTCCATGATTTTGGATTGAGTTCACTTTGGGAGTTGATTCATGTAGTCTTCGTCGTTAATACCTACATTAACAACATTTGAACTAGTAGCACATGTATCTATTTTATCTACATGTTTATCTATTAAAATTTCTAAGATAACTAATTCATGTACAAGATCAAAATCCTTATCTTTGGCTTGACATTTTTCTTGATGAAAGTTTAAGAAATTTTTCCAAATATCATTTGCCGTTTTATAGAAGAATATTCTTTCATATTCAACTTTCGGCAAGGTTTTATAAATAATTATTTTAGCTTTATTATTTATTTCATTCTTCGTTTTCAAATAATCAATTTGACTTTCAAAATCCGTTTTTGTTTGATTTTCAAAATCAGTTTTTGTTTAACTTTCAAAATATGTTTTTGTTTAACTTTCAAAATATGTTTTTGTTTGACTTTCAAAATCACCAATCGAAATGACATGCCAAAGATCTAGATCAATTGATTTCACATAAGTTTCAAATTTATTTTTCCATTCAAGAAAAGTATAGTTTTCAAATAGTGGTGGTTTTAGCAAAGATTCCCCATCGATTCAAGTTTTAAAATGCAGAATATTTTAAATATCTTGATTGACGTGGCTCTTGATACCAATTGTGGAAAACTAGAAGGGGGGGGGGGGTTGAATAGTTTTATGTCTTTTTAATTTTATTATGAAAACCTTTGTTTATTTTTAAAACACTTAGATTCAAGTTTGTATGAAAAATAAAACTTGAACCTTATTATTAGTTATATATGTATTCTTTTAAATTGATTGTAAAAGTTTTGGTTTCTTGAATGGATTTTCAAATTGATCTTTATGTGAAGTCGACCTCTAATTAATACTAGCAATTATATAAGCCTATGTGTATGAAAGTAATGACGATGCAAGTAAAGAAATAAATAAGGTATGGAAAGATCTAACCGAGACACGAGAGATTTATAGTGGTTCGGCTACAAGGACACCTTCCTTGCCCTACTCCACTCCCCGAGCACACCTTGCTCGAGAGTTTTCTTCACAACTTCAATAAGCTCCCTTATGGCGGAGAAAACCGTACACAACTTTGGCTTACACGGGTTTAACGACACAAAGCTAAATGTCGAGTTCTAATCGTAGCTAGAACCAATCTCACAACTTCACAACACAACTTCTTCACAACTTATTCACGACTACTTCACAACGGCTTCACGACTGCTTCACGACTTCTTCACGACTTCTTCACGACTTCAACACGACCGCTACACAACTTCTATGATGCGGCTTCACGACTTCAACACTATGTCTTCATGACTAAGACTTCACGACTTCAACATGTCCGCTACACAACCTCTATGCTACGGCTTCACGACTTCAACACTAGGACTTCACGACTAGGACTCCACGGCTTCAACACGACCGCTACACAACTTCTATGCTACGGCTTCACGACTTCAACACTAGGACTTCACGACTAGGACTTCACAACTTTAACACGACCGCTTCACAGCTTCTATGCTACGGCTTCATGACTTCAACACAAGGACTTCATGTCTTCTAAGCTACGGCTTCACAACTTCTACACCACGACTACTTATACAACATCTTCACTACTTACACACAACACTAATCTACAACACACACCTTACATACAAATGAATGAATGATTTACAAACTTTGTTAAACACACAACTTAAGTAACAAAATGATACTAAGTTGTAATACTTCTAATCTTGATTGATAGAAGTATTCTTCTTTTGCACTTGGATGGTGGAAGCTTGGATCACTTGGAAACCAATGCTTAAGATTACATGATCAAAGGTTTTTCTAAGATATGAAATGAGATCTACTACAGAAAGTTTTAGTGCAAAAGGGTTGAGAAAAAATCCAGGAGAAGGCTTGTATTTATAGGGAAAAATCTGGACAGCTGGAGCCTACTGGAGCGGGGGCGGTCCCCTTAAATAGGGGGCGGTCCCCTTAATTATTAAGGGGGCCGCCTAGTAAAATTAAGGGGGCCGCCCCTACTGAACGTTGGCCAATTTTGTCCTTTTTTGGGGAAGGTTTTTCTGGAACATTTTAACTGATTTTGGTTAAAAATTTGAATTCATATTTTTATAAAAGATTAAACATTTTTATTTAATACCAAAAATGTTTTTCAAAAATATATAAAATGTTTTTGATGTTTTATAAAAAATCTAGTTATTAAGAAAATGTTCCTTTGATCATATAATGCATTAAACACTTGTTTATTCATACCTTAAGTGATTAAGTTGTAGAAATGAATATTTACAACTAAATACTTGTTTATTTGATAAGTTTATGTTTTAATGAGTTTACATTTTGTGATCATCAAAACATAGAGATATGAATAAATATTGATAATGTTTTTAGGCATTTATTTATGTCAACAAGACCAATTATGTCAGGCCGAAATCTTGATTCCTTAGCATGTTTGACGACTGAGTTTGAGCAGGTACCGAGTTTTGAAGGCCAAGATGAGTTGCGTTGGAACATTGGATGTCGTGGCACGTTTACGGTTAAAGACACGAGACACAACATTGACGATATCATTCTTCCAACGCTTGAATCTCCTACAATCTGGTGCAAATGTATTCCTAGAAAGGTGAACATTTTCCTATAGAGACTTAGGTTGGATCGTCTACTTCTTCGATTAAATCTTTCGAAACGAGGATTGGATATTCAATCTATAACGTGCCCTCTATGCTCAAACGGTGTGGAATCAAATGATCATTTATTTTATACGTGTGAAGTGGCGTCAAGTTTTAGGCGGTTAATTGAGGTTTTGTGTGACTTGCATTTCCCAAACCATATTTCATCGTTAGAATGGACATCTTGGATAGGTAATATGCATTTATCAAAGGATAAGAAGACTCGTATCCATGTGGTCATGGCAGCTACTTGGTGGACTATTTGGAAATTTCGAAATTCGGTTACATTCAATTCTCAAAATTTGAGAAAATGTGACTTGTTTGATAGCATTAGACTTAATTCTTTTTTTTGGTTACAAAGTAGAAGTTCTATATGTTTAGCTTGGCATGATTAGATAAAAACATGATTGTAATTTTTCTAGCTTCTTGCTAGTTTTTCTTTATTTATATACTTGTCGTTCAAAAAAAAAAAAAAAAAAAAAACAATAGAACCAAATCAACACCTAAAATTGAATTAACCCTAAACATAAACCAAACCGTAAGACACCAAATGGTGCAGGAGAAGCAGGGGCGAAGCTATTAAGGGGCCGGGGGGGGGGGGGGGGGGCGCCCCACCCCCAAAAATTTTTTTTGCGATGTAGGGGGTATATAGTTTTCGTGTAGAAAAATTTCGGTATATTCGGTTTCGACCCCCCAAAAAAATAGCGTTAGGAAAAAAATAGCCTTAGGAAAAAAAAAATTTAGATCCCGACCCGCCACTGAAATCCTCCAAGCTTCGCCACTGAGGAGAAGAACAAGTTCATGATCTCAACGGCTTACAACGCCAGATGACGTATTTCGAATGACTTTAATCTCAAAGAAATATGTTGTAATTCCTTGATTTGTGAAGCGTAAAATACATACCATGCTTTTTTTTTTTTTTTTTTTTTTGCAATAGATATTTTGCACTAATTCAAAAAAGAAAAAAAGAAAAATATATCTTTAGGTTTTAGACATGTATAAGGTGGGAACTATATTGTAAAGCCTACTTATACTATTTGTTAGACCTACAAAATAGTTGATATCTTTAAATACTTCAGTTTTATTAGAAACAACTATGATGTCGTTCATGTAATTAAATGTTTGCAAATATGTTCAAAGTAATAATTAAACCCATTAAAATATAATCACGGCACGATTGCACAAATAGGGTGGACATATTAAGCTCTATGGACATATGTCTAGCATATAGCAATGCGAACTCTGAGTTGCGATACATGCTACGGTCGTTACATATAACTGGATCACATAAATTTTCCTTACATCGGTAACTCTACTTTTGCGTGCTATAATTCATAGTAGACGTGTGCATCATATGATTTTCCATTTCTATCATCTATCATCGGCCGATCATGTTTGAAAAAAATGACTATGCGCGAAGTCTCTTTCTTGAAATTTTGGATTTAAGAGCTATTTTGGAAAAAAACCAAAATTTCCGCAAAAGATGCACAATTTACATAAAGTTTTATTAGTATAAGAAACTAACCATGATGATCACCACTTGCAAATTTCTATTCATTTCCTTGAACATGTCTAATATTCAAACTGATAAAAACAAATAAACGCTCTTTATGTCAACGATATTTATTCATATCTTGGACAAGTACATAACTGCTAAATCTTGATGTTCATTTAGTTATGAACACTTAAAACATGCATGCAACTAATAAATAATTGTGGGATTGTTGGCCTTTTCAACTATACAATTATGTAGAAGGAAAGATAAATTAAATATTGCGCACAACAAGTCATTATTTTATAAATTTCTTTATGCAATAATAAAATTCTAACGATCTAACTAACTATATTTTACTAGTAGAAAACATGAAACTTCTATAAACAGTAAACTCCTTTATTTATTTACACTCACATAGTTTTATAAAAAAAGTACAAGCATATAATATTGCTTTTTTACTTGGATATGTTGGTCGTAGTTTAAATGATTGTGTTCTTGGATAGCTGATTTAATATATAAATCGTGTTTTTTAGGATGGCTTCTTAAAATAAGGTACTACCTAGGATGAACCCTTTTTGGTAATCATTTAATCATGAATATGACCAATATTTATTGGAACCCTAGCCACAAAATAAACATGCATATTACTATTTGTTACATATTTATATATTTAATGTAAGCGAAAGTATAGAATATCTGTTTGTCTTTATCATTACAAAAAAGATATATAATCTAATTAAACCCTATCATCCTATATATGGTTGTGGTCTCATACTAAACCTTTTAGACCACATATGTAACGAGGAAATTTCATCCATATATATGAACAACAAAAAATTTAGTGAAGCATAGAACCACTAAAGTAAACGAGTCGGTAGGATTAAAAATATTAAATTAATAAGAAAAGCAAAAGTTAAGAATGTAAATGGGGGTCTAATCTAACAATTTGCTAAGGAGCGGCCCATGTGGCCCTGATTATGACTAACAATATTAATATTGTCATATTAAAAACCATATAATATGCCTCGAACTTGTTTTATATTTGACCTCTTGTGTGTGTATGATATGATAGAATATGGATTTTATCATCATATTATACTCTCTTGAGAATGAGGAATGTGAATTAGATTGATTGAGGGTGTTTGGTTAATTGATATGAGGTTTAAATGTTGGAATGAGACTCCAAAACAAGGGTTTTCCTATACCCACCTTACATGGTGGGTTTAGAATTTGATTCCCAAAAAAAATTCACATTTCTACAATTAAAAATCCGAACCCGACCAATTAATCAAACAATAATATTAGATATGATATTTAAACTCGTACCTATCCTCATTCCATCTTATAATCAAACCCATACCCTAACCCATTCCTAATAATAAACCAAACGGCACATAAATTGATTGGTTGATGAAGCACATGCGTATATCAACTGGGGGGAAGCAAGAAGCTTATTGTCATGATGGCATTAAAATTTTCACTACAAATCTTGTTGCTAACGAAACAAATTATAGAACTAACCATATACGAATATCTTAGAAAAAAAATACGAATAATGCTAGAAAATGCACATTGCAAACCTTTTTGTTAGAGGCAGATGCCACCCTGCCCCCTCCTAAAGCTATCGCTAAACTAAGTTTTTTAGGCCCGCTTGGTTCAAATGGTGGGGAATGCAAAGGGAATGCAATGCAATGCATTCCCTTACCCCCCAATTTATTAGGTAATGCCTCATTACCCACTACTGGGTAATGGGTCATTACATTACCCTACATCAAGCACCATCATTCATTACCTTTGCCATTGATTAGGCCATATGACCCTGCACCAAGCACCCCTAAACTAAGTTTTTTAGTTAAGTTTACACCATACCAAATGAACAGCAAACAAATCCTTTCCAAATGAACCTCTACAATACAAAGAACCAAAGCAACAAACAACCAAAAAGGGTTTCAAGCATAAACACCAAACACCAAAAGAGAAGGGAAGAAAACAAGATATCATGCAAACAAAACCCAAACAGCCCAAAACAGCAAACTGCATACAACATGACTTATCCAAACAACTCAACTGGGGCAAAACCCGTTTTTCCCAATCAAACCAAACTTATATATCGACACCAAATGTTGAGTTAAAACCTATTTAACAAAAGTATGGATTGAACAAATTCTTCTACTAACGAACTGAAAATTAATAAGATATCAATCCAATAATTTCCAAATTAAGATATCAAAATGACACTACTAATTATAGTTTGAGGCCAATCAGATTAATGGGCTCAGTCCTAATGTGTAGCCCAATCTCTGATCAAAATACGTGGTTCACGATCAGCCCATGACACAATGGGCTTTATATGTGAAAGTGAATTAGTGAAATATATACGCCGAAATAAAGATAGCCCAAATGCCCAATGTCAACCCTGGCACTGCAGGAAACTAAAATATTTATTTGATCTTACAATTACTGTTTTTCAGTTTGATACAAAAAGAACTTTAAAGTAACGATGAAGTGAAATGCAGTCGGTCTTGTTCTATTTGTCACCTTTAACATGATTGCCGTTGTATTCGGTACTTTAAGTATGCGGATTTAGTCGTATGATCATGTTCAAACCATAGCTTTTTGTAGCAAGGGATTAACAGTTTATTAGATTTTAGTCAATCTTTTCAAATCTCAATTAATAATTGAATAAAGACAATTAGACAATAAAGTGTTGTTTGATTTTCACTTAATTGTCTTACTTAGGCAAGTTGCTTAGTCTGATAAGTCGGTAAAGTCTTGGTTTGTTATAAACTTCATTCACAAGCATCACTTAACAAAAAAACAAGCCAGAAGGGTGTACGAAGTCAATTAAAACACTTGATATTTTTTATAAAAACTGTTATGTAGACGCTTATTCAACATACAAAACAAACAACAAATTGTTTGTGTACAAATAGACATCATGTATCTAGATAGACAATATATAGCTAGACATAACTTAATAAAAAGAAATAAAACAAACAAGGCATAAGTGTCACTAATGATGATATTAAGGGTGTCGGCATCCCCTCACTCAATCTCTCTCCCATCACTCACTCCCAACCAATCCCCTTCTGCCACATCATTTACTCTCTCTCCCATCACTCACTCAATATTTTGTAGGCAACACATCACTCACCAAAAATCTCATCACTCCCCCAAAATTTCACTAAAAAACAAAACTAAAAAAGCTACCAAATCTTGGTCTCGTGCGTGAGATTGTCACGCAAACTGGTCCCTTGTGGTGAAAATATTTGATGGCAGCGGTGTTTCCGTGGATGACCGGTCCCGTCCCGTGTGGTACCGTGGGCGATGCCAACACCCTAAGTATTAACAATGCCAATTTATACTAACTAAATATTTAAGTAATTCTCGATCTGATCTTCGAATGATCCGACCATATCTTCCTACAGTTGAGGGGGTTTTAAGAGATTGTATGTCTGCATTGAAGAACGTCATTTTCCATTGATTAATTAATGAAGACAGCCACCAACGTTAACACTCTCCGGTCCATCCTAGTTTAAAATTATTTCAATGTAAAATGGTTGATGGTTCATGCCGGCAGTCGAACAAGAGGAAAGTAACAAAACTAGGAATTTATTTGGGATAACAACAAATAAAAAGTATTATTGTGTTGATGACAGTCTACATCTGAGCATGTAACTACGTTTGTCATACGCAGAGTACGAAGAAAAAATCTTGGAATGATTAGGCAAGTCGTAATTCAAGTTGAACTCCTAGTAAATGTTAGGTGATTACATAGATACACACGAAGGATTAAATTAACATATAAGTACAAGATAACGATAGCTCAAGTGGGATGTTATTCTACTACGAATATATCATATTATCTTTATCATTGAAAGATATTACCTAGAATTTTGTTTATGCACATATACGTGTAGGACCTTTAATTTGAGTGTCAGATTTCTATCAGATGTTTTGAAACTTAAAAAGACGTTAAACATGCAATCAACTCAACAACATAATGTGATGGTTTCTACAATTATTTGAACTTCGTAATTAAGCTTAGTGATATATCAGAATTAATACATGTTTGAAACTTTGAATACATGCATGTTTCAATGTTTCAAGATTTGTGAATTTTCTGAATATATCAGAATGTCCCTTTTAGCTTACCTTTGGTTTTCATAGTATGAAAGTAATTTGGACACGCGTTGAAGTCAATGTAAATCTAAAAATGGAAAATTGACAAATATGATGTGTCGCATGTATGATTTTTTTTCTGGTCCGATTTTATGTAAATTTCCTTTCTTATATAACCTTTTTATCTCTACATTATGAACACGACCAAACATTCCTTATAGCATTAAGATTGTCTGTAGTCTGTACCATTATAAGGTTGCAGCTACTCTTTGCATATCTATCATAACCATTAGTTAAATCTATAGCTAGCTCGATACTAGAGGCGGCAAGGTCTTCAGGATGTGGAACCCTAATCCGATGGCGGTAAACTCTCATGAAGAAAATGATTCATGGGAGGTCAAAGCCTTTGCGGAAGACACTAGTAATGTTATGGGAACCACATGGCCTCTGCGATCATACACTTGCACATTATGCAAGAGAGAGTTCAAGTCGGCCCAAGCTCTAGGTGGCCACATGAATGTGCACCGCCGTGATAGGGCTCGTCTCCATCATGCCCAACCTAGCATGAAAATCCCTATGATATCTTCTTCTCTTTCTTCTCCTCCTTTAATTCCAACCCAAGAACTTGTTGCCAATGGTAGTCTCTGCCTACTATACTCCTTACAAAAACCTAACACAATATTTAATTCTTCATCTTTAAGTAGTGTTAAAGGTAACTCCTCTAGTCTAATCTCAGTTTCACCCCATTGCAATGATGATAAGTACACGAATTTTCCTACATTAGTAGCTCCTCATAGCTTTAATGTGTCTCTCTCTAATTCTAGCAACACAGACAGATCAACGGTACCAACAAAGTGCAAAAGCAACGTGAAGGTTACTAGTGACAAGAAAAGGAAGAAAACAGATTCAATGGTTGAGGGTATCGATCTAGAGCTTCGTCTATAGGATGCAGCTTGTATGCTTCTTGAAAACTTCACATGGATGATATTTTTGTGCGTTAATGTGCCTATTTGTTTCTTGTGTTTATTCACAAGCTCAGTTCTAATCATTTTATTTTTGTTTGTGATTATAAACGAATATTGTATACTGAAATGTTATAATGGAAGAAGAAGGGATAACTTCGAGATGATTTATAGGAACTTATAGTCATTATTTACTTGTAATCTCTTAGATTGTCATTTGGTTTATGTTTGCACAATGACCATCTTAAGTGTATCAATTAAGGATTTACTTAATTCCCTTACCAATTTGTTAACCTTTTTACTACGAGGTAATTAAACCGAGCATAAAAAGTTAATAATGGTGGAGTGTTATTTTCTTGTGCAAAGTCCTTTCATGAGAGATATGCATCACCAATTATCTGCAATATAATGCATTTACGTGGTTACTGTAAATAGAAAAAAAGGAATTCAAATTATATCATTTGGAGTATCATATATAGTTCATAATGAATTTAGATATCTTAACAAGTACTTTTGTGGTCCTTTTACTTGCTACTTTGCTAGAACTAAAACTTAGGGCTATTGGGTTCTCACATTATGGTTTTCACTTAAGCAACAGATGGTCTCTATGGTCCCAAAGTGTCTACATCAGTTTTAAACCCCTTTAATTGTATATTGAAAGGTTTGCATTGTTTTCAGATGTAGATACAGATCTAAGATCAAATGGACTAGCTAAATGATCAAGGATATATGTTCTTGTTGTAATTACTACCCACTAGTTTGTTGGAATATATATAGACGGAAATCATTTTGTTGCCAAAAATAAATAAATATAACTATTTACATGTATGCAGATGGCCATGAATTTTTTATTTTTATTTTTTTGTATTCTTGTACATCATCATTCAGTGTGCATTTTGGTAAAAATTCCTAACTAAACCCTATACATCCTTTAATTTGTGATCAGTGGATATACACTAAACAATATATCATCATCATTTAACATGTCAATATGGTTATATAGTAGCGAACATTGCTCGGGCAATGTTATTGTTTTTCAAAACTATCGATTCTTTAACAATACTGATGGTCCAAAACATTTGTGCTGCTGGTCCAAAATTTTGTGGTCCTCACTAAGACAAATTGGAATTGATTAACGAAACATCCAAATATAGTCCATGTAAAGACTAAGCTATCTACTTTATCACACTATCTATTCTATTCGATGCTACTCAATAAGAACAAGACGAGAATGAGATGTGTATGGATCGTTTGTATATAAATATTACCGAAAGTTTATTAGCTTCAAAAGAAAGAAAACAAACAATAACTTAGAGAACACACACACACTCTCACCTATACTAGACAATGAGGCACACTTGAAATGGTGATGAGAGTGTGTTTATATAGCCACATGAGTGCCGCCCTAGTGGCTTTATCTTGGGCTTTGTGTTGGACTTGAACTTTTGAAGATTACATGGACTTATCTATTACATGCTAGCATAGTCCAAAACAAAGCCTTCTTAAACTTATCATATTACATACAATCGACACACACTACAAAGTTAATAAAATATAAATGACCATCACTTCAACATATAATTTAAATGCTAACAATCTCCCTCTAAGAAATGGTCATTTCAATGATGCTCCCTGTGATAGGTCTGTTGTCTTCAACGTCTTGAACTTTGTGTGTCGATGTAGAATAGTCTTCATTCTTGTTCCTTTATGCTATGTGATCTTCAAAATGATTGTCTTTAGGTCGTTCTTGCCTTGATCAACATCTTCTGTACATTTGCGTCGACGTTTCTTCCATCATACTCATACTTCTTCTGAACTTCAAACTTAAGTCGTCCTCACTTGATACATGAACTTGTTCTTGACGTCTTGATTAGCTTCTTGACTTTGTCGTAACACATTGTCTTTAACTTGATCTTTTTGTCTTGAACTTTTCACTTTGAACTTTTGTTGAGGATAATCTTCATAAGTATGAGTATGAGGAGATATGGATGTTGATACATATGATGATGGTAAATGGACTTTCGTCAGTACCTGCATAAAACAGTTAGCAATAAATTGTCCAGCGCTTACAGGTTCAGATTTCGAGATCGTTAACATCATAGTGTGAAAACTTTCTCTAGTCTTAACCAAGGCCGTTCTGAATCGGATACTCTCGAAAGGGCTTACACAGACACACCAAAGTGCACCCTCGATTCAGTGAGTCGCTGGATATCACCCCACGACTGTAGACCGTTTGAAGCACATAACCATCATGATATAAATGGCAAGATCCGAAGATCTCATTAAGACTCTTGTACACCATGTGTCCTTTTTGGTGAACACAGGTGTATTATATTTAAAGTGTTCCTAAGAGATTTTTGATGAATCTCATGGCCTTAGACTCAATTGTGCGTTTTGGTTTTAGTAGTCGGAGGCATGGAGCAGAGTGCCACCTTTTCAATATCAACACATCTCGGAATGAGAGGCTGATAGATTATGCAGTGTTCTCTGTGAGAAATGAAACAAATATCTTTTAAGAGATATCTGAGTGGCTAGGAGGGGTTTGTGCAGCGTGTCACTGGGTCCATGACGTCTTGTCTTCAATATTAGTATCAACTTTGTGATAACCGATAGCAGATGTATTGACCCGATTTCTGCCCTAAGTTTTCATGGAGGGCTATTTCTTTTCACCCTTTCATAAACTTTTCTTTTTAATTCTTCAACCCATTCTTTCCCTTTCTCATTTACTCCTTTTTTAAATCTCACCTAAGGACTTCTAATTCTAATCTATTTGGAATTGTCCTTGTGTAGACCTCTCCGGCTCTGGCGGATCATTGGACATAAACCTAACCATAATCACCTTATTACTCCATGATTATCCTAGATTTATTGATCACATGCCATAAAACCATTTTGTGAAAATCTCTCAAAGTGTTTATTAATAAACACATTTTGGTTAACACTTCGAGAGTTTTGCAATTTTTTGAAATACTCCCCCTTCACATGTGCTCATGCATTTTAAGATCAATTTGCACATGTTGGGTAGAATTCGCACATTTGAAATGATTGATTTTCAATTAATATGACCATCGCGAGACACGTTTACATCACTAGTTAGACTAGCTTGAAATTATTACCCGTCCAGGTCATATCAAAAGCGAATCTCTCGAATTGGTACATTCTACTCAGAAAATTCCTTTGCGAGACACGTTTACATCACTAGTTAGACTAGCTTGAAATTATTACCCGTCCCGGACAAGTCTTTTCGATTACGGACATTTAATTTTTGTCAATTCGAGGGTTCAGATCTGAGTCTTTTTGGAGAGCTCTTTTGAGATTCTAACCACGATTTTTGAATATTATTGATCATATTTTAATCACGTCTTCTCCCCCTTAAAAATAGCATGCTATGATATTTTTGATATCAACTGATTAAAATAAATATTTTTGGAGAGATAGACGGATTTGAGCATGAAATTTGAACATTTTTGTTTTTCATTTTATACTCCCCCTTAAATAAAGCATATTTTTAAACTTTTGAGTTTAAATTAATTTAAGGGTATAGAGGAAGTTATCTTTTTGAAAAATCTTGAGCACAGAATTTTGAGAAAGATTTTGAAAAATCTTTTTGAAAAATCTTGATCATGTGCTCAAGAATTTTTTAATTTGCCATTAACATTACGAGTTATGATATGAAATAATCAGAAATCATCAATGTAGCACGGGTTTCGTACTGAAATGTACGAAAGCTGTAACACCCCAACCCGATAAGGGTAGAGATATCACATTATGGCGACATTACAAAGCATTCATACATATACACAGCGGAAGCCATAAAACATCATAAATAAATAAGCCAAGTCAACATGACTTGAATCCAATACAAAAGTCTCACGAGATAACGAAATAATTCAAAGGAAATACATAACGAAATGAATCCATGATCAAAATGTCTAAACAACTGGCAAGACTAGGGTAGGACATCATCTAAGGCAAAAGCTTCCACTAACTCTCATCCCAAGCATATAATCCATCTCCCAGCTAGATACCTGCCGCACACGAAAAAGAAAACGTGCGGCTGAGCTTACAAAGCCCAGTGAACAGATACATAATACAAGCAAAGATAACGAAACCAAAATATAATAAGGCACTGGGAAATGTCATGAGGTATAATCAAAGCAAAAGAGTAATAAGGAAATATAGGATAGTTTTCTACCACGAGCCCACAAACTCAAAGTCAATATCTCAACATCATAGTCTCAAAGTCATAAGCTCACAATCAGAGGGGATACCTCTCAGGCAACCAGATAATATGAGGGGTGTCCTCATGTATCACAAGGGTGGAGTAGCTAGCTCCCATAAATGTGAAAGGCGTGTATTGCACACAAGCACCAGTCACCTCAAAGTCATACTCAAAGTCAT
Organism: Artemisia tridentata subsp. tridentata; assembly: GCA_021014915.2. NCBI lineage: Eukaryota > Viridiplantae > Streptophyta > Magnoliopsida > Asterales > Asteraceae > Artemisia > Artemisia tridentata. The sequence goes on along the minus strand of CP139501.1, from coordinate 302,195,462 downwards.
ACTCAAAGTCATAGTTAAATCCACTAAACAAAAACATGCCTAGGATTGCAATCCATACGCCCCCAAACTCAAAGTCAATCTCAAAGTCAAGTAGCCATGGCAGATAATATAAAAGGGACGGTGTGAGAAATCACTCCCCCACACAGGAGTCATGCCAGTGGTGCATCACAGACATGGCCAGGTTACCTTCCTGGCTAGGAAAGGACAAAAATGGCTCGGGTATCAAACTAAGAGTCAGGTCTCAATGTCATATCAAAGTGTATCTCAAGGTCATAATCAGAAAGTATATCTCAAGATCATATCAAAAGGTTCATGTCAAAAGGTTCATGGCAAAGGTTTAAATCATAGCTCAACATCAATGCATAGGTGAAAAGACACCCTTACTAAAAAGGGTAGAGTATCCGTACCTTATGACGAAAGCACAAATAGAACAAAGCACAGAAACAAGGAACGGCTCAAGGTCTCTCCTTCTTCACACCTAAAGGATTAGAAGAGAATTACAAATGATTCTTAACTTCATGTTTAGTTTGTCTTTTCATTTTAGGTAGTTCAAGGTTCATAAGGTTATTATGGTAGTTTTAATCCTTTAAGGGTTTATTAAGTATTTAGGATAAGTTGAAGGACCAATTATGTAATTATCATAAGGTTAGGGTACAAAGTGTAATTATTGTCAAGTTACAGGTTCTTACAAGTTTAGTCCTCTAGTATAATCAAAATAACCATATAGACCCTCAAATGTTTGAATGTAAACACTTAACACTTTTAAAACAACAAAATGCACTTTTTCAGGTTTTAATCATGTTCTGGACCTGTTTTATATAATTATAGAATCATAGTAGAACTCCGAATTAAAATCTACAAAAATTCACAGAGCTTCCTAAATATTCCTAGTATTTATCATAATTTTTCCAGATTTTATTGATTTGGTTTGGTACGAATGAAAAATCCATTTTTACAACCTGTCCCAGAAACATGTCTGATGGAACACCCGATAAGTTATCACTTCATTACCCCTTCAGAAAAATTCAAAACAATATACAAAAATTCCAGCTACTAATACACATCCCAAAGTTTACCCAGGTCAAAGGTCTCTTTCTAACTCGACAAGGTTTGGAAATTAAAATTCAAAAACCCGAACGGATTTTCCAGACTTTTAAACACGACTGGACACATGATTTTCCAAAAATCAAAAAGTGACCTTACAAGCCTCTAAAAATTACAAACTAAATTTCTCCAGGTAGCTATTTCATTGAACTACAATCTAGACTCCAGAAACATAAAAATATACGTTCATATCATCAATCCACAGCCGGTTAAAGTCGACTAAAAATTCAGCTCAGAATCAGTTATCACAGAACCATGATTATCTTAGGGTTTTCGTCATGCAAATCATTTGTTCTTGACACCAAACGTTTTTATGTGAGTCCATACATATTTAGGTCATTCAAAACAGGTCTTAACACAATCAAATTCGAATAATTTCACCACAAAACTTCTGGTTCGATTCATCATAACAGTTTTTAGGGTTTCTTATCTTATTATTTTATGTGACATTTTATGTGTCATGATTTCCATTCCATGATTAAACTAGGGCATGAATATATGAACAAATGACGGAAAAGTGATACAATACCCTCGTAGATCACGAAGAACACGAACACAAAGGATTAAAACACCACACACAAGCTTCTTTCTCCTCCCTTTTCTTTTTGGCCGATCGATCAAGACAAAACAAAGGAAGATTAGGGTTTTTGGTTAAGAATTAATTCATAGGGGTTTGAGGCATGAAGAAACATGTTACCTTAAGATGTTTGACACACAAATGGAACAAAATTCAAGCCTTCTTGGTCTCCTATAAGTCTCGACAGCAGCAGAACCAAAAGACAGCAGCAGAATTTGATTTTAGGGTTTTCTTTTGAGTGATATGTGAAGTTCGGTGTATAAGGGGGAACCAAAAAGGGCTTGGGCTGTTTTGGGAGGTTTGGGTCGTGGGTTTGGATGAGGGGAGGGCTTGGATCGGCCTCTAAGCCCAACTCAAAGTATCCATGTCCAAGTTTCAATATTTCCCTCGTTTCTTACATACGACTAACACGTAACTATTTTTAGAACGAAATAAATATATACTTGTTGAGTTTTCGGTTCAAGCGACTAAGTAATGTGTTACAAATGTTATTGGTAGCTCGTAAAATTATATTATGGTGCCTCGTAATCATTTCATGTCGCATTTGTTTCGTTTTCATACGTTTTGTGATTTATTTGAAAGTTATATGTGTTTTAATTAATTTTCCAAGTATGAGGGCATTTTGGTCTATTAATATGTTTTAGATTTTCGGGTTTTACAACTCTTCCCCTCTAACGAAAAAATTTCGTCCCCGAAATTTGCAAAGAATCACAATGAACGAACCGGAAACAAAACAGAGACATACCAGATCAGAAAACAAACTGCGGATAGCTAGCTCGAATAGACTCCTCGGTCTCCCAGGTAGCTTCCCGCTCTGGGTGGTTCCGCCAAAGAATCTTAACGAATGGAATGACTTTACGTCTCATAACTCGTTCCTGGCGATCAAGAACAGCTTCCGGCTCCTCCGGAAGAGACATATCGGGTTGAATCCGATCAAAAGGATAAGACACCACATGCAAAGGATGGTAATTGTATCCCCTCAGAAGAGATACATGAAAGACGTCATGAACATGTGATAACTGCGGAGGAAGAGCCAAACGATACGAAACCTCTCCAATGCGATCCAAAATCTCAAACGGTCCGATGAATCGAGGACTGAGCTTGCCCTTAATTCCAAAACGTTTAACTCCTCGGAACGGCGAAACCTTAAGAAATACCCGATCACCAACACGAAACTCCAAGTCACGCCGATGCTTGTCAGCGTAACTCTTTTGACGAGCCCTAGCTTCCTTCAACTTCTCCCTAGCAACGTCCACTTTCTCAGTAGCGATCTGAACTAACTCCGGACCCTCAATAATGCGTTCACCTACTTCGTTCCAACAAACCGGAGCCCTACATTTCCGACCATATAACATCTCGAAAGGAGCCATACGAATACTCGCGTGCCAACTGTTATTATAAGCAAACTCTACCAAACACAAATAATCGTCCCAGCTACCAGTCCACTCTAAGGCACATGCCCTCAACATGTCCTCTAAAGTCTGAATGGTCCTCTCCGACTGACCATCCGTCTGAGGGTGAAAAGCTGTACTGAACTTAAGGCGTGTATCCCAAGCCTTATGCAATCCCTTCCAGAAGCGAGACGTAAACCGAGGATCCCTATCTGATATAATAGCCGTAGGCATACCATGAAGCCTAACGATTTCCTGCTGAAATATGTCCGCCAACTTACTAACACTGTAGTCCACACGAATAGGGAGGAAGTGAGCCGACTTGGTTAGTCGATCAACGACCACCCAAATCGCATCATGCTTCCTACGAGTAGGAGGTAAACCTGTCACAAAATCCATGGAAATTTCCTCCCATTTCCACTTCGGAATCTCCAACGGCTGAAGCAACCCACTAGCTCTCTGGTGCTCGATCTTGACCTGCTGGCAAGTCAAACACTTAGATACAAACGAAGCCACATCCTGTTTCATGCCACTCCACCAGAAATGTTGCTTAAGGTCCCGGTACATCTTGGTAGAACCAGGATGTATAGTAAAAGGGGAACTATGAGCCTCCGATAGAACAGCCTCACGAAGCTCAGGATCGTTGGGAACACAGAGACGATCCTCAAACCAAACTACACCGAAATCATCAACTCTGAATTCTGACTGTTTGCCTTCCTCCACATTCTGAACTATAGACCACAGCTCACCATCCTCTTTCTGAGCTTCCTTAACTCGCAAGATAAGATTGGACTCAACCGTAAGGCTAGCCAAATAACCACCATGACCTCGAACACAAAACTCCACATCAAGAAGCTCTAAATCGTGCAAAACGCGAGGCTCAAACTCCAAACTCGCAATCATACCCGACTTTCTACTAAGAGCATCAGCGACTACATTCGCCTTACCGGGATGGTACTGAATGTTAGCATCATAATCTTTCAGAAGCTCTAACCAACGCCTCTGTCTCATATTCAACTCTTTCTGGGTGAAAATGTATTTAAGACTCTTATGATCAGTGAAAATGTCACAAGACTCTCCATACAAATAATGGCGCCAAATCTTTAGCGCGAAAACCACAGCTGCTAACTCTAGATCATGCGTCGGATAGTTCACCTCGTAAGGCTTCAGCTGCCTCGAAGCATAGGCGATCACCTTCCCATGCTGCATCAAAACACATCCCAAACCCTTCTTCGATGCATCGCTATATATCTGGAAACCGCCGGAACCCGATGGAAGAGTCAGAATAGGTGCCGACACTAAACGTTTCTTCAACTCCTCAAAACTACTCTCCCTCTCATCAGTCCAAATAAACTTTTCCTCTTTCCTCATCAACTGTGTCAACGGCAAAGCAAGACGCGAAAAACCCTCAACAAATCTCCTATAATACCCAGCGAGACCCAGAAAACTTCTCACTTCCGTCACATTTGTAGGTCTTGGCCATTTTGTGATAGCCTCAACCTTCGCCGGATCCATAGTGATACCGTCTGCAGAAACAACGTGACCCAAGAAAGCTACTCGATCCAACCAAAACTCGCACTTCGAAAACTTTGCATACAATCTCTGTTGTCGAAGAATCTCCAGAACCATACTAAGGTGCTGCTCGTGCTCCGCCTCGGATTTAGAATACACAAGAATATCATCAATGAAAACAATGACGAACTTATCAAGAAATTCATGGAATACCCGGTTCATAAGGTCCATAAAAACAGCAGGAGCATTAGTTAAACCAAAAGGCATAACCAAGAATTCATAGTGACCGTACCGAGTGCGAAAGGCCGTTTTGGGAACATCCTGCTCCCTCACCCTAAGCTGGTGATATCCAGACCTCAGATCGATTTTAGAGAAATGCCTCGCCCCTTGCAGCTGATCGAATAAATCATCGATGCGAGGAAGAGGATAGCGGTTACGAATAGTAATGCGGTTAAGCTCCCGATAATCGATACAAAGACGCATGCTCCCGTCCTTCTTCTTTACAAACAACACAGGAGCACCCCAAGGAGATACGCTCGGACGAATAAAACCGTTTTCCAACAGTTCCTGCAATTGCTCCTTTAATTCCTTTAATTCAATCGGTGCCATGCGATAAGGAGCTTTAGATATGGGTTCGGCACCCGGAATCAGATCAATGCTAAACTCGACTTCCCTGACAGGAGGAATGCCAGGAAGTTCATCCGGAAATACATCGGCAAAATCGCGCACAATACGAATACTATCAATACTGGGAACATCAACAGAGGTATCTTTAATAGAAGCGAGAAAACCAAGACAGCCATGCGAAATCAATGTCCGGGCTTTCATATCCGAAATAATCTTTACAGATTTCAGAGGTTGGGAACCAGAATAAACATAATCAGGATGGTGAAGATCACCAAAGATCACCTTACGAGCATAACAATCAATGGTTGCCTTATGAGCAGCTAACCAGTCCATGCCCAGAATAATATCCAAATCAACCATATCAATGGGAAGAAGGTTCGCAGAACGAACACGATCATCGAAACGGAGAGGGCAATTAACATACTCAACATCAATAATCACATGAGTTTTCATCGGTGTAGCAATAGATATACGGTTCATTAATTTAGTTGGGTTTATGTTTATTTTATTTGCAAGTGGAGTGGATATTATAGAATGTGTAGCACCCGTGTCAAATAAAACAAAAACAATACGATCTCCAATATGCAGAAAACCCGTAATAGTACCTGAGGTGCTAGCAGCCTGGTCACGTGTCAAAGAATAAACCCGGCCTGAAGTAGGAGCTGCCCTAGCATCGACTTTAGGTTCACCAGCATTCTTTCTAGGACAGTCCTTGATCCTGTGCTGAGAAGATCCACACCAGAAACAACCACCCGAAGCTCTATGACAAGGACCTGGATGAGTCTTCCCACAGGAAGTACATGTAGGAGGAGGAGGTAGAGCCTCAACAGACCCCTTCTGACCAGACGATCCCGACTGCTGATACGGCTGAGAATCCCTACGTCGGTTGTTATTACCCTGACCCTGACGATCACCACCATACCTACCAGCATCCCGCCGATCCTGGTTCCTGAAATCCTGCTGCCTATGATTATAACCTCGGTCCTGGCGACCCCGCTGATCATGCCCATGGTCCTGTCGACCTCGAGAATCCTGCCTTTGGTCCTGCCGACCCCGAGAATCCTGCCTTTGGTCCTGCCGACCTTGGCCCCGAAAATCTACCCGGTTACCATCCCTATCACGCTTATTAGACACCCTGTCCGCATGTAACAACTCGATGTTACGCGCGGCGTCCTGAACTCCAGCCACATCCTCAAATGGAGTGTTAACAATCCGGTCTAACACCCACCGCTTTAAAGCCCATTTGAAATGACGAGCCTGCCTCACAGCATCACCAGTAACCTCTGGCCCAACAAAACTGGCCAGACGCAGAAATCGCTGCATAAACTCTCCTGACGACTCCTGATCACCCTGACGAATCGACCCGTATTCCCTTTCATACCTTAGCTGCTCCGACATAGGAATATACTGTCTATAAAACACCTCGATAAAATCCGCCCACGAACAAGTCTCAGCAAAATCATCCCCTTTCGCCTGAACAAGAGCAGCCCACCAATTTTGAGCATCACCTTCAAATTTGAATGTGGCCAACCGAGTTTTAAACTCGTCAGCACATCCCAGAACACGAAACAACTTCTCGATATGTGTGATCCAGTCCTCCGCTTCATGAGGAGTAGCAGCGGACCTGAAAGAGAGAGGCTTAAGTTTGTTGAACCTCTCGATCCACACGTGGATACCAGCTGGGGGAGCAGCGGGTGGAGCAGTGGGTGGAGTAGTGGGTGGAGCACCGCCACCACCACCACCAGAAGAACTTGCCCCATTCCTGATATTATTGGTGACCTCAGTCACCACTCGAGGAATAACAGCAGCCACAGCAGCGGCTATCATCTCTTCAAAATTGGGGCCATCATCCCCATTAGTGTACTGAGTAAAGCGTGTGTTCACCATCTGAATGATCATGAAAAGAATTAGCAAAACATAAGGGAAATAAGCACGAAATGGAAGACGAAGCAGGAACCTATGCCTACCCAAAACCTCACCAGTCAAATCTTAAAACTTAAGGGTGAAATCCTATGGTCCACATGTTTCACAGGCCAAAGCTTATGTACGACAGGTCACAGCCTGGGCTTTGATACCATAATTGTAACACCCCAACCCGACAAGGGTAGAGATATCACATTATGGCGACATTACAAAGCATTCATACATATACACAGCGGAAGCCATAAAACATCATAAATAAATAAGCCAAGTCAACATGACTTGAATCCAATACAAAAGTCTCACGAGATAACGAAATAATTCAAAGGAAATACATAACGAAATGAATCCATGATCAAAATGTCTAAACAACTGGCAAGACTAGGGTAGGACATCATCTAAGGCAAAAGCTTCAACTAACTCTCATCCCAAGCATATAATCCATCTCCCAGCTAGATACCTGCCGCACACGAAAAAGAAAACGTGCGGCTGAGCTTACAAAGCCCAGTGAACAGATACATAATACAAGCAAAGATAATGAAACCAAAATATAATAAGGCAACTGGGAAATGTCATGAGGTATAATCAAAGCAAAAGAGTAATAAGGAAATATAGGATAGTTTTCTACCACGAGCCCACAAACTCAAAGTCAATATCTCAACATCATAGTCTCAAAGTCATAAGCTCACAATCAGAGGGGATACCTCTCAGGCAACCAGATAATATGAGGGGTGTCCTCATGTATCAAAAGGGTGGAGTAGCTAGCTCCCATAAATGTGAAAGTATTGCACACAAGCACCAGTCACCTCAAAGTCATACTCAAAGTCATACTCAAAGTCATAGTTAAATCCACTAAACAAAAACATGCCTAGGATTGCAATCCATACGCCCCCAAACTCAAAGTCAATCTCAAAGTCAAGTAGCCATGGCAGATAATATAAAAGGGACGGTGTGAGAAATCACTCCCCCACACAGGAGTCATGCCAGTGGTGCATCACAGACATGGCCAGGTTACCTTCCTGGCTAGGAAAGGACAAAAATGGCTCGGGTATCAAACTAAGAGTCAGGTCTCAATGTCATATCAAAGTGTATCTCAAGGTCATAATCAGAAAGTATATCTCAAGATCATATCAAAAGGTTCATGTCAAAAGGTTCATGGCAAAGGTTTAAATCATAGCTCAACATCAATGCATAGGTGAAAAGACACCCTTACTAAAAAGGGTAGAGTATCCGTACCTTATGACGAAAGCACAAATAGAACAAAGCACAGAAACAAGGAACGGCTCAAGGTCTCTCCTTCTTCACACCTAAAGGATTAGAAGAGAATTACAAATGATTCTTAACTTCATGTTTAGTTTGTCTTTTCATTTTAGGTAGTTCAAGGTTCATAAGGTTATTATGGTAGTTTTAATCCTTTAAGGGTTTATTAAGTATTTAGGATAAGTTGAAGGACCAATTGTGTAATTATCATAAGGTTAGGGTACAAAGTGTAATTATTGTCAAGTTACAGGTTCTTACAAGTTTAGTCCTCTAGTATAATCAAAATAACCATATAGACCCTCAAATGTTTGAATGTAAACACTTAACACTTTTAAAACAACAAAATGCACTTTTTCAGGTTTTAATCATGTTCTGGACCTGTTTTATATAATTATAGAATCATAGTAGAACTCCGAATTAAAATCTACAAAAATTCACAGAGCTTCCTCAATATTCCTAGTATTTATCATAATTTTTCCAGATTTTATTGATTTGGTTTGGTACGAATGAAAAATCCATTTTTACAACCTGTCCCAGAAACATGTCTGATGGAACACCCGATAAGTTATCACTTCATTACCCCTTCAGAAAAATTCACAAAAATATAAAAAAATTCCAGATACTAATAAACATCCCAAAGTTTACCCAGGTCAAAGGGATCTTTCTAACTCGACACGGTTTGGAAATTAAAATTCAAAAACCCGAACGGATTTTCCAGACTTTTAAACACAACTGGACACATGATTTTCCAAAAATCAAAAAGTGACCTTACAAGCCTCTAAAAATTACAAACTAAATTTCTCCAGGTAGCTATTTCATTGAACTACAATCTAGACTCCAGAAACATAAAAATATACGTTCATATCATCAATCCACAGCCGGTTAAAGTCGACTAAAAATTCAGCTCAGAATCAGTTATCACAGAACCATGATTATCTTAGGGTTTTCGTCATGCAAATCATTTGTTCTTGACACCAAACGTTTTTATGTGAGTCCATACATATTTAGGTCATTCAAAACAGGTCTTAACACAATCAAATTCGAATAATTTCACCACAAAACTTCTGGTTCGATTCATCATAACAGTTTTTAGGGTTTCTTATCTTATTATTTTATGTGACATTTTATGTGTCATGATTTCCATTCCATGATTAAACTAGGGCATGAATATATGAACAAATGACGGAAAAGTGATACAATACCCTCGTAGATCACGAAGAACACGAACACAAAGGATTAAAACACCACACACAAGCTTCTTTCTCCTCCCTTTTCTTTTTGGCCGATCGATCAAGACAAAACAAAGGAAGATTAGGGTTTTTGGTTAAGAATTAATTCATAGGGGTTTGAGGCATGAAGAAACATGTTACCTTAAGATGTTTGACACACAAATGGAACAAAATTCAAGCCTTCTTGGTCTCCTATAAGTCTCGACAGCAGCAGAATTTGATTTTAGGGTTTTCTTTTGAGTGATATGTGAAGTTCGGTGTATAAGGGGGAACCAAAAAGGGCTTGGGCTGTTTTGGGAGGTTTGGGTCGTGGGTTTGGATGAGGGGAGGGCTTGGATCGGCCTCTAAGCCCAACTCAAAGTATCCATGTCCAAGTTTCAATATTTCCCTCGTTTCTTACATACGACTAACACGTAACTATTTTTAGTACGAAAATAAATATATACTTGTTGAGTTTTCGGTTCAAGCGACTAAGTAATGTGTTACAAATGTTATTGGTAGCTCGTAAAATTATATTATGGTGCCTCGTAATCATTTCATGTCGCATTTGTTTCGTTTTCATACGTTTTGTGATTTATTTGAAAGTTATATGTGTTTTAATTAATTTTCCAAGTATGAGGGCATTTTGGTCTATTAATATGTTTTAGATTTTTGGGTTTTACAAAAGCTGTCATTTAAGTGCGGGTTTCGTACTGAAATATACGAAAGCCATGGTGAAGAAAATTTTGAGAAACGACATGTTTTAGAAAACATTTAAATGAACTCTCGCTCAAGCATCTGTACATGTCCGTATCATTGTTGAATGACATTTCTAGATACGTACAGAATATCAATTATACGAGAGACATGTCGTGAGAAGAATATTTTTGGTTTTTTGATTTTATATTGTTTTTGTATTTTTGAAAATTTTCTATTTTTATATTTTGTTTTTGTTGGTTTTTCAAATTTTGTATTTTCTTTTTTCAAAAATATTTACAGCGAAGCTGTTTGAGATAAAATTCAAGAAGATTCGAGAAGACTTTCTAACTCTTCGGGAGTTAGGCTTCGCATGCCAATTCGTCGAACTAAGTTATCAAACCTTTCTTTTGGAAGGGCTTTAGTAAATAGATCGGCGAGTTGATATTCAGTCTTCACGAAGAATAATTCAACAGTACCCTCTTCGACGTATTCCTTGATGAAGTGGTAGCGGACTCTAATATGCTTGGTCTTCGAGTGTTGTACTGGATTGCACGAGATGGCTATGGCACTTTTCGAATCACAATACAAAGGTATGCGGTCGAAAGTAAAGCCATAATCTATGAGCTGTGTCCTCATCCATAGAACTTGGGCACAACACGCAGATAGAGAAACATACTCGGCTTCTGTGGTTGATAACGCTGTACAATCTTGTTTCCTTAATGACCAGCCTACTAGCTTTTCCCCCAAAAATTGTGCTCCACCTGATGTACTTTTTGCTGTAACTTGACAACTGGCATGGTCCGCATCTGAAAAGGCTGTTAGTTTAAACTCCAAATCCTTCGGATACCAAAGTCCCATGTTAATGGTTCTTTATAGGTACCGAAAGATCCGTTTAACCTCTTGGAGGTGCAGTTCGGTAGGCCTTGCCTGAAACCGTGCTAATAAACCGATAGCAAAATGAATATCGGGTCGACTAGCTGTTAGATACATGAGAGAACCAATCATGCTCTGATATTTCTTCGGATCCATGGGTTTCCCATATAAATCAGCACCTATTTTTGGTGAAGTGACCATTGGAGTACCAACAGAGTCACAATTTTCCATTCCATGTTTTTTCAAAATCTCAATTGTATATTTAGCTTGATTTATAAAAATACCACGTGGGGATTGATGAATTTGTAATCCCAGAAAGAATTTTAGTTCCCCCATCATGGACATTTCAAATTTGCTTTTCATGAGATTTTCAAAATGTTTTGAATGTTTCGGATTAGTGGACCCAAAGATAATGTCGTCCACGTAAATCTGAACAATCAAAATGTCATTTTTGAATTTTTTGGTAAACAAGGTCGGGTCTATTGTTCCTTTGGTGAAATTATTTGGAAGTAGGAAAGATGATAACTCGTCATACCACGCCCTTGGGGCTTGTTTCAAACCATAAATTGCCTTCTTTAGCTTGTAGACGTAGTCTGGATGATCTTTGTCAACAAATCCGTCTGGCTGACTCCCATACACTTCTTCTTTCAGAGTTCCATTCAAGAATGCTGTCTTGATATCCATCTGATAGACCGTGATATTTTTGTGAGCTGCATATGCTAAGAAAATCCTGACTGCCTCAAGTCTTGGTACTGGCGCGAAAGACACATCAAAATCTATCCCTTCTTCATGTCTAAATCCCTTGGCCACGAGATGAGCTTTGTTGCAAATTACAATCATTTCTTCATCCTTTTTGCTCTTCCATAACCACTTAAGATCAATGACGAGTTTTTCAGTTGGTCTTGGAACTAAATCCCAAGAGTCATGTAATTGATATTGGAGAAGTTCTTCCTGCATCACTTCAATCCAAGCATTATCTGCCATCGCCTCCTGAATGTTCTTTGGTTCTTTTAAACTGACTGAGTAGACATAGATGCACATGTCGGAATCGGTGGCAAGCTGTTTTCTCGTCTGAACGGGCCGTGAAGGTTCACCAATTACTTGTTCTATTGGATGGTCTTTAGTCCACTGTAACGTAGAAGGGTACATTGGATTTGAAAAATGTGTGTTAGATGGTTCTTGTAACCTAGAAGATAATTCAGCAGAATCCGTTGCGAATGGGTTTTCGAACACTTCTTCTTCTAACACAACATTGTTTTGTTGTGGTTCTTCTTGAATTGGTGTAGTTTGGTTTTGCTCATCAACTCTTGGTAAAACAATTTCAATTACTGGAGTTGCTGGAGTAGATGTTGATGACGTGGAGGGAGTTGGTGCGTCAGCTTCGATTGTGGTAGATGCATCTTGCGGTGGTAGTGGTGGTTGATGTTGTTAAGCGGGAGCAGCGGAATGTTGTTGAGATGCATTTGTCGAAGCTCCACAATAGAATTCATCATACATATACTCGAAGAAAGTGTCCAGTTCTTGATTTGTTGGTTTGTCAGTAATAGTTGACTGAGCTCCTTGGGGTACGAGTCCTGAACTGAAATGTCCAGAAGTCTGGCCGTTTGGTGCGGGTCCTAATAAGGTATGATTAGAAGCCATTGGGTTAAGCGCGGGTTCTAGAGCGAGTCTCTCAGAAGCCATTGATGATGTTGTATGATAAAGTTGATTCAGGATCGTTGCAACGAAATAGGAGTTGTGGTTGATGAAGGTTATACTTAGTTGTTGTGAAGTCTTGGTCCTTTCCTGAAGATCATTTGAAGTTACTTACAATTTAGATAAACTATGACAATTTAGATAAACGTAGCAATTTAGATAAAGTTACTAAATTTGACAAGACTATAATTTAGACAAGATCAAAAGTTCACAAATTCGACAAAGTTACGTGAATTACAATTTAGATAAAACCACAATTTCTATAGAAATCTTAATTTAGACAAAATTTATACAAATTTTGGCAAAATTTCAATTTATATAGAAATATGCAATTTATATAAATTTGCAATTTATATAAAAATCTATCTAATTTATACAAATTAGAAGATATAACCCTTGTCAAAGTATTCGTCACACTTGTACAAGCGAGAGAATACCGAGTTCACGTTTGATGTTGTAGAAATTAAGTGCAATGCGAAATTAGTTATGTTTATTAAGTTACGACAATTTATAACACTACTAGAAATCATGCCAGCACCAACGGAATTTCAACAACAATCATTGATCCATTGGTAAATTACTAGTTTACCAACGACTTTACCAACAAAGGTAAGAAAAACATAATTTATAGTTTACCAACGACGCAATTGTTGGTAAATTCGTTGGAACATAGTTTTTATTTGGAGGGAAACTTCTCGCTAACTTTACCAAGTATTTTTTTCTCAATAATTGGTTGGTAAAATCATAAAAGTAGGGTAGTGCCCAAAATTGTGACAAAGTAAAATTTAGAACCAAATTAAAATTTTTAACCAAACTAAAATTTATTACCCAAAATAAAATTCCCTCCATACCAAAAACAAATCCCCCCAAAACACTTTGACCTAAACTTTCTAACATTTCATTCTTTGCAGCCACCCACTACCTTTCCCAAAAGGATACATCTCAGACTCAAACCCAATATGTACTGCACTTTCCCAAAACTTTACATCTGAAACCCAATTGAACTTTGCTATAAGGTACTTTATGGTTATAATAGCACTTTTAATTATCAGTCACTTTATGGTTATAATGAGATCGAGACCCAATTATTTGATATAAGATATTTTATTTATTTGGTTATGATAGGATAATGTGTACTTTATGGTTATGAAACCTTTTTGTGATTCTTTATACTTGATAGCACTTCTAATTTCTTTATATCTGTCTTTAATCGAAACTTTTTCACCATTTTCTTTTAATCTTTTCATACTTGAGAGACCCAATTTTGGCTAAATGCAACTCGAAATTTTTAATTGTGCATTTTAATGTGGTGACATGTTTACAATTTGTTAGTAGTTCTCTTATTTACAAGCTTACAATTTGTTTTGTTTGATTGATTATGTGGTGACATGTTTATATAGTTGTATGATATAAAGTGGTTATGTTATTTATAAACTTGCACTTTGTTCAGTTAATTTGAGGTCGTGGGTAACAACAAACATAAAAAAACATCATGTCGGTTGATCGGAGTTGGATGAAACGTCGTGTCAACCCTCATGATGGTTCGATTAATCAAGAATTCAAAGATGGGGTTAAGGATTTTTTGGATTTTGCATTTAGCCAACCGCGAGCTGTAGGTCGTGAGGCGATAAAATGTCCTTGTTTCAAGTGCGAACTATTAAAAAAGCATAAAAGGGACGATATAACACTACACCTGTACAAATGGGGTTTCAAAGGCTTTTTATCTACCTGGTTTGCACATGGTGAAGTATCGACTCAGGCTCATCAAGATCATGTTACAAATGATGACGTGCAAGGGGCGACTGAGAATCGTTACAGAGACATGGTGATTGATGCGGCTGGTCCTGAGTTAAGGAGGGACTTCACAAAAGAAGAACCAAATCCTGAAGCAGCAGCGTTCTTTAAGTTGTTACACAGTGCTGATGAGCCTTTATGGGATGGTTGTAAGAACCATACTAGGTTATCAGCAGTGTCTCAACTAATGAATTGCAAGTCGGACTTCAACATGAGCGAAAGTTGCTATAATCGAATCATTTCATTAGTGAAGTCCATGCTGCCAGAAGATGCGCTATTACCTGATGACTTCTATCAGTCAAAGAAAATGGTGAAAAAGTTAATACTAAAGTATGAAAAGATTCAGGCATGTCCTAATGATTGCATGCTATATTGGAAAGAACATGAATATAAGACAAAGTGTGTAGTTTGTGGTCATGCTCGCTATAAAGAACGGAAACGAGGTGATGGAAAGTGCAACGGAGTACCTTACAAGGTGTTGCGTTATTTACCACTTGCACCTCGGCTTCAAAGGCTTTTTATGTCAAAAAAGACAGCCGAACACATGTCTTGGCATAAAAAAAATCGTCGTCCAGAAGGTGTACTCACTCACCCATCAGATGGCGAGGCATGGAAACATTTTGATCGAACTCATTCTTCGTTTGCTGCTGACGGACGAAATGTGAGGTTGGGTCTCTCAACAGATGGTTTCAATCCTTTTGGGCACTCAAGTATACCTTATTCATGTTGGCCGGTATTTGTTACACCATACAACCTGCCACCATGGATGTGTATGAAAGAGGGGGTCTTATTTCTAACTCTAATTATTCCGGGTCCGAATAATCCGGGTAATAACATTGACATATACTTGAGGCCGCTAATCGATGAACTGAAAATTCTTTGGGACGGTGTTACAACATATGATGTCTCAAGAGAACAAAATTTTCAAATGAAAGCTGCTCTCTTATGGACTATAAATGACTTTCCTGCTTACGGTATGTTATCGGGTTGGAGCACTCATGGAAAAATGTCATGCCCATATTGTATGGAGAATACTAAGGCTTTTACTCTACAACATGGCGGGAAACCAAGCTTCTTTTATTGTCATCGTCAGTTCTTGCCTCATAACCATTCATACAGAAAAGATAAAGATAATTTCTTTGTCGGCAGAGTTGATTTTGATGATCCTCCGCCTCGTTTAGATGGTGATGCAATATTACGTCGATTTAGAGACTTTCCACAAATCACTTTTGGAAAAAGTGATAAAAAAAGGTGATAAAGCAAAGAAATGGCCAGGTTATGGGAAGGATCATAACTGGACCAAAAAGAGTATATTTTGGGAGTTACGTTATTGGAAAGACAATCTATTACGTCACAATTTAGATGTGATGCACATCGAAAAAAATGTTTTTGAAAATGTGTTTAATACAGTGATGGATGTGAAAGGGAAGACAAAAGATAACGTTAAGTCTCGATTTGACATGAAGCAATATTGCAAGCGACCTAACTTGAATCTACTTGAACATCAGGGAAAATTACTGAAGCCAAAAGCACAATATACATTGTCGAGGCCACAAGTAAAAACAGTATGTGAGTGGATCAAACAAATACGATTTCCAGATGGATATGCCTCAAATATCTCTAAGTGTGTGAATTTGGATGATTGCAAGCTGAATGGAATGAAAAGCCATGACTGCCATGTGTTCATGCAACGAATGCTACCTATTGCTTTTCGAGAAGCTCTGCCTAAGTCAATATGGGATGCATTAACCGAGCTAAGTCATTTTTTTCGTGACATATGTTCAACGGTCATGGATTTAAAGCACATTGAAACATTGGAGAAAAACATAGTGGAAACTCTTTGTAAACTAGAAAAGATATTTCCACCAAGTTTTTTTGATTCAATGGAACATTTGCCTATTCATATGGCATATGAAGCTAGAGTGGGTGGACCGGTGCAATATCGTTGGATGTACCCATTTGACAGGTATTTAAAAACCAAACAAATCTAATATGTAAGATTTCCTTTTAAGTATACTTATAGTCGTTACATTTTTTCCTCAGGTGTATGATGAACCTGAAGAAAAAGGTTCGCAATAGAGCACGCGTTGAAGGTTCAATATGTGAGGCATACCTCATTCAAGAAACATCAAACTTTTGCTCACTTTACTTTGAACCTGATGTTCAAACAAAGTTAAATCGTGTTCAACGGAATGATGATGGGGGTTATGTGGGTGACAACACTAAACTTCATGTCTTTCGTTATCCTTGTCGACCTTTTGGAAAGTCAAAAGAAATGTTACTAAATGAAGATGATTTCAAAGTTGCAGAAAGATACGTTCTTCTGAATTGTTCAGAGATTATGCCATTTGTAGAGTATGTATGCAACCATTGTTTACATATATTATGCAAATGCGTATTTAATAATCAAAAACTCATATAATTTATGATGCAGAGAATTTGATAAGTTGATGATCGACAATAATCCAAATATTGAAGATGGAGAACTTGATCAGTTACGTGACTTGCAATTTTCCAAATGGGTTAAACAAAGAGTGAGTATTTGATAGGTTTGTATTACAACCATATAGTGAGTGAATCCTTATATTAACAAAAAGTATTTGATAGGTTTGTCAAGACATGGAAATTGATATAAGGATTCGCGACCTTTGTAGCGGCCCTAACAGATACGCAACGTTTTACAATAGTTGTTTTGTGAATGGATACAAGTTTCACACAAATGACCATTCTCAAAACAAGACCACAGTGAACAGTGGTGTGTGTATTAAAGGGAGTTCTTACAATGAATTTGAGAAAGACTATTTTGGCATTCTACTCAATGTTGTACAATTGCATTATGTTGGAAACAATAGAGTTACTTTGTTTCTATGCCATTGGTACGATAATGAAAAATGTGTCATGGTGGATGGTAAACATGGCCTAATAGATGTCAATTCAAAGTCAAAACTCGGTGGTAATGATCCATTTGTGTTGGCAGAACAAGCTCAACAAGTATATTACATTACTTATCCTTCAAGAAAGAGAAGTCGAATTGACTGGTTAGCGGTATGTAAGACCACAGCAAGAAGCTCTTACAACACTATGTCTAACATTGTGGAAGAAGATGAAACTGTCCCAACAGAAGAAGGGTTTTACCAAGAAGATGAAATGCAGTCACCAACTTTAGTAGAGGTAGATGTTGATTTGGATGATGTTATTACTTTACTATCAACCGAAGTTGAAGAGGTAGAACATGAAGATGTTCCGACATACATCATTAATCCATCAAATAGTGAGTTGGATCTTGATGACGAGGAAGAATTCATGGATGAAGATTCTGATGAATATGATGATGACGAAGATGATCATGAAGATGATGATTATTATTCGTCAAGTAGCGATAATGAGTAATGTAAATGTAATCTCAGCCCTAAGTAAATTTAACCCCTAATTGGTAGTTTATCTTATGCATGTTTGATTATGTTAGATGTTATGAAGTATACGTTATTATTAAGTCTCTGGCCTATTTAACTAATGTTTATCTCGTGTTTTATTTTATAATAGATGGCTGGAGGAGGTACATTCAGAGCAAGCAGAGGTAAGGGTTCTCGTGGGGCAAAGAGTCGTTCATTGCAGACACGTACTCCACCAACGCCATCATCACCACCCACAATATTGTTACAACCTCAATGCCCTCTGCCATCAGTAACAACACCTCAACTTCTATCCCAAACACCTCACGAATCAGCAACAATAGCAACAATACTTGAAGTTGGAGAAAGTTCTACCCACGCTGTTAACACAAGTGCAGGTTTGATCCTTTTATAAAAAAACTATTCTTTTTAGTAGCTTTATCTTAAATTAGCTGCATATATTTGTTTTTTTATAGATCAAGACTCACCTCAACAACCAAGAGGACCTAGGGGAGCATACCTTAACAAAAACATCCCAACAGTTGCTTCTGAACGGAAAGTGATACACATTTATGGACTTAAGTAAGTATCATATATGTAATTGTTATTTTCAGTCAGAGACACATGTAAATAGTTATTGTATGTGTGGTATTTTGTATAGCTACTTGGAACCAGAGGTGCAAAGAATGATTTCTAAAGACTTCAAGGGAAACTTTTATGGGAAAGAAACCGAGTGGCACAAACTTGATAAAACTCTAGTCGAACACTTGTACAAATGCTTTCAGGTTGTCACATTTATTTAGACTTACTATCGTTAAATATCTTTAATTACTAAATTTGTATGTATAGTAAACATGTTTCATTTTAATTGTAGGATCGATATATGTATGACGAACCAGTAGATGCAAAATGGGCCAAGCATGTTTGGACAAAGAGGGCACAACGTCTTTGTTCAGGTACTTGGAACACTATTAGGGCCAAATGTAAGAAAGAGTCGGGCAGTGTGATCCCATCTGATTGGACAGAGTATTGTCCTGATAATATTGAACAAGAAGATTGGGAAGATATTCTGAAGTCTTGGATGAAACCAGAATGGCAGAAACGTTCAAAAGTAGGAGCTGAAAATAGGAAGAAGGTGCCTGGGGTTGAAGCTGGTGCAAGCTCATATGTAAGACACACTGGAGGTTCTGCTAACTTCGGGATACATCGTAAGATTATGGTATGAACATGTAATTTTTTAATGGTGGATGGGGTGGGTATGTGCTACCTGTTGCTCTTGCTAGTCCATTATAAAATATATCTGTTACTGCTGTCCATTATACAAAGTAGGAGCTGAAAATAGGGCCGGGGTTATGGGTTACTTTTAAAAATTCAAACCCGGCTCATAATAGCAGTAACATATGCCACTAGATTTATTTTTTGGCTATATGAATCAAGCCTTCTATTTATCTAACGTTATGTACATCAACACTAACCAACACTAACTGTTACTTTTGACATTTTGTAGAGGGATGAAACAGGGATAGACCCAACAGAAATTCAGCTTTTTGAAAGGGTGCATAAACTAAACAAAGGTAAAGGTGAATGGTGTGATGCAAGGGCAAAAAACGTTCATTCTAAGTATCATGAGATAGTCAAAGAAAAGAATACATCTGAAGTGGAGATAAGTGATGAAGGGATTGCGACTGATGCTAATCCACCGCTTCCTGCTTCTCTTCCATTCGATGCCCAGGCTTGGGTAAATGCGACTGGTGATCCACAAAAAACTGTTTATGGATTTGGGCTTACTGAAGAAGCTGAAAACATACAAAAGCAGGTAAAACCATCTTCCACCAAGCAATCTACTTTTCATGCATCCACTTCATCCAACAATGAAAGCAACATTGAATCTGAAATTGCTGAATTGAAGAAGGAAAATGCTAGTCTTAAAGCTAGAGAATCTGAAATTACTGAATTGAAGAAGGAAAATGCTAGTCTTAAAGCTAGCGTTGGGCAGATCATGAAGACATTAAACATGCAACAAGTTGAATTGCCATCTCAGGAGTAATTATCTAAGTCATCCATTTAACCCATTTTTGGTATTCATTACTAAACATTATGGTAGCTTATTTGTAATCTTTTGTTAATTCCTAACCATAGCTACCTGTATTTGATGGGTTATCTTGGAAAGATCATAGACTAGCCAACTATGTATGGATGTATTAATTAGTACTTTGTGCAATTGACGTAGAACTTGTGTTAATTGTGAGGTTGTTTACATTTACTGCTTGTGGCGTGCACCATAAAATGATCGGCCGATATTAGCTTAGAAATGATTTATATTGTTGGTAAAATCCATTTTAGCAACAACTATCATTGCTAATTTTGAGAAATTACCAACAACTCTTGTTGATGCCAATTTTGAATTTTACCAACCGAAAATAGTTTGTTGGTTTTATATTTACCAACGACTTTGGCATGTTTGTGAAATTTAGTAACAACATAGATATTTGTTGGTAATTTACCAACGATCGAAGAAAAATGGTTGGTATTTTAAATTAGCGACAAGCCTTTTTCCCACAACCTTGGTTCGTTGGTAAAGTCGTTGGTAACACCTTTTACCAACCAGATTTGGATGTTTACCAACGAATATCGGCCGTTGGTACTGGCATGATTTCTAGTAGTGTAAGAATTGCGATAGAATTCCAAATTTCAAAATTACGATAGAAGTCTTCAATAACAATTGCGATAAGTCTACAAGAATTGCGATAGGTTTGACTCCAAATTGCGATAGATTTGACCTGAACAATTGCGATAGAAGCCTTTAACCATAATTGCGATAGAACCTTTAACCAGAATTGCGATAGAACCTTTGATCCCAGAATTGCGATAAAGGACTTGGTTCCAGAATTTCGATAGAAATTACACAATTTCTATACAATTTCACAATTCTTATAAACCCTTTTCTATAGAAATTCTTATACACGAATTCCTACAAACCCTCAAATCTATCGAAATTCTTATACAAGAAATTTGATATTTTGCAAGTTGATGTAGATTCAAACGCGCCACAAACAACCTTTAACTCCCTTCTTTCACGATCAAAACTCTTCAAGCACACGTAAATCTTATAAAGCTTAAACCTTTTATCGCCTATGTTACTTTTAGAACAATATTTCGATATAAAGATTAACCTTTTAGCACCAAAACTTACAAATCTCATGTAGAAAGTAGAAAAGCTTCAACCTTTAACCTCAAAACTCGTAAAAACCAAAGATAAAACACAAAAGTACACGTTTTTATGAATAAAAGATGCAACTTTTGTATACCTTGATAAAAACCGAACACAACTAAATCTTATTTTGATGTTTGGCGTGATGATACCACTTGTAAAGACTAAGCTATCTACTTTATCACACTATCTATTGACCGGATCTGCACACACTCCTTGTGTTAGATGAATACTTTGAATGATGTCTAGTCTAGCACGCGTAATTTACTAGCTAGCACTTAGAAGATTTGTTTGCTTGTGTTTTGTATTAACGAATCAACAAAGAATGAACAATGAACACAATATACTTCAACTTCAACGATTCAATATTATTAATAAATAATACGAGTGATCTCCTATCACTAGGGTTTACAACCTTGAATCTTAACTAAAACAATACGTACTCGCTCTAATTCATAAAACAATCGTACCAAAACTTTAACCTAGGCAATCCTTTTATAGACTAAGGATTCCTTTACAAGATAACTATCAACCTAACATTATAAGATATACATTAAATCTTTTCTATAATTATCTTCACACGGTTTTATCTTCACTTGTATATATCATAAACAGTACAAACTTCTTCATTCAACAGTACTAACTGCTTATGTCTTCAAAACTCTTCAGCAGTACTAACTTTCTTTTCAACAGTACTAACTGCTATAGCTTAATGTCCTAACAATCCTCCCCTAAACTTATGATTTCTATTCAAATCACTAAGTTTCTTCAAATTAAGCTTCTTCCTCTTAATGTGGAAAATTCTTTCAAACATCTATCACATCAGTCACTTTAGTCTTTGACTTTTCTTTGCTCTGAAAGGTTAAAAATCTTTGTAACTAACAAGTCTGCCATCTCAGAGTCTTCTTCAACCTTGAGTCTTCCTTGTATCATAGCCACTAACACAAATGATCTGAGTGTATAGTCCTTTTCCACCAACATATAGATTTCTATCCCATCTGGAGTAGAAACTCTATGTACTCCACACGATTCAAACAAATACCAATACACATCTTTAACTTGTGCTTCAAATCTCGACATTGACTCTCCACTATCAGGTTCATAGATTCTCTTCAACTGAACCCATAATTCTTTGTCTTTGTCTTAAATAGGATCTTTATCTCTGAATCTCTCTTTTACTAAGCTCCATAGTTGATTAAGATCTTCTCTATCAAATGCTATGAGTAAATCTTCAAACTACTTGTACCTTTAAGAAATATCACCAAGTCTGATTATCTTCCATCCTTTCATTCTTCCATCAGTGAACACTTCCCAGTCAATGATTGGATGTTTTACTTGTAAAGGTTTGATATAAGAAGATTCTGGAACAATCATCATCATACTCTTGATCTTCTCATTGGTTAACCCTTCTTCTTCAGACTTTTGTTTCTTTGCAGCATCAGATTCAAGAACCTCTGGTTTTCTTTTCTTTTTCCTTGTCATGTCCTCTCTGATTGGAGTATTCAGTCTTGCATATGATTCAAAGAATTTCCTTTCAATTTCAGCATCTGTCCATCCAGTAAAGTCACTCATCTTGTAATTAGCTTGATTCTTCAAATAGTGCTTCATGAAATTGAGTTTCTCCTTCCTGGTAGGTAACTTGGTCTTGTAACCAGACTTTTGCCTTTCTCTGATTCTGTGCATTAAGTCACTCCAAGTAGCTTCTTTATTTGTCTTCAAGATAAATTCTTTTAACTCCTGATCATTAAGAATCATCACAGCATGAGCTTTTATAATACAATCAGAATCCAACAAATATTGAAGTTGCTCATTGAACTCTTCTTGATTAAAATCTTCAGTTCTTGTTCTATCCATGAAACCAGCTATGTTCTTTTCATCATCAGCAGCCATTTTCCTTGCTAATTCCTCATCTTGAGCAATCTGAGCTTTCTTAGCTTCTTCATCAGCCAAATCTTTTTCTATCATTTTCCTTGCAACTTCTGCATCATGATCTATCTGAGCTTGAGTTTTTGGTTTTAATGTCTTGAGCCTTTCAAGTTCTTGAGCTGCTTCCTCTTCTTCTTGTGTCATAGCTCTTTTACCTTTGTCAGCTCTTTTTCTTTCATAAACTAGCTCAGCTGAAGTGTCACCAGTTGGAACTGCTTGATGCTCTGTCTCAGCAGTTGGAACTGCTTCAAAGTCTGAACTTTTTCTGCTTCTTGGGTATCAGTCTGAACTGCTTCATGTTGTTCTTCTTCTTCCATATCTACATTACCAGAACCTATATCAAATTGTTCTTCTTCCTCTTCATTATGCCTCCCCTGAGAACTTGATCCATCTTTGTCTTTACCAAATTTCCTCCCCTGTTTGGAAGAATTTCCACCATCAGCATCATCTGAATCATCTGATTCATCACTAGAAGAATCATCATCCAATACCATTCTTGCCCTTTTCTGCTTGAGTTGATCTTTCAGCTTTTTCACCTTTAAAGATAACTTGTTAAAAATTTAGCAAAATTCTCCTTGTGGGCTTTGAGCTCTTCCTTGGTTCTTGCAAGATCTGTCTCCAAACTTTCAACTTTGGCAACTAGCTTGGTACATAATTCCATCAATGCATTTTGGTTAGAACTACCCTCATCACTTCTAGCTGTGTGACCTGCTAGGAGAGGTGAATCATGGGGAAAGGATCTAGGAATCACTTTAGGTGTTTCCCTTCTCCTATAAGTGATGCGCAATTGAGATGGTTGGGTTCTTTCAAGTACTTGAGTGGATGTGTGATGGGGATCAGTTGGAACTGCTGAACCTTCACCCAACTCAGTTTGAAGCATTTGAGGAAACAATGGAACTGGTTCCCCTTGAAAAAGCCTACTAGCCATAGCCATATTTTGAAAAACTTTTGATTGAAGGCTAGGAGTAGCAAAAATTTCAGTTGGTTTTGTAAGCAGGTATGTCTTTTTATTCAAAAGTGTTTGAACAAACCTGGGATACATTAGACAAACAAATGAGAGAAATAGCAATATTGCTACTGAACTGCTCCCAAGCAGTCTTTTTAGGACTTAAACAATGTAAAAGGGTATGTATCAAAAATCTCCATTGAGGTGAGAAACATCCTTTTTGAAAAGTTAATTTATGTTCAGATGTATCATACCCCATTTTGGTAAGTTCTTCCTAATTATAGACTCGGTAAAAACAAAAGATACACCATCCACTTCAGAATGAATTTCTAAGTCTCCATCTTCACTAGTCAAGACAGTAGCATTCTGCCAGAACTGTGTGATGTGCGAGACATAAAGAGTAGGAGAAACAGTTAGAGCATACCTTATGTGAGAGTGGTTGAGAAAGTCCACAATCTCATAAAATTTTGGTCCATCTCCTTCCTCTGTTTTCTCAAGAAACGCAACCTGATTATGACGCTTAACAAATTCCAATCCAGCCATTTTTAGTGATGAAAAATGAAAGATTATAGCAATACGATGATCGTTTAAATTGGAATTGAGGTTTTATGTAGTCTATTGGGGTTTATAGGTACTGTTTAGGGTTTTGCGAAATAAGCGTATGAGATAAATTATCTTTAGAAATAGAATAAATGAATTTATGGTAAAAAGATAATTATCTTCTAAAAAAAATCCCTATAAGTACCTTAAGAATAATGGTTTTACCCCAACGGCTATAAAATTAATTACTGACAGATTTTTACAATGGCTAGTTGAGCCGTACTAACTTTGTACTAACCGTACCAACTGTTGGAAATTTTTTGTTGAGCCGTATGAACTTATTGAAAAAGATTTTAAAGTACCATGGCTCAAACATAGTTTTTAGCAAACTATCAGCTATCAACGGATTTGATATGTCTTTACCAATAGCCGTTTGCTTTGGACTAGCCAACTCTTCACACTCAGATATGGTGAGCTGATAACCATACAATTTTTGGTAAATTGTCAACCATCAACGGATTTGATTAGTCTTTACCAGAAACCGGTTGCTCTAGACTAGTTGGTTCTTATGTGGGTTAGACATGGTGAACCAATTACCATTTGTTGTGTGCAAAGATCACACACTCAGCTCCAAATCACCATTACAGTCCAAAACATATAACATTTAATTCCTTGATGCTTAACATCCAGAACCTGCAAATGTTAGTCCAAAAACAAAGAAACAAGCCACAAAGAACTTATCTCACAATATAAGAGTATATGACTAACATTGCACTTAAAAAGAAAAATTTAATTTCCTTGTGGAACCCAAGCCAAAACAGACTTAGGCTTTCCTCTTGCATCAACATAATTCATTCTTTTCAAAACAATTTTAGCACCATTGGGTTTGATGGGTCTCCAAACCCAACATGTTGATGCATTCACACCATTGCCCATATTTCCCTTAGTAGTGTTTTTATTAACACCAGTACCAATTACTCTGCTAGCAGTTGAAACTGCTGGCTTGGTAGTTGTTACCTTAGGTTTCCAAACTTGGTTTTTCACTACTTGTCTGTTTTGAAATGGTCTTTTAACAGTTGTTGGTGCTGATTTGGAAAACATTTTTGCACCTTGAACTGTTGGTCTTGGGTTAACAGGTCTAATAGGTCTGACAGTCTGAACTGCTGGTCTAGCAGTTTGAACTGCTTTAGGTCAAAACCTTAAAAGAACTGATCTAGGTATCATTCTAGTGTTTGTTGGGTGAGTAGGAGGTCTAACAGTGTTCACTCTAGGACTTGAATACCTATTTACCCATTTATCACAAAAGGCTGCAAGATGGTCAAAACTACCACACGAGTAACAAGCTTTCCTATAACAGACAAAATCATCCCCTAATTGGTGAGATTTGAGATCATTCCAATTCCTTTGGTTACCTCTTGGCTTGTTTGTGGTTCTATACATTTCTGCATACCTAACTGTTGGTCTAAAAGGTTTGGCATTTGATCTAGGCCTAACAGTCTCAGGTTTAACCATCTTTGGAACTTTTGGTTCCTCCACTTTAACACTAACATGCTTAACCACAGCCTGATTATCCTCATCATTAGAAGTCCATTCCTCAATGGTTGGAGCATCTGAGTCCTTAGCTGAGGACACCTTATCCTCAAAAAATGAGGCATCACTTGCACTTTCATACACAGGTTTATCAACTACATTCTTTTTAGGTTGAGGACCATATTTAAGCTCAGGTAGTTGAAATTCAGGTAGTCCTGTGTGTTCTAAGTCTATGCCTGGGGGTGTTGGAATTCCTCTATAAGGAGGTGGAACTGACTTATAACCTAGGCCTGACTTAGCTTTATTGAGGATCTGACACTCAACAATCTTACTAACACCCTGAGTTGCAAATTCTAGTGTCTTAACAATCATTTGAATGTTCTCCTTTGCTTTTTTAACCTGTTCTAACTCATGTTTCAACACAGTAATTTCATTATCTTTAAACATTAAGTCTCTCTTAACAATAATCATATCATAAGAAAACTTTGACTCATTACTTTTATAATGAACAATTTATTCTTCTAACACAGCTAAAGCCCTCTTATGATTTGCTAAGTTAAAAGCAGTTTGGGTTAGCTCTTTTCTCTGATCCTCATATCTTTTCTTAAGAGTTTCTAGATCTTTTAAGGCTTCACAAGATTTAGAACATTTAGAAACTTGTACCTCAGAGTCTGAAAATGCCATAAGAGCAATCTCTGTAGATGCTTCTGCTTCCTCCTCTGCAATATAGCTCCAGTCAAACCCTAAGCCATCAATGGCAACCATGGCTTTCGAGTTTGAATCAGTAACCTCCACAACCCTTGACTTGTTTCCATATCCTTTGCTCTTTCCATCTAGTTGGCTTGGCAATCTGCACTCCCTAGAATAATGACCTTTCTTGTGGCAATTGAAACACTCAATTTTGGACTTGTCATACCCTGCAACATCATTGCTGTTTATGACAATCTTCTTGCCAGTCTTCTTCAAAAATCTCCTAGCTCTCAAGCTGAGAAGAGAGAGCTGCCACTTGATATCCATCTCTTCAATATCATCTTCATTAATCTCTTGAAGATCTGAATGAGTCAACATACTTCCATTGTGCTGAGTAGTCAAGAAAGCACAATAAGTATCTTCATTCAAAAGTCCACTAGTACTGCTTGAGGTGCTAGCAGTACCAAGGTTTGCACTAGCAGTACCAACTGCTCCAGCAACTTGCACTTCTTCATCTGGACTTGAGGTACTGGGAGTTGATACAAAGGCCAAATTCCCTGAGCTTGAGCTTGATCCAACAGACTTCTTAATATCATGTTCAACTATCTTGAAGTTGCTATAGAGATCCATTAAGCTCATGGAATCTATATCAGGCTTGTTTTTCCATACAACCACATGCATAGCCCATTCAGCTGGTAGACTCCTCAGAAATTTGGAGTTGAGATCTTCCTGAGGCATCTCAATTCCTAGAACAGCCAATTGACTCACTAGTTTTGAAGTCTATTAAACATATGATCTAGTGACTCGTTGCTTGTTGCTGAAAAATTCTCAAACTGTTGCTTGAGAAGGGTCTTCTGAGATTTCTTGGTGGCTTCGTTCCCACCATATCTTGCAACAATAGCTTCAAAAAGGGTTTTAGCACATTTAAACTTGCTAAAATTTAACAACTGATCATTGGGAATAGTTATCAGAAGCAAACTTCTCGCCTTAACATCATTCTTGTGCCTTGCCTTTTCTTCAGTAGTGGTTGGCTTTGTCTGCACTGTAGTCTCATATTTACCTTCAACAACAGTTGTTGTTGATACGGGTGAAAAGGAGTTTCCTTCTTCAATGATCTCCCAAAGAGTATAATCTTGAACTTGGAAGAACTGCTCAATTCTTAATCACCACATATCGAACTCATTGGGTTTAAGCATTGAAAGCTTAGCAACAATATTAGTCTGACTTGTTGTTGTCTCCATGTCCATCTTTTCTTAAACAAATTCGTCTGGATCTTCTAAACCAAAGTATCAGTAACCTGGCTCTGATACCACTTGACCGGATCTACACACACTCCTTGTGTTAGATGAATACTTTGAATGATGTCTAGTCTAGCACGCGAAATTTACTAGCTAGCACTTAGAAGATTTGTTTGTTTGTGTTTTGTATTAACGAATCAACAAAGAATGAACAATGAACACAATATACTTCAACTTCAACGATTCAATATTATTAATAAATAATACGAGTGATCTCCTATCACTAGGGTTTACAACCTTGAATCTTAACTAAAACAATACGTACTCGCTCTAATTCATAAAACAATCGTACCAAAACTTTAACCTAGGCAATCCTTTTATAGACTAAGGATTCCTTTACAAGATAACTATTAACCTAACATTATAAGATATACATTAAATGTTTTCTATAATTATCTTCACACGGTTTTATCTTCACTTGTATATATCATAAACAATACAAACTTCTTCATTCAACAGTACTAACTGCTTATGTCTTCAAAACTCTTCAGCAGTACTAACTTTCTTTTCAACAGTACTAACTGCTATAGCTTAATTTCCTAACATCTATTCTATTCGATGCTACTCAATAAGAACAAGATGAGAACGAGATGTGTATGGATTGTTTGTATATAAATATTACCAAAATTTTATTAGCTTCAAAAGAAAGAAAACAAACAATAACTTAGAGAACACACACACTCTCACCTATACTAGACAATGAGGCACACTTGAAATGGTGGTGAGAGTGTGTTTATATAGCCACATGAGTGACACCCTAGTGGCTTTATCTTGGGCTTTGGTGGGGTTTGTGTTGGACTTGGACTTTTGAAGATTACATGGACTTATCTATTACATGCTAGCATAGTCCAAAACAAAGCCTTCTTAAACTTATCCTATTACATACAATCGACACACACTACAAAGTTAATAAAATATAAATGACCATCACTTCAACATATAATTTAAATGCTAACAGTCCAAGTCTAAATGAAAACACCACTAAGAACCCAGATTATTATTGTTTTGGAGCATGTAGCCTAATTTTTATCTAAACATAGCATCTTTCAAGCAACCCAACTAAGAATCCAAATTACTACGATGACCTATGAAGTCATTTTAATATTTTTTTTATGGGTACGCGGGAAACTTGATCCGAGACATCTTTGATGATCTCACAGTTAAACACTTCACAAGACACCTTTGTTGATCTAAAATCATGGGCAGACGTGGTCAGTACCAATAAGATTGTGAGGGATTGTTTTGACGTTGTTGTTCAAACAGCCTTGTTGATTATTTGGCGTTATAGGTGTTAGTATTAGTATGCATATAAGTCGATAGTTTGGGGGTCTTAGTTTTAGATTAGTATAGTTAGTCGATCTATAATAGGAAGAGGAGTGTTTGGCGGTTTAAGCCGTTTTCCTAGGCCAACACAAACTCTTTCCTTATTTTCTGTTTTTCTAGTCGACTATTTGAGTTCTTTTAGGACTTGTATTCTCCCCCCTCATCTCTATAAAAGGAGGTGACAGGGAAGGCTTAATTAGAAATGTGGAAAACTAGAAGGGGGGTTGAATAGTTTTTACCGTTTTAAAATTAATTCGCTTTGTGACTTAACGTGATTTCAAAGTAAATACTCACAAACAAATAATATAAGTAAAGTAAGTAAGGATAGGAACAATCAAACCATAACACGGAGATTTATAGTAGTTCGGCTACAATGACTCTCTTCCTTGCTGATTAGTGTGTAAATACTCATCATTTTTGTCTCATCTGAACTGCAAAAACATTTAAAAACATGCAGATATGCTTCAAAATACAGGAAATATCATTTGATTGTGTTTTTATGTGTTGCATGTGCAAAAGGATTGAAAAACAGATGAAAACGAACAAAGTTTGCATAATTGGCAGTTTCAGTCCCTGAACTTTCAAAAGTTGTCAAAATTAGTCCCTGGGTTTTCAAAATGGAAAATTATCTTTTATGGTCCTTGTACTATTGAAACTTTGCATGAATGGCCCTTGTGATAAACTTTGGAAAATTATCACTTCAGCCCCCTAAAAATCCAAAAGTTACACTAATGGTCCTTGGGCTTAAAACCTATACAAACCAAACCAGACCCTATTACTACCCTTAACCCAAAATAGTAAACCCATTTACCCAACAATCCATTTCCTAGCCCACACCATACACTAATCCCAGCCCAATCCCAAAATAAATAACCCGACCCAACCTTTTTGCTAATTCTACAGTCAACACCCAAGTCAAACTTTTCTTCTTCTTCAATACCACTTGCCGCCTAAACCATACCACCCCCCACCTCATCACCCCAGCTGGCTACTCTACATCACACCTCACCTCCTCCACCTTCACAACTAAACAAATTTCCTTAATTGCTCAAAAACCACTCCATGCCTGCTTTTAGACTTTTGGCGCCAAAAAGTGGAATTGAACGGTTGAGATGGATTTAACCCAATCCAATGGGTGGGAAATGATCAGAAGGAAGAGAAGATTCATTTGGAGTGTTATTTAAAGCAGAAGAAGTCAACAAGAAAATCTGTCACTAGTTTTAGACCAACTTTCGTAGTGTAAAATTTTAGTTAATTTTTACTGTCATTTAAATTTCAGTTAAATGTAATTTCAATTCAGTTTTAGTGACCTTTGATCAGCATTGTACTAAATTTCCAAGCTTAATCTAATTTCAAAGTTTCTCTGATTAGTTCGATTTAATTTCAATTCAGTGATTGAAAATTTGTTGTTGTTTAATTTCAAAAGCATCTCTTTTCAGTTTAAATAAGCTAAGATAAGTATGTGACACCTTATTGTTAGCTTATTATTCCTCAATTCAGTTTCCATTCTCAATTTTCTAAAAAAGTCAACCAAAGTCAACTCTGTGGTCAATTAAGCAGTTTGAAGAATAAGTTGATGTGACAAGCTTATTTGGGTATATTCTGGCTTATTGGATAAGCCTGGGGTTGATTATTTGTTGAGTTCATTCAGTTCAGCAGGATCATTTTGAGTTCAAAATTCCAATTTTAGCTTATTTAATGCTTATTTGTAGTCAGTTTATTTAACTGCTTATTTGCCTGTGATTTCTGTTTATTAGATTATAAATATATTATGTTAGTGCAAATATTACGATATTTAAGCTAAACGGTTTCTTCGGTTTTAATGATGACAAACATGTAACTTGTAATACATAACGTAAAATGTGCAAGTTACTTGTAAACACGAATCATCAATGCATACTTCATCAACACCTCCCGACGTCTCAAATATGCTTCAACGAAGTCGTAGATTTCCATCCCGACAAAAATCACTGATGGGTGTTGCGTGTCGTTGCGGTTTAGCAGTATTAATGCCTAATCAAGTTTTAAATTTATATTTAGCCGACTTATCAATAACACACACACTTAACGAGCAGTGTACCCGGTCAGTATGAATATAATGGTAAGTAGAGTGTCGATCACTAAGAGTGGAATGTATTATCTAGTTATTCTAATCAGTATTTTAATATATTAAGTTAGCTATACAATCTAATCTAACGCAAGGGGGTTCAGCCTGAGAGACTGGCACGATTTGGTTGCAATTAAATAATAAACTAAACCAATAGGCACGAATCAGCAAGTAGCACACACGTACACAGATAAATACTCGAGACAATAAGAGGGTTGTCCTTATGATAAGTAGTTTGTCACTTGTTTTATTGCTAGTGTTATATGAAGTGTATAGTTCGATGTAACGCACCGAGATTAAGTCCTTTCTCGTTGGTTCTAATCTTATCGGCGAGTAAACCCTTAATGATTACTTATGACTATCCTGTTTATCTTTCTCCTACTTTTCTACAGACCATAGAATACATAGGCATCTAATAAACAGGCGAGGGCAGAGGCATGGCGACCCGATCAACGCACAGCTAGCCACAGAGGTTATCAATGCACTAATAAAAGTCACTAATGACACTAACATATAAACTTTAATTGATGAGAAAGCAGTTTTAAGGGAGTGCAACCTTTCCGTTGTCACATTACACAAGCCACCAATCTTGATGAATTAAAGTTTACTAACACAATAAAACAAAACTACTTAATGAATTAAACACATGCAGCACCTTCTTACAGCTCTTGTATCTTTGATTTGGGTGTGTCTTGTGCTGCTGCCTTGACTGAATTCGTCCTAGGTTTCTGGTCTTCGGTCACGTATATAATATATGTCTCTTCGAATTCGTCTGGTCTTGGGGTATTTATAGTTTCTGTCTGAGGGTAAGATGCGGCGCATCTAGTAACTAGATGCGGCGCATGTACTTAACTTCGCGTGGGGTCCAAGATTGTCATATTCAGGAATATTCGTACACCGCCAGAAGATGCGGCGTAACTCCATTATCAGATGCGGCGCATGTCCTCTTGTATCTTGGATTGTATCTGGTGAAATATTAAAAGTGATGCGGCGCATGTAACGAGTGAGATGCGGCGCATCTGGAGCAGAACAAGTTGGTTATTCTTCGTTGACCAAAGTTTCATATGCGGCGCATGGGATAAATCCATGCGGCGCATTCTTCAAAGTCAGGCAGTGGTCTTCATTCTCTTCATTCCAACAACCAATTCCAATCTTGATCATTTTACTCCGTTTTTAGTCCATAATCGCTAAGTTTCACCAAATGCTTGTTTTTACCTGAGAATTACAAAAGTAAACGATTAAGTATCAATCCTCATACATAATATAGTAAAACAAGTCAAATTAATAGGATAAATGATAGTAATAAAATGTACTTATTTGAGTTCATCAAATATCCCCCCACTTGAACTTTACTTGTCCCCAAGTAAACCTTAGAATTAATCTTATGAAAATGTATCCTAAAAGATATTAGGATTTATTTTTATATTTAAGCATGTATTCATTTTTTGTCATAATCACACAACTAAACACTTAACGAATTAGAAGTAAAATAAAATAATTTGATAAAAGCAAATCTAATCGTTTAACTGTCCAGTCGCGACGAATATTCTATCATAAGCTTGGCAAGTATACACATCTCCCCCACTAAAGCTAAGGAATAACAAGTCTAAAGCGGTAAAAAGGGTTTTTAGGCTTAAGGGTTAATTATTCTTATTCACTATCGATCTCAAATTCCAGAAAAGGCGACAAAATCACAAATACATGATCGAATCCACGAACACGATACTTGCAATTGCTCAAATCCTTAACTCGAATAGGCTAAAGATAGGTCCAAACTTCACCAATAATAATATATCAAAAAGGGCGACAAAATCATAAATACATAGCCGAATCCACGACTACGATACTTAAGATTGCTCAAATCCCTAATCTCAATAAATC
Source organism: Artemisia tridentata subsp. tridentata (assembly GCA_021014915.2). Lineage (NCBI taxonomy): Eukaryota > Viridiplantae > Streptophyta > Magnoliopsida > Asterales > Asteraceae > Artemisia > Artemisia tridentata. Next base: position 302,161,958 of record CP139501.1, on the reverse strand, counting down.
AAAGGTTTGGTTGGATAAAGAATAGTAAAGGGCATGGATAATATTTGGGATATAAATTGGTGTAAAAATAAAAAATAAACAAAACAAATAAATTAAAATCCTAAGTGTGGTTAATCACTATCCCAACCATCCCATGAATAAGACTCATATCATTGAATAACTCACGCTTTAACACTTGAAACACACGCTTTAAGTAGACACGAATTATACTCAACAAGATCTTAATCAAAGAATAAACCTTAGTTGACGTTCCCATAACTGCCAACTCCCATTCAATCCATAGATATATATAACAACTAGTGGTGATATCGACCACTTACATAACTTTACATCGTTGGTTTATCAATCTTCCAACTTTTTTTTTTCTTTTTCTTTTTCTTTTCTCATTTTTTAGATTTTTTTTTTTTTTTTTTTTTTTTTTTTTTTTTTTTTTTTTTTTTTTTTTATAACATAAACATAGATGTGTAAAATTTCACCACATCACCAAAACAATAATTCTGGATAATTTTTCCATACTTTTCATAACTTCAGAAATAACGGTAATAGTGAAAGTAGTAAACACACGAAAAATAAACTCAAAGATATACAATATTTACTTTCACTCCAATTGCATTGTGCAATTTCCCGACCTAACCATAGATAATGAATTACGCACACGAACACATGTAATGTAAGGAAACACACTTTGCCTATAGCAATTAACCAACCACGGATTCTAATCTACAGGGTAGGCTAAGGTGTAAGGGTATAACGAAACATTTTAACAAAGGTGTAAGAAACGAAAGGAATGGCTCTGAGTGTTTTTCTAGGGGTATCTTACTCTAAAAATGAGAGTAACAAAAGGGTTTATACGGGGGTTAACTAACCAGTGTAGTTAGCTAATATCACATAACATATAAAGGCTATTTGGGTGTAATCCTAGAATTTATCAATTTAGACAAGTCATTCCAATTATATAAAATAATACTTATTATGGTGGTCTCGAATAGTATACAAGCCAAGTTCTAAAGTTTACAAGTCACCGGCACACTCATAGATTTGTGAATTTTGAAAAATCACAATTTTTGAAAATAACGTCATGTGTGCAGCTATGCAACTTAGACTTTAAACAAAAACATGCTAAAAATTTTAAATTTTGATATATTAAACACATTTTAAGCATATTTTGAAAAGTTTAGGACAAGTAAGTGTTAAGTGTTCTAATTCTCCAATCCCCCCACTTAAGTTAAATAACGTCCTCGTTGTTTGTATTAAAGGTTAAAAACTGGAAAATAAAAGAATTAGAACAGAAAAACTCCCCTGAGATTTGCTCGGTATGATCCTCCATTAGTATAAGAGCAAAAATCATCTTTCTTGTGGATTAGAACGTTTAAGCTTCATATTTGATGTATCCACAGGAAATGCAGGAATCTATAATACCACCAAGGCTTCAAAACACACCTAAGATAAGAAAGGTTCAAACTTGCATAATACATTAGTAGTTAGGTAAAAATAAAACATAAAAATTAAAAATGAAAATCATCAGGTCAGTCGATGCGCCGTATCTTATGGAAGAAGATACGCCGTATCGAGCCTGGAATAAATACGGATCAGAATAAAAGATGCGCCGCATCCTTAACCAGGGATGCGCCGCATTAAAATAAACTGATAAAAAGTTTTAAATTCGAAAATAAAAAATGCAGAAAAATAAAATAAGATATGACCGTCTGCAGGAGATGCGTCGCATCTCAGAATTGAGATGCGCCGTATCCTCTGCGGCCTGAAATAAGAATAAAACGAAATAAAGGATAGGATGCGTCGCATCTGTTTACCAGATGCGGCGCATGTGGTTACCAAACAGACTGATAACAGTCTGTTGTAAAATGACTCGTTCCACGGTTTGATCTCTCACGTCCTCTCGTACTCTCATGCTAAACTTAATGCCAGTCTTCATCAAATATAACAAGAATCATAAACTGAAGCATTAAATATATACACGAGAATAGTGATCAGTACAATCCAAAAAATAATAATAATATGTGGAACAATGTCTGTAAAATCAAGAGAGTAAGATCATGGGTGAGTGAGGTCGTCTGGATGGGTCCCTGAGGTGCTCGCATCATCGGTCCTGGGCCGGACTCTGCGAGCATATGCACGTGTCACTCCCGCAACATGAGTACCATCTGATCGGGTGTGGGTAATACCCTGCTGCTCCAAGAGTTTGCTCACACTCATAACCAGCCACTCTGAATCTCTCCTCATACCATCAACAATCCCTCTCAACGCTCTCAACTCCCCCTCGACCGCCTCGACTCTCTGACCCATGGTACGTACAGGGACTGGTGGGGGTACTGGTGCCTGCGGCTCCTCCTGATGGGCTGGAGCAGCAGCCGGAGGTCCCTGAGGGCCTCCCTGCTCCGCCTCTAGTCCTGCAGCTCTGGCGGGCCCTGATGCTACCCAAACGTACTCTCCCATAGCCTGCTGGCATATCCCAAGTCTAACCAGATAATCCCTGTCAATAACCGGGAGATGGGTCACCACAACCTCCAGCCCTGCTGGGATCTCCGCTCCAATCACTCCAAAATGGCGGGCCAGCCTAGAAACAAAATGCCCGCCAGTCATCTGGCTCCTCCTATCTCTCCCTGCGGCCGACCGGTGGAGGTAGTGTGCCAAGAAGTGGGGGATGTTCACCGACAACCCCTCATCCATGCTCCTAAGGAGGAAGAGGTCCAGAGTGGTCACCTTCTCAGGTGATTGACCCCTCCCAGCAATGGTAAGTGCGATCAATCGGTGGCACAGCCTCCTCATCGGCTCCCTGATCAAAGTGTAAGAGGGGGTGGAAGTAGTGATATCACCCCCCGAAGAAATCCTGTCCCAATAATCACTAAATAATCCTCTGTCAGGGACCGCTCGCAAACTATCATCCCAATATCGGTCAAACCCATCTGACTCAAGCTCCTCAGCTGTATGCAAACCCATGGCCAAAATGAACTGTCTCATCGACATCTGCCTCGACACCCCACCCAGTCTAAATACAAGGGTGTCGGCAATATCCAAACCCGTATCCGTCTCTCTGTAGTAAAATGTACTAAAGAATTCCAACATAAGCTCCCTGATAAGAGGCTCATCGATCCGGAACAATCTCTCCCAAGCACTAGATCGGAACACCACCTCCTCATCATCTCCAGCAACAACCATCTCCATCCTATGCTGTAAACTCTCAGCAGCATGTCCTGCCCCAATCAATCCCACATCATCGAAATCCAAAGCCTGTACCCTGAATATCCTCCTAAAGTAAATCGACTCAAGTCTCCGTAAGTAGTCCTCCAAAGTGCCAAGGGTTAGACCCATATCCTCGAATCGTAACCACTGGTGTCTCTGTGCTACTTCTGGTAGTGCCATCTGAAATAAATTTTTAAAGTTAGTAAACAGTCTGCAAGATAGGTAGATACGGCGCATCTGACTTAATCAGTGCGGCGTATCTGCATGAAATATAAGAGATGCGGAGCAAGAGTTGAGATACGGCGTATGTAGATGCGTCGTATCTAGATTAATCAATACGGCGTATCTAGAATTTTATTAATTTGGAACTAGGTCGTTACGCCGCATCAATTAACCTAGATGCGCCGCATCTAAAAGCATACCAGTATAAATAAAGGGGGTCAGGCAGACTTTTCAAGAATCCGTGTCCGTGACGTAAACTACCACTAAATATCACAGTATCATATACTCCTTATATCAGTTCTAATAGCTTATCACATTTTACTCATCCACCTTCCCGCTAAATATTCAAAATCCTATTCAAAACCTAAATTTTCGGTCAAATCAAACTAGTGCAGAAATTCGATGATTTACGCAAGTCAAACACGGGGAAGATCATCTATTACAAGTCCTAATCATATATCTATATCATTTAAGCACAAATCGAATTAATCATATAAACCCTAATTTTCGTATTAACCAAGATTAAATCGAAATAGAATAATTACCTTAATTTGATGATTAGGAGAAAGATTATAGATCGGATTAAAGGTGGGTTTAAGAAAAGTGATCGGAATCGGAGTATAATATCAGTGTGTGTAAGTTCTTAACTGTGTGTGTTTATGCGGTAAAGATTTTAGATCCGGCGCATTCCCGTCGTATTTATAGGGCAAAACGATGCGCCGTATTGAAAATTGGGATGCGCCGTATCTATTTAATTTCGTTGACTAGTCAATAAGTCCTAGTTGGTCAGAGATACGGCGCTTTGGATAATTAGATCCGCCGTATCGCTAAGTTAGTAAACGAAATTTAAATAAGGAACGTACCTTGGCCTCCGCAACACGATTCTTTATACACCAAATTGGGGTAAAACGGTTACACCATACGATATAAATGAATTCAAAATAAGAGCAATAGGTATAAACGTTTTTTTTTTTTTTTTTTTTTTTTTTTTTTTTTTTTTTTTTTTAACAATTGTAATCTTATAGTTTAGAGGATAAGAATTTATTCCGAGGTTAGGAACAAATATCGTTTTTAAGCATACAAAATTAGAATTACAATTTGAATCAGAATTATAATATGGATAATAAAATTGAGATTATAATGTAGAGGACTTTCCTTTGGGCTGGTTGAATTATCGTTGAGGTTACCAGGAATTCTATTTCAAGAATTTAAGACGTTCAATGTTACCGGTACCGAGTTTTCCTTCACTCTTGCAGTCTTATGTTTGACCCTTCCAGCTAGCGACTCTCGGTTTTGTTCAGAACGTAATCTTTCATGGTGATGCTTGAGTCATCCTTTATCCTGAAAATAAACAACTTGCAAACGAGAGTAGCGGACCGATCAAAGTAAATATCAAAAATCAACTATATTTATCAAATTATATTCGTCGTATTAACAAAAGTTAATGCGCCGTATTTTCGTTACGTTTCAAAATATAAGATTTTTGATTCAGAAGATACGCCGTATCAACAGAGATCGATGCGCCGTATCTGTTTAATAATTCGAAAACTGTTTTTAATAAAAATAATAGATACGCCGTATCTGCTAAAGCAGATGCGTCGTATGGCGTTAACGTTTAGAAAAAAAAAATTTCCTTAAAAACAGATACGCCGTATCTTGGGGAAAAGATGCGTCGTATCGCTTTATCGCTTAGAAATTTTTTTTTTAATTAAAAACAGATACGCCGTATCTTGGGGAAAAGATGCGTCGTATCGAATTTATTAAACGCGTTGTATTTTATAAAAATTAAATGCAATACGCCGTATCTGAGGAATCAGATGCGCCGTATCGTTTGATTTAGCTCAGTACAACGATAGCAGAAAACAAAAAATACGAAAAATTAAAAAAAATAAAAACACACGAAAATAAACACAAACAAAAGCAAACAAATAACACACAAAAACAGAAAATATGCAAAATAGTACAATGAATGCAAATTAAACTAATACACAACAAAATTAGCGGTTAGATAAAAAATTAAAAACCTAATTAAAATACTAATCAAATTAACAGATAATAACAATTCACTCCCCGGCAGCGGCGCCAAAAACTTGATGCGTGTTGCGTGTCGTTGCGGTTTAGCAGTATTAATGCCTAATCAAGTTTTAAATTTATATTTAGCCGACTTATCAATAACACACACACTTAACGAGCAGTGTACCCGGTCAGTATTAATATAATGGTAAGTAGAGTGTCGATCACTAAGAGTGGAACGTATTATCTAGTTATTCTAATCAGTATTTTAATATATTAAGTTAGCTATACAATCTAATCTAACGCAAGGGGGTTCAGCCTGAGAGACTGACACGATTTGGTTGCAATTAAATAATAAACTAAACCAATAGGCACGAATCAGCAAGTAGCACACACGTACACAGATAAATACTCGAGACAATAAGAGGGCTGTCCTTATGATAAGTAGTTTGTCACTTGTTTTATTGCTAGTGTTATATGAAGTGTATAGTTCGATGCAACGCACCGAGATTAAGTCCTTTCTCGTTGGTTCTAATCTTATCGGCGAGTAAACCCTTAATGATTACTTATGACTATCCTGTTTATCTTTCTCCTACTTTTCTACAGACCATAGAATACATAGGCATCTAATAAACAGGCGAGGGCAGAGGCATGGCGACCCGATCAACGCTCAGCTAGCCACAGAGGTTATCAATGCACTAATAAAAGTCACCAATGACACTAACATATAAACTTTAATTGATGAGAAAGCAGTTTTAAGGGAGTGCAACCTTTCCGTTGTCACATTACACAAGCCACCAATCTTGATGAATTAAAGTTTACTAACACAATAAAACAAAACTACTTAATGAATTAAACACATGCAACACCTTCTTACAGCTCTTGTATCTTTGATTTGGGTGTGTCTTGTGCTGCTGCCTTGACTGAATTCGTCCTAGGTTTCTGGTCTTCGGTCACGTATATAATATATGTCTCTTCGAATTCGTCTGGTCTTGGGGTATTTATAGTTTCTGTCTGAGGGTAAGATGCGGCGCATCTAGTAAGTAGATGCGGCGCATGTACTTAACTTCGCGTGGGGTCCAAGATTATAATATTCAGGAATATTCGTACACCGCCAGAAGATGCGGCGTAACTCCATTATCAGATGCGGCGCATGTCCTCTTGTATCTTGGATCGTATCTGGTGAAATATTAATAGTGATGCGACGCATGTATTGAGTGAGATGCGGCGCATCTGGAGCAGAACAAGTTGGTTATTCTTCGTTGACCAAAGTTTCATATGCGGCGCATGGGATAAATCCATGCGGCGCATTCTTCAAAGTCAGGCAGTGGTCTTCATTCTCTTCATTCCAACAACCAATTCCAATCTTGATCATTTTACTCCGTTTTTAGTCCATAATCGCTAAGTTTCACCAAATGCTTGTTTTTACCTGAGAATTACAAAAGTAAACGATTAAGTATCAATCCTCATACATAATATAGTAAAACAAGTCAAATTAATAGGATAAATGATAGTAATAAAATGTACTTATTTGAGTTCATCAATCACTCAAGGTATGGACAAACAAATCTACTACTTGACAAATGATCAAAGGATTATATTTTTCTAAACTTCACATTTTTAATGTGACAAAACATTTTTTCAAAAATATATTTTACAAATTATTTTTAAATTAAAAAGAAATGTTTTATTTTGAAAAATAAATTTGAAAACTCCCAACAGCCATTTTTCCCCCCAGAACAGCTCCAACTTCCCCAAATAAACCTTCCCCACTAAAGACAAAAAAGGGAGCGTCCAACGGCACCTTTAAGTATGGACGGCTCCACTAAATTTAGTGGAGCCGTCGGGTATTTAGTGTAGCCGTGGGTCTGTAACGGTCAGATTTTCCCTTGCCTATAAATAGTGGACCATTCCACACTTCCAACTTGATTTTTCCAGTCCTTTTTCTCTGGTCTTATCCCTCTTCACTTAGATAACTTTCTTTGATCATTTGGAGAGTCTTAGGTTGTTTAAGAGTGATCCAATCATCCACTCAAGTGATCCTCTTCATTCCTCTTGATTAGCAAGAGAAGAACACAAAGTATCCTAGATACAAAGTGTTGTCATCCCTCTTGATTAGCAAGAGAAGAACACAAAGTATCCTAGATACAAAGTGTTGTCATCCCTCTTGATTAGCAAGAGAAGAACACAAAGTATCCAAGTAGATACAAAGTGTTGTCATCCCTCTTGATTAGCAAGAGAAAAACACAAAGTATCCAAGTAGATACAAAGTGTTGGAGTTGTTAGGTCTTGTAACATTTGTTACACTCTTGATTGTATCATAGAATACATCAAGATTACTTTTCTTTTGTGAGAGAGTGAGTCAAGATCATTGTGATCTTAAGAGATAGTGAAGATCTCTTGAAGCTATTGGGCTTGTGTGATTGACCATGTGGATCAAGGGTAGATCGGGTAGATCGTGGTAGATTGGTGCTAGCTAAGATTAGCACTCGACATCTAGCTTAGTGTCAGAAATAGGATAAGCGACATGTATGGTGTAGATCGGGTAGATCGTGGTAGATTGGTGCTAGCTAAGATTAGCACTCGACATCTAGCTTAGTGTCGGAAAACAAGTTAAGCGACGTGTACGGTTTTCTCCGCCTAAAGGGAGTTTGTTGATTAGTGAAGTAACTCTCGAGTTGGGTACTCGGGGAGTGGAGTAGGGCGAAGAGGAGCTTCGTGACCGAACCACTATAAATCATCATGTCCGGTTTGCGCCTTCTTACTTATCTCTTTACTTTCATTTTATTCTTTATCGCTTTATATTTATATTTGCATTGCGTTTATGCTTGTGTGGCTAGTTGCTTATGTTATGTTGATTATGTATGTGTCATGGTTGATTGTGCTTCTATTGTAGTTTAATTTATTCATCCCTAGATGATATGTGATCATTGTTGACACTTTTCATATTACGTCACACTTGATTGGGTGTTTGATACAAAAGGTTTTAAGTTTTTAAATGGAAACGTATTCACCCCCCCTCTACGGTTTCCACAATTGGTATCAGAGCCAGGTTGCACAAATTTTTAAAACAAATGGTTTTCAAAATTGAGTACGATCCATGTATCAAATTACCCATGAAGGTGATAAAAATATGAAAAATATTTAGTTACTTAATACTTACAAGTTTTGTTGTTAAGTATATGTTGTCATACTAGCTTGAAGGTTTTCTTAAATTGATAAAAGTTAGTTCTGTTCAAAACTGATGTCAGACGTACGGCACCGTTAAATATAACGGATGGCTCCATTAAATATGGACAGTACCGCTAAATTTAACGGTACCTTCGTCTGTTTTTCAGAATTCAGTAATTTTCAAAAATTCGTATAAAATCAACCGTAAGTCCGTAGGAGTCGTGCCACCTATCGTTTTCAACGTAATTGAGTCTACTTTCACTTAAAAATATTTTTAGAAAGTGATTGTAAAGTGAAATTTACGGATGTCTTTAATTCGTAACAAAGAGTCTTTTCTGGTCATGCCGATTGCACAAATTTTTTGTCAAATCACAAAGTGAACATCACACGTTGATGCATTCATGATTTCAAAGTGTTGAACTTGATCAAAAATCTTTGAAATGGGGAGGAAACAAATTCATTGTCAAATAAAATCAAGCTTAGTATACATTGTTATACATAATACACAAAATGACGATAAGTAATTTTGTGTGTTAAGCTAAATTGCTATTTGCTTATTATAGTTTTTCGGTTTATGCATTTATAAGGCTCATGCTAAATCACTTGCACTATATTAAGTAATTAGTTTGCATTGCATATAGGCATCAACCATTTGTCTTGCATTTCTTGCAAGTTCTTAAAATGGTTTAGTAACTTTCTTAGGAATAGAAACTAAGTTGGTGGATCATGTGTGTAGAAAGATATTGTCTTACACAATTATTTTTCCAAAGGTTTAAGTGTAAAAAGTATATCACCCCAAAACACTTAACACTTTCATAAAATCCGTAACATGATCTTTAAAACATTACATCATTTTGTCTTGTTTGACCATGGGTTGTCTAAACAAGATAAAAGGTCAATCTAATACATTAGTACTTAAGTAAAGGAAAATGTATTAAACTTGAATTGATCTAACACACATACAAAATGTTTTAGACATTTAGTATTTTACGTATGTTGTATAAAAATAGTTAAGATAATTATTTTTATACTAATGAGGTGTCGAAAAACTAAAAGTATTATACTTAATAATATAAATAGTTTTTCTCAAATAAAAATAAATGACAATATCAAAGTAGTAACTTAATATGTCATTAACCTCACACATACAACTAGTATTAGAATAAATGGAACACACTCCTTAAATTTTTATTTTCTTTTTAAAAAGGAGTGATCGTGAGGGTCAAGAAAGATTTCGAGTACATATCAATTCATTATTCAAATTATGATTGATATTATCATCGAATCTAATTGACAAGTTTTCGAGTGTGGACATGAAATTGGAGTCATTATTTGTTTTGTTTCAAGATAACATCAAAACATGATGAAACATATTATCTTGAATCTACATACTCAATCACACTCGATTGTTATGAAAATAATGACGTCCTCTCAAGACAAAAATAATATGCATCGGATCATAATTCACACTTGTGTTGAAGATGCCATATTGAGTCTTGTTGTCCAATAGTTGTGTTCCAAACATTAAACTAATATGTTTAAAAGATGCATAAAATACACAACTAAGTAGGAGTGACAACTTGGATGTTTCATCCGAAATATACAAGTAATTTACATTGTAGTGCAATTAGTAAATGTGTCATTTCCGAAAAACCAAACACAAGCAAACAAACAACATATGTAAACTTTGCTCATGAACGATTCAACACTCAAAGTCACATGTCTAGTAAAAGTGTCACACATAATATGTTATTAACTATTATGTAAGTCATCAATCTTGAGAATATCACATGTATTTCTCTTATCAAAAGATTGACAATGGATAACTTATATCCTATGCATCTCATTTTCTTTGTAACATGAATGGTTATGTTACAAGAGAATACATTGCATCATGTTAACAAATATAGGATATTAGAGTTGAATAATAATAACCTAATAGGACATGTGTCATTGCATAAACAAGTAAAATTGGTCATACATTAAAATACTTGTTTCACAAAGCATTCTTAAGAGTGATAAGTTTCCTCTTAGAAAAGCATACTTTTTGAAATAAATAGTATGTCTCATTTCAAATAAAATGCTCACAAGATCTATTGAGGTAAGTAACCTTCACTAGATTCTCACTCAAGATATGCAAAGGAGCATTCTTGAAACACACACGATGTAGTAGGTTCTACATTGTATCACATTAGAGTGTCTCTTGGTTCTAGGAAACCAAATCATGTTAAAATAACATGTAACAACTCAACAAACAAAGATGTTGTCCAAGAGATCATAAAATACACCATCTCCATCAAACAACCTTTAAATCTCAAACACGAAATTAAAACATCTCGCTTGCCTTTGTTAGGAGTTGTGTAAGACATGTCATTTTCTTAACCTACTTTCAAAGTATGGTTAATTGAGTCATATTAGGCCATGTATAGCAAAACAAGATAAAATCATCTTTGCTATACTTCGATAGGCAAATATAGGAATTCAAATTCTTCTAACATGAGAATGACTACTGGAGAACCTATCGCACTAGAAATCCAATTTGACCTAATGGTTGGATTGCTTCCAGGAGAGAAGTTGGGTTGGTGTATAACCCGTAAAAATGGTCGTGTTTAGCCTTAATTGAGCACCACTAGTGATAGTCTCATACTCATTCTCTAACTTGAAAAGTTTTCATTCTTACATTTGACTAGAGATAGTTTACATCGGTGAACTTTATCTCCCGTTAGGATCTCATTTTGAACAAGTAGTAACTAGGATCTTCCTTAGCAAACCTAGATTGCTTGCATCCCACATACGTGTTTCAAAATGATAACATGTTTTCATAAGAGGTGATTAAATGTCTTCGTGATCTTAAATGCTAAATGATTATCATGTTCTGCATGATGTTTGCATTTATTCGTTATGTGCATTTTACATGATTTGCTTGCACCCACACTAGGTTATTTTGACACATTAGGAATTAGGTATGCCTATCACTATGAACCCTTAGAAGCCATAGATTCATACACTAGTGTCAAAACCCATAAGTTAGAGTAGTCGCGAAGTTGTGCCAATTCCCTAGTTATCACTTCGCCTTCTTCCAAGTAATACACCCTTTTGTCATGGGAAGGTTAGATACAAACCTAGTAGAACTCGGAGTAGGATTGACAACTTAAATATTTCGTCCGAAATATTCAAGTAAGTTTAACTTGCGATCGCAATTGTTAAATGTCATATCCAAAACATCATACTCAAGCCTTTTAAACACATATGTTAAAACGCTCATCCAAAGGACTCACGAGTTACTATATAAGTAATTAGTAGTTCCTTTCATCCTTGTGTGAATATACACGTCTTAAGATCCCAAACCCTGCTGCGAATCAGCACCATAGGCTTAGCTTTACGTCTTTCAAAACCTCATGAAACACTCGTGTGCAAAGCACATAAAAATCCGTAAATCAACCAAACCTCTCAACCGAGAATCCCCTAACCATCTTCGTCTAGGTCTAGGAATGATGGAACATTTTCCATAAATCTTATGACTATTTAAATATTTCACTGGAAATATTAAAGTCATCCCTTGTACCCCTCTTATGACTATTTAAATATTTCACTGAAAATATTGCAGTCATCTCGTGTGTCTCGTCTCATGACTATCTAAATATTTCACTGGAAATATTAAGTCATCCCTCACATTCCTTGCATGATCTCTTGAATATTTCACTGGAAATATTGAGATCATCTCTTCTATGTCGTGTCATGACTTTTAGATATTTCACTGGAAATATCAAGTCATCCCCTCTATCTCGTCCCATGACTGTTAGATATTTCATTTGAAATGTCAAGCCATATCCTGTGTCTCGTCTGATTATTTTTTAAATATTTCACTAGAAATATAAAAGTCATCTCTTCTCGTCCAGTACCGTTCAAAGAATTTATTAGGTATAAATTCTTTCCTCGTGTCGAAAAGTCTCACTGAATCAGCGAGATTTATTCGAAAAATCATCTTAAACTCCGATGACTACTTAAATATTTCATCCGAAATATTTAAAGTGTATTTAATTTGTGAAATGCAATTAAATGTCATCTCTCGTTCTCGATCAACGTTCATCGAATCTCGTTGGATTCATTCATAAAAGAATTTATTCGGTATAAATTCTTTTAATCTAAAGTCCAGAAAAATCACAACATATGTGAAATTTCTTTGTCAAAAATCTTGCTTTCAATTCTCACCAACACTATCAAAACCCACTCGATGTAGTCTTGAACCTAAAACCATCTCCTATCAGAATAGATTGTATCTATCATCTGATTCCTTAGCCTTTTCCCTCACACTTCCGCATGGTACTAAGCACTACCAATGCTTCCGCATCCCTCTCACCTTCCACACACCTCAAACGAAGAACCGCTAGGATAAGTTGAGATAATCCCACTAGAACCTTGTCACCAACCTCACAACTCTGAAGATTTTATCTTCTTAACCCTTAGGATATCTCCTAGTAATCACATGCCTCATCATATAAATATTCTATGAATATTCACAATGATTGAGAAGAGCTACATGAGTTCAAAGGTAAAGTTCATCGCATGCTATCCTCCACTTGTCATGACGTTACTAAGCTCATCACTTTCGTCAACGTTTGTTTTCCTCTTTATACTTTTACATCTTGTCCGGATGGTCATAGATTAAGGGGGAGCGAAAACACACTCATATAGTCTTTCACCAAACACTCTCAAGAACACACAAATGTGGTTCTTATTCCCTAGGAAACTTCCCTTTAGCTGCCCAGAACTAGGCTGAACAAGAAAATTCGTGACTTCCAGGTCACGGTACCGTTAAATAGGCCACGGTACCATTAAACTTAACGGTACCGTGTGGTATTTAGTGGTACCGTGCCTATGTTTGACGAATTTTCACTGTTTCCTTTAGATCCCTGCATCCCTAACCTCAAACCTACAAAATTTTGCAAACTCACATACACCCTAGAATTCCCTCACTACACCATAGGACTTTAACACCAACTTTAGTTCGAATCCCACAACTCTTGCCTATATAAGGCCTCACCAATGCAAGCTTATCTTGCATCTCACCTTCAAACCTCACATTAACATCATCATCACACTCAACCCTTTTAGCTACACTTCACTCTTGACAGTGATAGTTAGTCTAAGAACCTTCAACCCATAGAACATCACACTCAAACCTTATAACCTTCAACTCATCACACTCAAACCTTACAACTACTCCTCACTTTGGATAAGTGATAGTTAGTTCAACAACCTTCAATCCTCATAAACACATAAAACCCTTCATGCACCAAATTATCTCTAACACACAACTAGGATCATCCAACCTAGAAACCTAGAACTTCATTACCTTAACCCCGTTAGAGATATCCACCAACAATCCTGTTAGGATCACATGCACCTTTTCTTTTTCCCTTTTGAAATATATCATGCATCTCATTGTCAGTGCAAACGATATATTAACCTAAACCATCCTTTCCCACCTTTCCTCAAAGGGCAAAACCAACATCTCCAACCACATCATCATCCTCCTCCACCTTTAGGATTCCTACACCCTTACCTCCACCAAGTCCACCACAACCTTTAGCTATCACACTAACCCTATCACCATCAAACCTCTTTGGACTTGGCACCAACACATCATCCTTATCACCATCACCACAACCTTTAGCTCTCACACTAACCTTGTCACCTACATCTCCTTTTGAACTTGGCACTAACACATCATCCTTATCACTATCACCATCACCACAACCACTAATGGGTCATCCCATTATTTATCCCCTATAACCACATAACCCAAGTTGTCCTTGTTGTCACCACAACCAACACTCTCCCACCTTATGGAATCATTTAGGTATAACCTCTATCGAGTCTACTTTATGGCACGACTTGTCATAATAGTAATCATTTAGAGTATGTCTTATCAACAAACTATCCTTAACATCAATCATCTTAGGTAGATGATTATGTTGTTCAAAAGGTTTGTTAGAACTTTTCTTCCCAATGACAACTTGGAATAAGTCATTTAGTGCGTCAGTCAATGAACGAATCTCGTTCTTGATTAGTGTGATTGAGTGAACAATTACACCTTAGGTTTTCGGTCGGGTTGTGACACTTACGTGTTAACATAGTTTAACCCATGCATGTCTTGCTAAGTGTATTCTATCCCTATAATGTTGCTCCTATACTGTTATATATTATGCTGCACGAAGCTAACCCTTGATGTAGGAAAAGCCTTTGTATGAATTTGATCCATGGATCCGCTAGATACTAAGGTAAATAAACAAGGGGATTAAGTCACCATGGGGGAGCATTGAGCTAGGGGGAGCTCGGGAGTATTTGAATACATAGCATGGAGTCGTCTTCACAAGTGTTGATAGAAGGCTTCACTAGGATGATGCAAGCTCGCCTTTCGGGGGAGAAAGGATAGTAGTGCAATAAGGGGGAGTAGGGAGTAAATTCAAGGGAGCGCTCGAGGAAACTACCTTTTTGATTTGACAAAAGGGGGAGAAGGGGAGTGTAAACAGGTAACTTTTACATTTTACTATGTGTTACAGTTTACATATTTGTCATCATCAAAAAGGGGGAGATTGTTAGTGCAAATATTACGATATTTAAACTAAACGGTTTCTTCGGTTTTAATGATGACAAACATGTAACTTGTAATACATAACGTAAAATGTGCAAGTTACTTGTAAACACGAATCATCAATGCATACTTCATCAACACCTCCCGACGTCTCAAGTATGCTTCAACGAAGTCGTAGATTTCCATCCCGACATAAATCACTCAAGGTATGGACAAACAAATCTACTACTTGACAAATGATCAAAGGATTATATTTTTCTAAACTTCACATTTTTAATGTGACAAAACATTTTTTCAAAAATATATTTTACAAATTATTTTTGAATTAAAAAGAAATGTTTTATTTTGAAAAATAAATTTGAAAACTCCCAACAGCCATTTTTCCCCCCAAAACAGCTCCAACTTCCCCAAATAAACCTTCCCCACTAAAGACAAAAAAGGGAGCGTCCAACGGCACCTTTAAGTATGGACGGCTCCACTAAATTTAGTGGAGCCGTCGGATATTTAGTGGAGCCGTGGGTCTGTAACGGTCAGATTTTCCCTTGCCTATAAATAGTGGACCATTCCACACTTTCAACTTGATTTTTCTAGTCCTTTTTCTCTGGTCTTATCCCTCTTCACTTAGATAACTTTCTTTGATCATTTGGAGAGTCTTAGGTTGTTTAAGAGTGATCCAATCATCCACTCAAGTGATCCTCTTCATTCCTCTTGATTAGCAAGAGAAGAACACAAAGTATCCTAGATACAAAGTGTTGTCATCCCTCTTGATTAGCAAGAGAAGAACATAAAGTATCCTAGATATAAAGTGTTGTCATCCCTCTTGATTAGCAAGAGAAGAACACAAAGTATCCAAGTAGATACAAAGTGTTGTCATCCCTCTTGATTAGCAAGAGAAGAACACAAAGTATCCAAGTAGATACAAAGTGTTGGAGTTGTTAGGTCTTGTAACATTTGTTACACTCTTGATTGTATCATAGAATACATCAAGATTACTTTTCTTTTGTGAGAGAGTGAGTCAAGATCATTGTGATCTTAAGAGATAGTGAAGATCTCTTGAAGCCATTGGGCTTGTGTGATTGATCATGTGGATCAAGGGTAGATCGAGTAGATCGTGGTAGATTGGTGCTAGATAAGATTAGCACTCGACATCTAGCTTAGTGTCGGAAATAGGATAAGCGACGTGTATGGTGTAGATCGGGTAGATCGTGGTAGATTGGTGCTAGCTAAGATTAGCACTCGACATCTAGCTTAGTGTCGGAAAACAAGTTAAGCGACGTGTACGGTTTTCTCCGCCTAAAGGGAGTTTGTTGATTAGTGAAGTAACTCTCGAGTTGGGTACTCGGGGAGTGGAGTAGGGCGAAGAGGAGCTTCGTGACCGAACCACTATAAATCATCATGTCCGGTTTGCGCCTTCTTACTTATCTCTTTACTTTCATTTTATTCTTTATCGCTTTATATTTATATTTGCATTGCGTTTATGCTTGTGTGGCTAGTTGCTTATGTTATGTTGATTATGTATGTGTCATGGTTGATTGTGCTTGTTTTGTAGTTTAATTTATTCATCCCTAGATGATATGTGATCATTGTTGACACTTTTCATATTACGTCACACTTGATTGGGTGTTTGATACAAAAGGTTTTAAGTTTTTAAATGGAAACGTATTCACCTCCCCCCCCCTCTACGGTTTCCACAGATTAGATAATGATAGTTTAGGGTAAATTATGGTTTAAATCAGTATGTTCTAGTGTAATTTTGCTATATCAGTTTTAATAAGGGGTGTTTGGTTTAGGTAGATTCTGAGTCATACAAGCTTGTTACTGTTCATGTACTACTTGTTGAACTTTGATCCCTCATTATTTAGCTAATCTCAGTAGTTTGTAGAAGTTTTTAAGTTAGTTTGAGAGCTTTTAATGAGTTGCATCAGCTAGTGTTATCCTAGGACTAGTTTCTGCCTTCACAAGCTCCTATTAAGCTAATGCTTATTTTGTTCCTTATTCAGCCTCTTTAGGTGTATTTTAGTAGTTTTATTATAAGATCGGTAATTGGTACCATTTCATTAAGAATTGGAAGAGTTTAGGTTCATTTAGTGTTTCTGCTGCATCAGTACATACATAGGTTTTCTCAGCTTTTTCCTTGCTTCTAAACTGCTTATTCTCTTTTAACTTTTGCATGATTTTAGGTTTTATCTGTAGCTTGCCAGTTAAACTTTATCTGTTTCTGCTTAAATCTACTTTTGTAGCTTATTTTAATAGCTTTTTCTGATCTGCAAGTAGCCCCCTAGACCTGTTCTGTCTCTGCACTTTTTCCCTTGTGTGGCTTAGTGTTTTGTAAAGCCCTTCTGGCTAGCTTGCTACATGTATGCTTGATTTTCATTTATCTGCTTATTTGGACTGCTTATCATGCTCATGTTGTTTTCTCAAAATCACTCCCTACACTGAGTCATCAGTGTAGGTGAGCCTTTTCATAAGCTCCTAAAAAGCTAACCATTTGACCTAAGCTTGAGTATTCTGGCTTTTTGTGAAGCTTATCTACCATACTCGAAGGTCTAGTGCTTGTTTTACAATTTAGAGCTTATTTGATAAGCCTGCCATTGGCTTATTCCTTGTTCCATTTTAGTAGTACTTTGATATACAGTGTTCATAAGCAAATTCACAAGCTTACTCAGAGTTTAATATTGGGCCCCAGTGTGAGATTCTTGGCTTTTTAGGAACCTCAATAAGCCAGCTTATTACATCCAAGCTTACTTTTGACCTCTGATCCTTTGCCCCTAGCTAAATTTGGCCTACAAAATCCTTGCAGGCCTGTTTGGTTGATAGGGTTAAGTGGAAGTGCTTATTTGCCTCTTTAAGCTTATTCTGTGTTTCTTTCTTGTCCAATTAGCTTAATTTTAGTTCATTAAACTTGCTTTCATCTTATTTTCACTTTATTTCACCTTTGTTTTCTTTTGTATAGCTTATTTGAGCTTAAACCATCAAGTCGAGCCAAAAGCTCAAACTGATAAGCTCATAAGCTTTCAATCAGCTTGTTTTTAAGTTTTAAAATTTTTGTCTTCATTAAAGTTAGTTATTTTCAGTAGTTAAATAGTTTTGTAAAAGAAAATTCAAGAAAATCAAAATATAAAATAAGTGATAGCTTCTATTTAAGCCATTTGGCTTATTTTTCTGCTTTTTCATTAAGCATTTTTCATTTTTATAATTTTCCTAGGTTCCTGTACCTACATAATATTTTTAGAAAAAGTTTCATATTTATTAGAGTTCATTTAGTATTTATTATAATTTAAATTAGTTTTAAATAATTATTAAATAGTAATAAATTAATAATAATTAAATAAATAGTCAAATAAATATTTTTCCTAAAATTTTCTTTTATCATTTGGATTCTAAAAATATAATTTTCACATCCGTGGGATTTATATTGGTCAGAATTCACGTTATATTTTGTACATTTACGTAATTTTTATTTAAATGTACGTTTTTAAGTTTTAAACGTTTCTAAGTCATTTACTTTCACGTAATCGTTCTTATAGATTGTTTAAGTTATTTTCTTTTAAAATTCCTTAGTTTAATCACTCAAAACCTTTTCTGTTCAATTATCACCCTATCACAGATTCGTTTTATTACAGAATTCACATCTCGCTGGGACATAACGACCAAGGGATACACTAACTCCTTGGATAATTGCATTGTGCCCTAGATTGTTTGACTCTTGTTGACCATTTACCTTGGTCAATATTAGTTGACTGTTTGGGACCGATCACTTGCCCTACTGCACTCCTCGAGCCTCTAACTCGAGAGATTTTCTTCACTAAGAAACAAACTCCCTTCTCGGCGGAGAAAACCTTTATACACATCGCTTACACTTTATCCGGTACTAAGCTAAACACCGGGTTCTTTACAAGGGTACAACCACTCCCGTTGGTTCTTTAATAAGGGTACAACCACTCCCGACACTCTTTGTGTTTTAAGGACTAAAACACGAACCAAACTCTACTGAATGAAAGGTATAACAATGATGTGTGAACACTAACAAATCACACAATATCTAACTAATAAAACTTGCAACAATAAGTATGTTGAAGCTTGTATGCTTGATCTTCTTTGCTACAAAAGTAAGATCTATGAAATGAATGAAAGATATGGGTTAGTAATGTACAAATGAATGAATATATAATTTAGGCTATATGAGTGATGATTGTGCCTGAATGATCAGCTTGCTATTTATAGGCAAAGCTGATCAACAGGCGACGGATTTGGCGGATCCAAAGTCTGGGATCCGCCAGTTATGGTGTTTGGTTCCGCGGGAACCAGACAGCTAAGATATTCCCATATCTTTCCATATCTTGCACAATCTTTCCATTTCTTCCAAAGTCAACTCTTTAGCTTGAAGATCTAAACAAGATATCACCTAAATCCTCAAGATATCCTAAAGATATCAAAATAAGGTATGCCATGATGTCATGTTTAATATTTCTAATTTAAGAAATAAAAGTAAAACATGTAAATGTAAAATGTATATATGCAATGTGAATTCTAGTGATCATGTAATGTGTAAATGTGTTTTAAAAGACTTGTTACTATAAATGTAAAAGACTTTAACTTATATTTATGCTTTGCTAAAGATAAACCTTATAATTGTCATTAACAAAATAAAGCAAAGATCGTAAAATATAAATAACGTTTTTAGGACGATATTTGTATTAACAATCTCCCCCTTTTTGTTGATGACAAAACATAAAGTTTATTTTTAAGCAATGTAATAAGTAAAGTGAAAGTCTTTTAAAAATATAGATTAAGTTAGTTTTATGCAATTTTAAAAACTATTTTAAGCATGAAAAACATGTACTGTGATGATCACAGTGATGTATAAACTTAATCCTATCTCCCCCTTTTTGTCGAAACAAAAAGAAGATATGCGTAGCGGAATGTGGTGAACAATTCTTGGTTATTACTCCCTCTAAATTGGAGTACCAAGATTGTTTCAATGATTTTGAGAACTTGTAAAGATCCCCCTTGGATAATACTCCCCCCAATTGAAGTGCCAAGGTTATGATGCATGATCCTACAAAACAAATGGTTAGAATATGATATGCTCCCCCTCGATGTATACTCCCAATTGCTAGGGTACCAACGTATACGTTTCAAGGATGAGAAATGCTATAAAATAATAAGTTAGTATATGATATACTCCCCCTCGATCAATACTCCCCGTTGCTAGGGTACCAACGTATATGATGCAAGGTTGAGAAAAGCTACAAAACAAAGGTTAGTTGTGAATCAATCCAACCAAGTAGCATAATGCTTATGTATAGGTCAACGAAACATGATAGTTCAACCCATTTGACTTTAAAAAAGTCAAAAATACTTGTCTGATAAAAAATGCACCTAAGTAGAAGTGGTCAAATTATTATGAGAATTCAAACCAATCATACAATAATGTTAGTAAATCAAACAAACCAAGATATTATGCCAAAGAGTGATCACCCATAAGCATAAATATAACATTAATTACTTGAAAATTGTTTGTGACATAAGTCACAAACCATGATGTTACATAAAAAGAAAAAGTTCCTAAAAATAGATAATGCCTAAAACAATCCTATGAAATCCTATAAAAGGAGACTAGGAAGAAACTAAAAATTGCCTATTGCGGAGGATGAGTGATTGCATTTAGGCGTTCGAGAATATGGTTCAAAATGAACCTCATCTCATTTTGAAGCTCATGGACCAAGATGTTGGTCCTTTGGGCCAAGTGAGCGGTCCTCTCGCATTGTGAGCAGTCATGCCTTGGAAAGTTGGGAGGAAGAGTGGGCTCAATGGCTTGTGGTGGTGGTTGGTTGTTTGGTGGTGGTGGTGGTTGGTTGTTTGATGGTGGTGTTTGGTTGTTTGATGTTGGAGGAGTGATGGAGTTGAGCAAGATGGATTGAAGATCCATGGCTTCTCCAAGGCGGGAATCCACCATATTGGAGAGAGCATAGAGGCGGGTGAGCTCCTCATTGATCTCTTCGTTGGTTTGTGGTGCATTGATCCACATTGCCTAATCAATGGAAATGAGTATGGATGTTGGTGAGAGGGGTTGTGTTTGTGGTTGAGGTGGTGGTGAATCATGGTAGAGAGGACCATGGATATCCCGATAAATGGGATGGAAGAGCATTGGTGTTTGAACTTCAAAGGTCATGGGAGGAGGATTTGTTGACCTTGGTGGAAGGTCTTCCAAATCATCCAAGTATGGATGAGGTGATGAAAGTGGTGTTCTAAACAATTCTAGGGGCTAAAGTTGTGGTGAATGTGGTGGTGAAGGTGATCTAGTAGGCTGTGATGGAGCGAGTGGTGGTGTGGTTGCTACATGAGTGATTGTTGGAGGTGGTGTGTTAATGATGGTGTTAGGTGGTGTTGGAGTAGCAAGGTTGAGAAAATTCTCATTGGCTATTGGTAAGGATATGTTGAGTGGAGATGACTCCTCTGATGATGAATTAGCTAAGTTCACGAAGAAACAAGGACGGACACTCATACGAGCTGTCCTTCTTGCGGGTCTGCTTGTGGATGAGTTACTTGATTTTGTCATTTAAAAAGTTAGAAGATTTGTTCTAGAGTACAGGATTGATGGTTGGAGATAATGGTGAGTAAGTGAATTGTGATGATCCTGATCTTCCTAATTTATAGACAGTAAGAATATTGAACTTTGTGTTTGGATTTGATGTTGATCCAATGAGGAATGTTGGTTCCTAATGATTTAGAACAAAAATTTGTGCTAGTCACATCATTTAAGTCAAACCATAGAGCTTATGTTGAGTGAATTTTAGAAGATTTGCAGTAAATGCAAGGAGTGAGTGGAAATTCTGTTGATGTGATGTTCCCACGGATTTCAAGGAACCAATTTGAGGGTTCCTTGCTTGTTACAGAAAGGTAACTCACATGGAAATTTTGAATTTTCAAATTTTGGTAGGAAATTGATTTCTTATGATTCTAAGTATTCCTAAAACATCCTAATGTTCCTAATGATCAGTAGAATAAACCTAAGAACTAGAATCAATAATCTAAGGATCGGGATTAGTCGGGAACTTAGAAAAAGTTGATGTTGAATACGGCGGATCCAATCGATAACAAATGCGGATCCCTTATTTGGGTTCCGCAGAATCCGCAGGTTCTATTTTGGCGGAGCCAAAAATATCAACAGACCGATCCTATATTTTGGATCCGCCAAATCCGCCATCAAAAAGTGCTAATTTAAACAGAACATATGTCAAATTTTGCGTTATTCGTTCAAAACCCAAAAATTGTTCTCAATCATATGTAATTACTAATATGTAATAGAAAACAACTAAATACATAGGTTCTAACACACATTTATACATAGATTAATCCGATGACGATAACTTACCATATAAGAGGTTAAGCCAAATGGTGGCTTAATTTTCGAAAATCGATAACAATAAATGTTATCATCCTGCAATGTTGAGTTAGTTCACATACAAGTTAAGTACTAACACAAGATTCTAAGAAATACACAAGTTCAACACATCATTGTTTGAAAAATTCTAATACCAAACATCCCTTAAACCTCACTTCTTGCTCATTTTCTTGTGAAGCTTCATGATACAACGACCCAAATTCTTCACCATTCTTTTGGTTTGTCGAAATTCCGCTGATTCGTTCAGGATTGGAGGAAGTTGACTCAAGTAGTCGGGTGGTGAGATCCTAGAGTTTGGCAAACCATCCTCTTCACTCATGGATGATGATGATGATGATGATATAGGAGGGTGAGCTCGTTTTCCCTTTGCTACGGCTACCCGATGATCACTAAGTGGAACAAAAGTGTGCTTAATCTCGATGTAGTCGGGAACGAATCCTAAAGCATTTCTAGGAATGGGTGCAAAGGCTCTATAAAGACGGGTGAGAAGCATCCCGTAGGGCATGGCGGTGGTGCCTTGAACCGGAATATCGGCCATTCTTTTGGCGATATAGTAAGCGAGGTTGAATGGTCGGTGGTTTGACACACAATAGAGCATGTAGCAAAGACTTGCATTAACATGGTCTCTATTTCCTATGGTGGTAATCACGTTTGCCCTAAGAATTTCCTCGAGCTTTTTGTATTGGGGCCTAAGTTCATTGAGCTCCATGGAAAATGGATCACGATTTACCTCCTTTCCTCGACTAGTCCTAGTGTGGGAGGTTCTAGGAACAAAAAGGTGAGCACGTATGTCCTCTTTTGAGATTAGAGGTGTATCGCATGGATGCATACGATCAAGGTTGGACTCGAGAATGGAAAATGGCCATTTGTACGAATAGAAACAATCTCTCATGACTCTCTCACCATTGATGATGTTGCTCATGTAGATAATTTAGGATTTAACTTGCTTAGTATTAGTCAATTATGCCGCAAAAAGTATAACGTCCTTTTCAGTGAAAATGGAAGTAAAATAATAAAAGTTGGCATAACCGTAGGAAAAGGTGTTTTGAAGAATAACGTTTATGTTATGAAATTAGACAAAACACCTAAAGACAAACTTTGTCTCACTTCTCTGGACGAAAACTCAACTCTATGGCATAGACGCTTAGGTCATGCTAATATGAGGTTAATCCAATCCTTATCATCTAAGGAACTCGTTAGGAACCTGCCCAAGTTGAAATACGACCAACACTTTTGTGATGCTTGCAAAATTGGGAAACAAGTTCATAATAGCCATAAGGCTAAAAACTTGGTGTCTACATCTAGGTGTCTAGAATTGTTACATATGGATTTGTTTGGTCCATCCGCTATACAAAGTTACGGGGGAAACTTCTATACTTTGGTAATAGTAGATGATTACTCTAGGTATACTTGGACTAAGTTCTTGAAAACTAAAAATGAGGCATTTGATAAATTTGAAATTCTAAGTAAGAAAATTCAAAATCAAATAGGAAATAACATTGTGTCTATTAGAACCGACTACACCTCCGTCGTACACTTGGTAGGATGAGAAAAGGATTTTGTTCCCCGTCATGTGTCTTGAACACCCACTATCTTTAATCCACTCATCTTGTTCTAACTCAACTTTTAAGCACACCTAAGTTCAAGAAAAATTCAAGCGTTTGGTCCTCAATATCTCATGGGTCCGTTTGGGTTAAACATAACATTATCATGGTTCATGTATGGAAATGGTAGACAAGTGTTCCATGTCATGTAATTGGGACCTTGAAAGTTCCTAGACATGTTTTGGTTCCAATTATTTTGATGATGTTGTGAGTTAAAGTTACTCTTAGGAAAGGGGTGTTTGGGAAAACTAGTTTTAGGTCTCTGTTGAACCATTTTCATCCTAAACTCATTATTAACTTGACCTTTTCCTATAGTGACTACTGGTTTTTGTTTGTCAATAGTTGTACTAGTGCTAGGATTTCTAGTGACCTTAACGAATTCAGTACGATTCGAATTACGAACCTTCTGTTCATCAACTGTACCTGCGGATCCTTTTGGTACAACTGGCGGAACCAAATTTTTGATCCGCCAGATCCGTGGGTATCTGACTCAGTTGGAACAGGTTCTTGTACTTTCACTGTTTGTTTCGTAAAGTCATTTAAGTTTCCTGATTTCATAAATCCTAGTCCGGTGTTATCATGGGGCAATTTTTGAATTTGCATTAACTCATCTGCTAAACAAATGTTTTTATCAAACCTCTTAAACTTAGAGTTTTGTTTGATAAGATCTTCTTGTGTGGTTTCAAGCGTTTCTATTTCTAGTTTAAGTTCCTGACATGAGATACATGTTTCTTTCACACTTTTACCCTTTTTCTGATCATATTTCTTTTTCTTTTAACCAATGGACTTCATTTTCTAAGATTGTCGTTTTGGTTTTTAAGAATTATTTTTGTTTATGATTTTTAAAGTGATATCACACAGTTTGTTATATTCTACTTCTAAGGTTTCATCATCTATAGAAGAATATGACGAGTCAGAATGTACCTCTTCTGTGTCATGAGCCATGAGAGCAACTTCGTCGTTCTTAGGCTCGTCGTCATCACCTTCACTATCACTCCAAGCTCCACTAACAAATACTCTTTGAGACTTGTTCTTTGGAGGCTTTGGACATTCTCCTATTAGGTGACTAGAATCCCCGCACCTATAACATTTCCTATCTACTTTACCTTTCCTATCATCACGGTCTTTCCGGAAGGATTTCTTTTCTTCACGAGGTGGTCTTACGAACTTTCCTCGTCTCTTAAAGAATTTATTGACATCTCTTACGGCCATGGCATACTCTTCTTCTTCGCTACTAGAACAAGATTCTTCATCATCACTTGATTCTACCCTAGCTTTCAAGGCAATAAACTTCATCTTTTCCTTTTTGCCTTTAACTATTTCTGTGTCCTTTTCCATCACCATCTCGTGAACTTTGAGATTTCCAATGAGCTCGTCCAGTGTCTTGCTTGAAAGATCCTTAGATTCTTCAATAGCCATCACCTTTGCTCTCCACTTCGGATGGAGTGCTCTTAGAAATTTCCTGACAAAATTCTTACTAGAAAAAGATTCATCAAATGCTTTAAGAGATGTAATAATAGTATTAAACCTAGCAAACGCACAATCAATGGTCTCATCTTCAGAGATAACAAATTGTTCATATTGTTCGACAAGAACATCAATTTTGTTATCTTTGACTTGTGAGTTCCCTTGATGAGTGTTAATCAATGATTGCCAAATATCCTTATCCGTTTTACACATAAAAACTATTTCATTTTCTTTCTTAGGTAAAGCATTATAAAACATCATTTTGGCTTCGTTATTTTTGGCAATCAACTTATTTTGCTCATCACTGTGACGAGTAAGAGAAGTACCTTCATCCCGACCACCTGAAATATTATTACTTATGGGTTCGTAATCACCCTCTACAATTATATACCATAGATCTATGTCCTTTGACTTCACATATGTCTCAAAGCGGTTTTTCCAGTATATGAAACATTTTGGTTCAAATAGTGGTGGTCTTTGCATAGATTGCCCTTCTTTAAAGTTTTCAAAATCCATTGATCGTTTAAAGTTTTAAAATACAATATATTTGAAAATCTTGAGTAACGTAGCTCTGATGCCAATTGTGGAAAACTAGAAGGGGGGTTGAATAGTTTTTACCATTTTAAAATTAATTCGCTTTGTGACTTAACGTGATTTCAAAGTAAATACTCACAAACAAATAATATAAGTAAAGTAAGTAAGGATAGGAACAATCAAACCACAACACAGAGATTTATAGTGGTTCGGCTACAAGGACTCTCTTCCTTGCCCTACTCCACTTCGGTACTAAGCTGTTGGGAATTATTGAAGAACAGGCATAAGTCTGCTGAAGATATGGTTAAGTATGTTAGCTTAGTTAAGTCTGCCAGTACAAAGTTAAGTCTGGCAGACATAGTTAGTACTGCTAGGTAGTATTAGTTAAGTCTGTTTATGTTTAACAGAATAGTTTGTTAGCTATATATTAGGAAAGGATATATACGTATTAGATATCTTATTAGAAGATATGTTTATCCTTTCACACGTTTTGTAACATTAGGGTTTCCTTAGAGTGTAAAAGAAACCCTACGGCATTATGTTTAGTGTGACATTTGTGACAATTAAAAGTTTAATAGTAATACGAAGTTAGTAATCTTAGTTGTGTTCTTCATACTTGTTGTTTGTTAAGATTCCGCATTAACAATCAATATACTGTTAAGAGTTTCTCATATAGATTAATTTGAATTTATTCAAGTTATCTATTGTCTAACACAGGCTACTTAGATCCATAACCGTGGACCTACAAGTGGTATCAGAGCCTATAGAGGGACTCTGAGTAAGAAGAAACACAAACCACAAACACTCATTCACTAAAAAATCCTGCATAATGTCTCAACAGGCCAATGATGAGTACTCAACTCATCTTAGTGATGAAGACGTTTCAAATCATGATGATGATACATCAGAAACCAGTAGACCTAAACAACAACAACAAAACATTCCTGCAACAACCACTATCTCAAACATCAAACTCCCAATTCTGAAAAAGGAGGAGTATGATATCTGGGCCATGGAGATGGAGCATTACCTTAAGTACATTGATAATGATGTATGGAAGGTGATTCAGAATGGAAAGTCAAAGAAGAGGATCTCTGTTGGTAAGGATGGTGTTGTTAGAGTGCTTCCACCAGTCTCTGCTGCAGAGATTCATGCTGTGGAGAAGGAGAGGAAGGCAAGAACCATCTTACTGATGGCCCTTCCCAAGGAACATTTAAGAAGATTTCATGGAATGGATGATGCTAAGGAGATTTGGGAAGCAATCAGAACCAAGTTTGGAGGAAATGCTAATTCAAAGAAGATGCAGAAAGCTGTTCTCAAACAACAATTTGAAGCATTCACTGTGACCAGTTCTGAAGGATTGGAGAAAGGGTATGACAGATTCCAACATCTTCTCTCACAGTTGGAAGCTCATGGTGCTGGTGTATCTACTGAAGATGCAAATCATAAGTTTCTCAGATCTTTTCCAAAAGAATGGTCACATCTGGCAATGAGCATGAGAATGAAAGAAGATGTTGACACTTTGTCAATTGATGATTTGTACAATAATCTTCGGGTCTTTGAACATGAAATCAAAGGTGTTTCAAAGGCATCTTCAAGTGCTGCTAATGTTTCTTTTGTCTCCCAAAGCAAGAGCAGTACTAGCAAAGTTAATTCTGGTAGCTATGATACTTCTTCAAGCAATATGAAAGAAAGAGAAGTTCCTGCTGGTTTTGCTGATGAAGTCATCTATTCACTGTTTACAAAGAGATCAGAAGACAAGGACCTCATTAATGAGGACCTTGAACAGATAAATGATGTAGACATTGAAGAAATAGACATAAAGTGGCAGATAGCAATGATTGCTCTTAGAGTGAAGAAGTTCTACAAGAAAACTGGAAGAAATATCAGATTTGATGGAAACACACCAGTTGGTTTTAATAAGAAGAAGGTTGAATGCTATAGGTGTCACAACACTGGTCATTTTGCTAGGGAGTGCACAGCAAAGGTGACTACTGATGGGAAGAAGAAGAAAGATTCAGTCTCTCAAGAAGAAGACAAGCAGGAGAAGAGTCAAATGGGTATGCTGACTTTGGAAGCTGGTGCTATTAACTGGGGAGAACATACAGATGAAGAAACATAACCA
Source organism: Artemisia tridentata subsp. tridentata (assembly GCA_021014915.2). Classification (NCBI taxonomy): domain Eukaryota; kingdom Viridiplantae; phylum Streptophyta; class Magnoliopsida; order Asterales; family Asteraceae; genus Artemisia; species Artemisia tridentata. The sequence goes on along the minus strand of CP139501.1, from coordinate 302,133,615 downwards.
AATCATGCATTCATGGCTATTGGCTCCAATACTGAGGTATCCTTGTGTTCTAAAACATGCATAAAATCATATAATAATCTTAAAACATTGTGTGATGAGCAAATGCAACAGATAGGTGATCAGGAAGCTAAAATACTTGCTTACACTAATGCTGTTAAGACCTTAGAAGCTCAAATTGTCACTTATCAAAAACAACAATTAACCTTAAATGAAAAGCTTACATTTCAAGCCAATGAAATATATGAAAAAGATGAAAAGCTTAAAAAATATAGGAGAATTGGAATGAAAGCTGTAAAAGATAAAGAAGAATTGCAGAAAAAAATAGACACATGGAATAATTCTGCTAAAAATCTGGATAGATTAATAGATTCTGGTATGAGCTCAACTTGCAAAATTGGTCTAGGATATGAAATAAAATCAGATAGTAAGATTTTAAGTTATGAGGAAGAAATGGAAAGAACTGTGTTCACTAGTACAGATGATGACTTTGCTGATAAACCTGTATACAATAGATTCTCAAAAACTGACAACTTCAAAGGAGTTCCACCTCCATTAAATGGAGATTACACTCCTCTACCAGAGCAAGAGTTTGATGAGTCTTTGTATGTTTATGGTAAGAAGGGACCTCAAAAGCCTGAAACAAGTATCTCAGATGACAAAATCCAGTAAGTATTCTACCTGTCAATTTGATGACAATGGAGGGTCCATTGGAAATGTCTCTGAGCATTCTGATTCAGAACCAGAAAATGTACCAAAAGAGGTGTCTAAGTCTAAACCTGTTAAGATTAGTAAACCAGTAGTGTCTGCACCAAAACCTAAAACAGTTGAACCTAGTTGTGTCTCACACATAAAAACTCCTAGGCAACATGTTAAAAGTCAAGAGTCACCCAAGGTTGATAGAATGAAAAGAGAACTAGGGAAAGGTTACTCTTTTACTCAGAAAAGATGTTTTGTTTGTGGTAGCCTTAGTCATTTAATCAAAGATTGTGATTTTCATGAAAAGAGAATGATTAGAGAAGCTGAGCTTAAGAAACAAAGGAGTGTTAATATTGGTAATGTGATGGCCAAACCAGTGTGGAACAATGTAAACAGAGTTAATCATGCAAATCAATTTGTTCCTAGATCAGTACAAATCAATGCTGGTAGATCACATGTTAATTCTGTTAGGCCAAATGTTAATACTGGTAGGCAAAATATTAATTCTGTTGGGCAAAAAGCTAATTCTGTTTAGCCCAAAATTAATTCTGGGTATGTTGATACATTTAGACCCAAACAACCAGTTTCAAATAGACCACAGGTGAACAAATTTAATCAAAGAAATAATTTTGCTAAATCACACTCACCTGTGAGGAGACCCATTGTTAAAAATACAGCAAAAATGTCAAACTCTTATGCTGTAAAGGGACATGGGGGGGTCTGCTGTTAAGGCCTCAGCATGTTGGTCTTGGGATCCATTTCAGAAAGAACTTACTTATAAATCCCAAAGCAACAGTGGATCATATTCATACAAGACATACAACTATGTTGATCCACAAGGCAGACCCAAGCCTGCACAGGCCTGGGTCCTTAAGAGAAACTAATTTCTCTTCTTTATGTGCAGGATCATCCATTCAAGAACATGGGAGATAGAGGCATATTTGATAGTAGATGCTCAGGGCACATGTCTGGTAACAAGGATCACCTAAAAGATTTTGAAGAATTCAAAGGAGGTTCTGTTACTTTTGGAGGTAGCAAAGGCTACATTACTGGTAAAGGTAGAATAGTAGTTGGCAATTTAGAATTTGATAATGTGTCTTTTGTGAAAGAACTTGGGCAATTTAATCTTTTTTCAATATCACAAATTTGTGATAAGCAGCACAAGGTTCTTTTTACTGAAACTGAATGTTTTGTGTTGACTTCTGACTTTAAGATGCCTGATGAAAGTCAGATACTCCTAAAAGTCCCTAGACAACACAATATGTACAACTTTGATATGAAGACACCTGAACCTGCAAAAGGTTTTGCCTATTTGATTGCAAAAGCCACTATTGATGAATCTAAATTATGGCATAGAAGGCTTGGTCATATAAACTTTAAGAATCTAAACAAACTTGTGAAGAATAACCTTGTTAGAGGTTTACCTTCCAAGGTTTTCAAGAATGACCATACATGTGTTGCATGTCATAAGGGTAAACAGCATAGGGCTTTATGTAAGGCTAAATTAGAAAGGCTCATCACTAAGCCTTTACACACCTTGCATATGGATCTTTTTGGCCCTACTTTTGTGCAAAGCATAAATCATGCTAGTTATTGCCTTCTCATTACTGATGATTGCACTAGGTTTTGTTGGGTGTTCTTTATGTCTAAAAAGGATGAAACCACTGGCTTACTTCAAACTTTCATTAGGCAGATAGAAAACCAGCTTAATCATAAGGTTAAGATTATTAGATCAGATAATGGCACTGAGTTTAAGAATAGAAGCATGCTTGAATTTTGTGGTAACAAGGGAATAAAACAAGAGTATAGTAATGCTAGAACTCCACAACAAAATGGAGTTGCTGAAAGAATGAACAGGACCCTCATTGAGGCAGCTAGGACTATGCTAGCAGACTCACTCTTACCAACCACTTTTTGGGCTGAAGCAGTCAATACTGCTTGCTACATATTTAATAGGGTGAGAGTGACTAAACCTCAGAACAAAACTCCTTATGAGCTTTTATTTGGCCATAAACCAATTATTAGTTACATAAGACCTTTTGTGTGCCATGTTACCATTCTAGATACTCTTAGTGTGCTTGGCAAGTTTGAAGGAAAATCTGATGAGGGGTTCTTAGTAGGATATTCACTAAGTAGTAAAGCCTTTAGGGTATACAACTTAGTGACAAAAAGGGTAGAAGAGAATCTTCATGTTGACTTTCATGAGGAGAAACCTAATGTGAAAGGAATAGGTTATAGATGGATGTTTGATATTGATTATCTGACTGATTCTATGAATTATATTCCTGTTTCTATGGAGAATCAAGCTAACCCTCATGCAGGTTCCAAAGAAGTAACTAACAATGCAGGTACTCAAGTTGCTTCTGATGCAAATGCTTCTGAGCAAGAAGAGGAGAATGAGGAACTTATTGTTGTTCCCACAACAGAAGTCAAGCTTGATGCAGCTTATAGAGGCACAAAGAAATCTTCTACAACTTCAAAGAAGAAGGAGACTGTTACCAAGCCTCAAGCACAAGGGAAAGAGGCTTCTCCTACAAAAGTTTCAGCAGATATTCAATTTTTTAGAGATGAATTGAATGCACTGGCTGAAAAGAATCTTGGAAAGAAGGCTACCAGTACTTTCTCAATTAAGTCTGGTGGTAACTTAGTTAATTCTGCTGAGCCTGATCCTACTCCAATTGATGTTTTTGATAATTCTGAGATGCCAGAGCTTGAAATCTTTGATAAGCCAAGTGAAGGGATCTTTGATGAAGCTTCTTATGATGATGAAGGAGTGATTACTGATTTCAATAACTTACCCACAGAAGTAGATGTAAGTCAAGCTCCCACACTTAGGATTCACAATATTCATCCACAAAGTCAAATACTTGGTGATCCTAAGTCAGCATTTCAAACTAGAAGCAAAGTGCAGAAACAGTCAGAAGCTCATGCACTTTTCAGTTTTGTTAAGAAGCAGCAAAGGAACAATCACAAAGATCACCAACACTGTCTGTTTGCATGTTTCCTTTCTCAAAAGGAACCTACCAAGGTTTCTGAAGCATTAGAAGATGAAAGTTGGGTGGAAGCAATGCAAGAAGAGCTGTTGCAGTTTAAGTTGCAAAAGGTATGGGTTCTTGTAGATCTACCATATGGAGCAAAAGTAATTGGCACAAAGTGGGTCTTCAGAAACAAGAAAGATGAAAGAGGAGTAGTAGTCAGAAATAAGGCAAGACTGGTGGCCCAAGGATACAGACAAGAGGAAGGGATAGACTGGTGGCCTTTGCATCCTACATGGGATTCATAGTTTATCAAATGGATGTCAAGAGTGCTTTCCTGTATGGCACTATAGAAGAAGAAGTGTATGTTCACCAACCTCCTGGTTTTGTTGATCCTGCTCATCCCAAGAAGGTTTACAAAGTAATCAAAGCTTTGTATGGATTACATCAAGCTCCCAGAGCTTGGTATGCTACACTCTCCAAATTTCTTGAGGAACATGGATACAAGAGGGGTGTCATTGACAAGACCTTGTTCATTAAAAGGAACAAGAAGGATATCATTCTAGTGCAAGTGTATGTAGATGATATCATCTTTGGATCCACAAAAAGGTCTTGGTGTGAAGAATTTGAGGCATTGATGAAAGGCAGATTTTAGATGAGTTCAATGGGTGAGCTCACATTCTTTCTTGGACTGCAAGTGAAACAAAAGGAAGATGGACTTTTCATTTCTCAAGACAAGTATGTTGCTGAGATGCTGAAGAAGTTTGATCTTGCAAGTGTGAAGACAGCAGTCACTCCAATGGAGAACAAGGTGCCATTAACAAAAGATGAGGATTTTGATGATGTGGATGTGCACCTATACAGATCTATGATAGGTTCTCTTATGTATCTAACTACCTCTAGGCCTGATATTATGTATGCAGTTTGGGCTTGTTCTCGTTTTCAGGTTACTCCCAAGACTTCACATCTTCATGTTGTGAAGAGAATCTTTAGATATCTAAAGGGCAAACCCAATTTGGGTCTTTGGTATCCTAGAGAGTCATCATTTGACCTGGAAGCCTATTCAGATAGTGACTATGCTAGAGCAAGTCTTGACAGGAAATCCACAACTAGAGGTTGTCAATTTCTTGGCACAAGATTGATTTCATGGCAATGCAAGAAGCAAACCATTGTGGCTACATCTACAACTGAAGCTGAGTGTGTAGCTGCTGCAAATTGCTGTGGACAAGTCTTGTGGATTCAAAATCAGATGCTGGATTATGGTTTGAATTTCATGAATACTATAATTCACATTGATAATGAAAGTACTATCTGTATAGTAAAGAACCCAGTGTATCACTCTAAGACCAAACACATAGAAATAAGGCATCACTTTATAAGAGATTGCTTTGAAAAGAAATTGATTAGGGTGGAAAAGATACACACAGACTTTAATGTAGCTGATCTATTGACCAAAGCTTTTGATGGACCTAGGTTCAATTTCTTAGTGGTTAATATTGGAATGGTAAACCCATAGCTACATTTAAGGGGAGGTTAAATGTATAGTTTGTATAATAGTACAAGTATTAAGTAGATTTAATTCTGGTAGAAGTTAAATCTGGTAGCTTTAGAGTTAATTCTGGAAGTGAGTACATCTTAATTCTGGTTGCAACAGCATATGGTTGTATATTTTCTTGGTTTTAGACTAATTTTTCCAGGTAAAGCATGGATTGATGGTGATTGGAAGCTTTGCTAATGAGTTTTGTTTGTGTTTGTCTGGTGAGTCACCATTAATACTGGTTGACCAACGTTAAGTCTGGTAATGTTAAAACGTAACTAATTTTTTATCGTTAGGTCTGGTCATACACTTAATGATTTTTCCTGTTTCAATAGTACCGTTACCATTTTTCGGGAAAAGGAGGTATATATGGATAATATTTGATTTATTTTTCATCTTTATCCATTATTTACTTCCACTTTTATACTTTTTATTCTCGGCCATGATTTACTCTGTTTTAAACCACCAGCATAAAAACCTTAATACGGCAGTCAACCAGTACTTTCAAATCATCTATGGCTCAACTCAAATACTGTGATAAGCACAACCAAGTGGGTTTCTTGAAGAAACCAACCAAGGGCGAAGGTTTTGAATAGATAGTTGATTTTTTGAAAGGCTCACATATCAGGTATGCCTTAACTCACAATCCCACTATCTATGATTCCCTAATCAAACTGTTTTGGGAGATTGCTACTTTCGAAACTCTTGCTGATGGGACTCTAAAGTTAAAGGCAACTATTGATAACACTGAGTATTCAATCACTGAAGCATCCATTAGAAGTAGTCTTCACTTGGATGATGCTTCAGGGGAAATTATGTTATCAAATAATATGATTTTAGAGGGTATAGGTAATATAGGATATCCCACTATGGTACATTCACATTTTGGAAAAGCCATTTTTCACCTCAGTGGAGATTTTTAATCCATCATTTGCTACACTGTCCAAGTTCTAAGAGTGGAGGATGGGATCAATTTGGAAGTAATATTGCGTCTGCAATGGTATGTCTTTCACTTGGTAAAACTTTTAACTTTTCAAAATTAATATTTGATGGCATGGTGGCAAATGTGAAAAGTAAACACAAGTTTTTGATGTACCCTCGTTTTCTTCAAATGGTTTTGAATGTTGAAACTGAAAATAAATTGCCTTAATTGTGTGTGCCCTTCAAGGATAAAATTTTTAGTAACATAAAAAGGGGATTTCAGGGGGCACATAAACCATTGTTAGCTGCTATGTTGCCTGTTGGTACTAACACTGCAGGTACATCATTATCATCATCTGGAAGTGAGGAGCCTGTAAATGCACCTAGCTCACCTGCACCACAACTACCATCACCTACTGCACCACAACCACCATCACCTACTCCCCAACCACCTTCACCTCAGCAAACCCAGGTTCTAACTCCAACTCATGAGGAGGAGTCAAGTCCAATGTCTGTGGATGCTCTTTTACAGCTGGTTCCTAAACTGGTTAGCAGGATATCTGAATTGGAAAAGGATCTTAAAGAGACAAAACAAAACATAGGCAATGCTATTGTAACCTTGGTCAGAAAAGTAAAGAAGATGGAAAACGTTATGAAAGCAAAAGGGGTTGTCTTTAGTGATAAAGAGGGTGCTGCAGATGAAAATTCTTCCAAACAGGGGAGGAATTTGGGTGAAGAAACAATCTTTCAGACTCCTGCTCAAGCAAAATCTTCTGGTAATACTGATATTAGTCCTGAGGGATTGGAAGCAGCAGAGATTTTAGCTAAAACTCTTAGTCAAAGTCAAAAGAAGAGAAGGCTAAGAAAGAAGTTGGTGACAGAAGAAGTTAATTCTGGTGATGATCCAGTTAAGTCTGCCAGTGAGAAAGTTAATTCTGGTGATCAAGTTGATTCTAGTGACAAGGATAAGTTTGGTGATCAACTTAAGTCTGGTGATCAAGTTAGTTCTGGCACTGGTACTCAAAGAGAAGGCAAGCAAATACTTCAAGAAACTCCTCAGCCATGGAAAACAAAGAGGCAACTCAGAGAGGAAGAAGCAAGTATGGCTGAAATTGCAAGAATTCAAGCTGAAGAGGCAAGGCTTGAAGAGCTAAAGAAACAGGATGAATCACTTGCAAAGAAGCTGCAAGAGGAATTTAACAACGATCCATTCATGTCTATGATTAAGGATGATACTGAATTAAAGGCAAAGCTGGAAGAAGTGAAGGCTAATGAAAGTCTGACAACTGAGGAAAGAGCAAAATAGCTTACAGATTTCATTAATGCCAGAAGGGATACAGAAACTCTTGGGGATATGATGGAGAAGATTAAACAGACACAAAAGAGAAAAGGTACTACCAAGAAACAATCAAAGCAGGAGAAGATGGCTTACTTGAAGCATTATTTAAAGAATATGGAGCATTCTACTTTTGAAAGGATGAAAGGAAAAACATATGAAGAGATTGAAGATATGTATCTCAAAGCTTATGAAAGGGATCAGAACTACAAGCCTATTGATTATGAAGATTCAATTAGAAGAAGTTTTAAAAGGCAAAAGGTAATGGATGTTGAAGAGGTACCTGATAGTTCAAAAGGTGAACTTGTAAAGGAAGAAGTAGAAGTTAAGAAACCTATTTTGAGATGGACTAGAAGAAAAAGAGTGGCTAAGAAGGGTAAGTCAGTCACTAAGGAGGATGTGCAAGAGGAAGAAGAACCTTCTTCTTATTCATTCACAATGGGTTCAATTCCTAAAAGCTCAGCACAACCTGCCAAGATTGTCAGATGGTAGATCATTAAAACTGGTAAGAAAGGAGCTTATCAAATAATCAGGGAAGATAATACAAATGTTATTTATGTGAATTTTCCAGGATTACTAAATGATTTGAGCATAGATGATCTCAAGGAGTTATATAAGCTGATGATGATCAAGTATGGAGATGTCAGACTAGAAGAAGAATTTGAAAGAGTTCTTTGGGGAGACTTGAAGACCATGTTTGATCCACCATCTAAGACTGATAAAATTTGAAAGCTGCCCTATCAACAAGAAGTGGTGAGATGGAGATACTTTGACAGTTGTCAAGTTCATTGTTTGACTCTGCAGACTGCACACATATATATGTTGACAGAGGTTGAGTATCCTCTACACCCCAGGGTATGCAAGAAGATGCTTGAGAAGAAGCTTTTGGGTGATAAGAAAGATGAGGTATATTATCAGCTATTGCAGTTAATTGAAATACAGTCCCAAAAGGAAGCAGTTTGGGGTGTTTGAAAGAATTTTCTAAGCTGATAAGTGGGATTAATGGAGTTTCTCACTTGGTGAAGGTGCTCTGCACTAACACAACAAATGGATCTCAGTCCACCATGTCTAATCCACATAAGGACTGGCTAATCCAAGAGCAAACGGCTCTGGTAAAGATACCTCAAATCCGTTTATGGCTGACAATTTGCCAAAAATTGTATGGTAATCAACTCACCATATCTATGATAGTGAAGAGTTGACTAGCCCACAAGAGTATGGCTTGTGGTAAAGGCTGTGGAAATCCATAACTGGTTATCAATTCACCAAGGTGATGACTGCATTCCACCAAAGAATTGGCTAGTCCAAAAGCAAACGGCTTTTGGTAAAGACAAATCAAATCCGTTGATAGCTGATGATTTGCTAAAAATCATATAGTATTTCAACTCACCATGTTTCATGTACAAAGAGTTGAAATGGTTATCAATGTACCATGGTTTTACACCAAACATTGGCTACTCCAGAGTTGATGGCTAACTGGTAAAGAGACATCAAATCCATTAAATTTTTGATGATTCACCTCTCACAGGAGTTAACACACCTGGAAGTGATGAGAATAGTATGAAACTTTATGAATTGATGTACAAACAGTCAATGTTTCTGCAAAGATCAGATGGTGTAAAGATTGATGATAAAGGATGCTCAGATATGATGATTTAAAGAGTTGCAGTTCAAAATAATTCCAAAAGGTTAGAGTTCAACATCCTCAGGAAGCTTATCAAGAAAGAAACTTGAAGTTCATGGCATATGAAGATCAAGTTAGGGGAGGATTGTTGGGAATTATTGAAGAACAGACTTAAGTCTGCTGAAGATATGGTTAAGTCTGTTAGCTTAGTTAAGTCTGCCAGTACAAAGTTAAGTCTGGCAAACATAGTTAGCACTGCTAGGTAGTATTAGTTAAGTCTGTTTATGTTTAACAGAATAGTTTGTTAGCTATATATTAGGAAATGATATATACGTATTAGATATCTTATTAGAAGATATGTTTATCCTTTCACACGTTTTGTAACATTACGGTTTCCTTAGAGTATAAAAGGAACCCTACGACATTATGTTTCGTGTGACATTTGTGACAATTGAAAGTTTAATAGTAATACGAAGTTAGTAATCTTAGTTGTGTTCTTCATACTTGTTGTTTGTTAAGATTCCGCATTAACAATCAATATACAGTTAAGAGTTTCTCATATAGATTAATTTGGATTTATTCAAGTTATCTATTTTCTAACACAGGCTACTTAGATCCATAACCGTGGACCTACATAAGCTAAACACCGGGTTCTTTACAAGGGTACAACCACTCCCGTTGGTTCTTTAACAAGACACTCTTTGTGTTTTAAGGACTAAAAAACTAACCAAACTCTACTAAATGAAAGGTATAACAATGATGTGTGAACACTAACAAATCACACAGTATCTAACTAATAAAACTTGCAACAGTAAGTATGTTGAAGCTTGTATGCTTGATCTTCTTTGCTACAAAAGTGAGATCTATGAAATGAATGAAAGATATGGGTTAGTAATGTACAAATGAATGAATATATAATTTAGGCTATATGAGTGATGATTGTTCCTGAATGATCAGCTTGCTATTTATAGGCAAAGCTGATCAATAGGCGACGGATTTGGCGGATCCAAATTCTGGGATCCGCCAGTTATGGTGTTTGGTTCCGCGGGAACCAGACAGCTAAGATATTCCCATATCTTTCCATATCTTGCACAATCTTTCCATTTCTTCCAAAGTCAACTCTTTAGCTTGAAGATCTATACAAGATATCACCTAAATCCTCAAGATATCCTAAAGATATCAAAATAGGTATGCCATGATGTCATGTTTAATATTTCTAATTTAAGAAATAAAAGTAAAACATGTAAATGTAAAATGTATATATGCAATGTGAATTCTAGTGATCAAGTAATGTGTAAATGTGTTTTAAAAGACTTGTTACTATAAATGTAAAAGACTTTAACTTATATTTATGCTTTGCTAAAGATAAACCTTATAATTTTCATTAACAAAATAAAGCAAAGATCGTAAAATATAAATAACATTTTTAGGACGATATTTGTATTAACAGTAACATATAATTCTTTTCAAGTTTTTCAATAAAATCAAACGCTGAGAACATTATATGTGTGTGGTTACTTATTTGTCGATATAGGTTATTGTTGGTGTGTAGATTCCAAATTCTGCATACTAGCATTCGGGTTTGTTGGGTCGATTACCAACAATTGGTATCTAGAGCTTGGTTCGAATTTTGGGAAGCTAGGGCCTACATGAGTTGAGGGTTTCCTGGTGTTCGGTTCTTGGGGCGTGTTTCTTGCGATCGTATTTGGGCACCAAGAGTTGTTTGGTGCAACGTTGTCATGATCGAGATTCTACCCAAGATCGGATCGTAAGATCCCACCAAAGTGACTTGTGTTTTTAATGGGCATTGATGGGTCATAACGTTATACACTTATACATATCTACCAAATATCAAACACGAATTCATAAGATAGCCTAAGATAAATTTAAAAGTGCAAATATCATGATAATAAAAATAGTAAAATACATTCTACTTGTTCAAGTTTCATAGCTAAATCAACAATATAGTGATATAAGAAAAAATAACATGAGTAATAAACATGCCAAGAGTCCAAAACATAAAAGTCAATCTATTTCAAATGTTCAGTAACTTCATTTTCCACACCCAAATAAAAAATCGATTTTGTTTTAGAGTCTTCGAAATGGCTTTGTTTGGTAGAAAATTATACATCTTATGTAAAACACTTTAGAACAAAAATATGAATAATATGGAGTAATATAATAATAAGTTACGAAAAAATGATAGTCTTATATAAGATTTTGGAATATAAAATTAGATAACTCTTCAAATTGGAAAGATCAGATTAAGAGTCCATCCTACGATCCTACGAACGATCTCATGATCTTATGTGCGATCTTACGATACACACGATCCTAAACAATCACTACAACAAAAGAGAGGACGGGCGATGATGGTTTTGGCGGGGACGCCCATGTCCCCACCGAAAGTCGCTAAACGACAAAAATGGCGTGAGCTGGCACAAAGTCTCGCTGACCATTTACTAAATTTTCAACAGGACTTTTTGGAGGGGACATGTCCCCGCCGAAAGTGTTTTCCATATTTGATGAATTTTGACCAAACTTGTAACTCTTAATTGTTCCAGAGTTTTTTTCCCGCCCTCACTTTTGGCGGGGACTTAAAGTTTACATGCACAGTAATATCTTTTTGGCGGGGACGGAGATTCGACGTCAAGTGCATGAATTGCTGTCGAAGGGGCGGGAGAGTCTCCGTTCGTGTTCAACTAAGTGTTATCCATTTTCCCTCCTAAAAGATCACTTGAGCCCGCCAATATTTTCTAGCTTTTGGCTGTCCCCGCCAAAAGTGCTGGCACCAATTTATCCCGCCAAATTGCAACTTTATCCCACCAAAGTTTTACTTATATATATATAACCTAACCGATTATCCTCAAATCGGCGAAACACAAATAACCAAATCATTAATTCCCACAAAACACACATAACAATGGATCGTTACATACCGGAAGAGGAGTGGTCAATCGTTTTATCGTCGGAGGGTCTCTTTAATGAAGTTCTTAATACATATTGTGGAAAACTAGAAAGGGGGGGGGGTTGAATAGTTTTATCAGTTTTTAAGTTCTTTTAAGACTTCTTACAAACTTTACTATTGAAAAACTTTGATTCGATTCTTATGTGCAATCAATCAACACCAATATGAACTACTCACTAAACTAACTAATAATAAGTAATGAAATTAAAGAGTAGAGATGGAAAGATCAAACCGGGACAAAGGATTTATAGTGGTTCGGCTACGAAGCTCTTCTTTGCCCTACTCCACTCCCCGAGTACCACACTCGAGAGTTTCAAGCACTATGTCAACAACCTCCCTTTAGGTGGAGAAAACCGTACACGTCGCTTATCCTATTTCCGACAATAAGCTAGATGTCGAGTGCTAATATTAGCTAGCACCAATCTACCACGATCCACTTGATCCTTTACTACTTCACACAAGACTCGATCTACCCGATCTACCTATGATCCACTTGATCAATCACACAAGCCCAATAGCTTCAAGAGATCTCCAAGATCTCGACATGATCACAATGATCAACTCTCACTTCACTCAACCTATTCTATCTACCTTTGATCAACTTGATCAAACACACTAGCCCAATGGCTTCAAGAGATAATCAATATCTCTTATAAGATCACAATGATCGTCACTCACTCTCTCACAAAAGAAAAATGATCTTGATGTATGCTATGATACAACAAGTGTGTAACAAATGTTACAAGACACCTAACTAAAACTACAACTCTTGTATCTTTTTGGATACCTTGAGTTCTTCTCTTTCACTTGAAGAGGAATGACAACACTTTGTATCTACTTGGATACTTTGTGTTCTTCTCTTGCTATTGAAGAGGAATGAAGAGGATCACTTGATAGGATGAAAGGATCACTCTTAAACAAAAGAAAACTAATCTAAATGATCAAAGAAAGAAAATGTGAAGAGAGTATTAAACTCAAAAAGTTCTGTGTGAAAAAGGATACCCAAGAACTGTGAACAGGGCTGGTATTTATAGGCAGAAAAAATATGACCGTTATAAAGGGATGGCTCTACTAAATCACCCACGGCTCCACTAAATTTAGTTGAACCGTGGAGCCGTGTCAGACAAAGACGCTCCATTTTTTTGTCTTTTCTGGTGAAAACTTATTTGGGGAAGTTTGGAGCTGATTTTGGGGGGAAAAATAGCTATTATGTATTTTAAACTTATTTTTCCATTAAAACATTTCTTAATTATCCAAAAATAATTTGTAAAGTATATTTTTGAAAGAAATGTTTTGTCACATAAAAATGTGATGTCTAAAACTCAAATTCACTTCTTTGATCATTAGTTAAGTTATAAATTTGTTCTAGAGTGATTTGTGTAGAAACGGGATCTTCCGATTAAAAACTTGTTTACGTTAATTTTATCGTAACGTAATTTCACATTTTGTCATCCAAAACGTGAAGTTATCAAAAGATAGAAATAACGTTTTTAGAACATTATTTGCATCAACAATCTCCTCCTTATTTATGATGACAAAACATAAACTCATTTTAGGTTAAAATTAATTTTAACAAGTTTTTAATGAGTTTACTCCCATTTCTCCCCCTTTTTGTCGATGCAAAAAGGTTGCTAAGGCTCCCCCTTGATGTATATTCCCCCTCGTTTAGAGGACACCAAGGAATCGAGCAATGATTCGTGCTACAAAACAAGGTTAGATAACACATATACAAAATCTAACATGTAGCACTTATGACAAATATCCAACCGCAAAAAGAATGACTAAGTAGCCAAGCATAAAAATAAGAATGAAACAACCACATAAAAGCCCATTCATAAAAAGAAAACAAATGTCATACATAAGTATGACTACATCATGGAAGCAAAACAAACATCAAGAAAGCACATAAACATCCTTAGTGATATGAGACTTCAAGATTGGCTTCAAATGTCAAAAGGGTCCTAAGCTTTTATTGGAGAAACTAAACATAACCATGTTTAGTTGTGTGGGCTATTGGGTAGTGGTGGAGGTAGAATGATGGGTTCTTGTGGTGGTGTGAGAAGGTGCTCAAGGTAGGAGAATTGAAGACTCAACTCATCTCTAAGGCACATGATGAGGTGTTGGTTGTGGTGACAACAAGGACAACTTAGGGTATGTGGTTGTAGGGGATAAAGAATGGGATGACCCATTAGTGGTTGTGGTGATGGTGAGAGTGATGAGGATGATGTGTTAGTGCCAAGTTCAAAGCGAGTTGATGGTGACAAGGTGAGTGTTAAGGCTAGTGGTTGAATAGGACTTGGTTGAGACAAGGGTGTGGTGATTCTTGTGGTGGAGGTGGATGATGATGTTGGCCTTGTTAAGTTGGCCTTTGATTGAGCTTGGGGTGTAGAGATTGAGGAGGTTGATTTGGTTGAGGTTTTTGGTGTGTGGGCTTTTTCATCATCATCTAAAGTTAGATCAATGAGAATCATCTCATTGGAAGGTTTGGTTAAAGCTTGTGGTGTGTTGACATTCTTGATCCATTGATCAATAAGAATTGTCTCATTGGTTGGTTTGAGGTTAAGCCTTGGCTTTTTAGCTTTGTGTGAGGTGGTAGCCATGGTTGAAGATATGATAATTGTATGGTGAATATGAAGTGGTGAGGATGAGAAATGTATGATGTTAGCTTATATAGCAAAATCAAAACATGCAAGGATGGATAGGATGGTGGATTTGGGGATTTGGGTGTATTGGAATCAGGTTGTGTTTGCAGATTTTCAGGAAAAGAGAGTCAAAAAGTGGAAGAGAACAGTTAAATTCGTCTTCCCAAGGCACGGTACCACTAAAGGTATCACGGAACCACTAAATTTAGTGGAGCCGTGCCCTATTTAGTGGAGCCATGGCCTGCAGTTGACTCTTTTTCCAGTTCTGCAGGTTCTAGGCTGCCTAAAATGGGTAATTCTGGGTGGACTATTTTGCAGCAAATACCAAAGCCTCAATCTACAAAGGAATAATCACATAAATTTCCTAACACTAGTCTAAACTAGCAACAAACAATGTCATGTGATTATCTATTGTTTAGGCAACTATTAAGCATGCATCATTCTAGGCAATTTTATCATCTAGTGCATGCAATAAATTTTTTTTATGAACTAGAAAAAGCTCACAAGGGTAATAAAACATAAAGATTGATTAACTTGATAAAGTAATCAATGTCAAGTAAAAATTACTAAGACAATTTAAACTTGTTAATGTTAGATGGACATTGTCATGACCCCATTAATAATAGCTTAATAATACTTAAGTTAGTGACACTACTTAAGTTAGTAATCTCTAATCTCTTCTCTTCCCTAACTTCTTTATCTTGTTCCCGAGCCCTTTCATTGCCTTGCCAATGGACTTGAACCCCCCGATTGTTTGCTCATGCATCGACACTTGTCGATTGTACATGGTTGTTTGCCTTCTCATCACCAAAGTTAAGTTGGTTTGGTTGAAGGGAAGGTCGGTGGTTTGTGCGAACGATGATGTGTCAAGGTTGCGAAAGAAGGTGTCGGGAGAGGGAGTACGAGGACGAGACGTTCCTTCTTCATTCACCTCATCATCATCATCCTCATCCTTAGGTTGAGATGATGAACCATGACAATAGGAGGAAGAAAAGAGAGGGATATCGGAAGTGGATTTACGACCACATTTGGACCCTTTGTCCTTATGTTGCTTTGTGCGACGTTGTGGTCCACCGAGGGGTTTCATGACGGGATTGACAAGGACATAGTCGACATCATTAAGATGTGGGAAATTTTCCATAACCCACCTGAAGAGACGAGTAAGCAACATACCATATGGCATGAGCTTATCGGAACGACTATGGATGTTGACCATCCTTTTAGTCATGTAGTATGCGAGGTTGTATGGCTCCTCGATAATAAGACAATAAAGCATGTGGGCGAGACTCGCTGAAACGTGATCACGGTTGCCCGCAAGGATCAACACGTTCTCACGTAGAAGAAGTTCCCAACTTCTGAGGTCAGGAAGGAGTTCTTTGAACTAGATTTTGTTTGGTTCAAGATGGACAATGGAACCATCACGTTTTTTATACGTGTTGGCGACTCGAGGAGTTTGGATAACTTGTTTGATGGCTTCGAGATTGGGGATTTCGGTACGATAAGCACCTTGATTTTCAAGATTATAGAAAAGTGACTCAAGGGAATGGTCTTCAGTGTATGCACACTAACCATACGAAGGAACACCTAGAATGTCACCAAGCTCGGAGATGGAAACAGTGATGTTTTGGTTTTGGATCCAAAAATCAAGGAAGACATTACCCTCAAGGTCATTAAAGGTACGGACTCGACTATAAAACTCGAGGACAAAACGAGGACAAATTTGATCGTTTATTTTGTATAAACAATCAAAGTCAATAGTAGGGAAGCAAGCTTGGATGTTATCCAAGAGAACGAAATGAGCATCGACTACACGACCTTCGTGTATATATCGATCTTGGACTTTAGCAAGATAAGCTTTTTACTCATCGGGGATGGTTGGATCATCTAATAGACGGGGAATGTAAGGTTTGGTATCTTGATAATCATTACGAGGCATCATTACCTACAAAAGTATAATTTTTTATATGTTAACTTGTTGCATTTTAATGATCACATTCTTAGTGTGTGTGTGCCTAAATGCAAACAATGTGGAGGTGCGGTAATCTCGACTCTAAAAACAAACCTAATGAGATTACCCAAACACTCCTAACTTTAATTTTGCTCAAGCAAATACGTCGAAGAATACATATTAGCTATGTAATTCGATCAATATTTATGAGATCATGTATGCATGAAAAAACGTTTTTGGTTTGCATCAACAATGCACGAAAAAGGTTTCATGATCCTAGACACGTGAACTTTTTCGAAAATGATGGAATTGGGG
Organism: Artemisia tridentata subsp. tridentata; assembly: GCA_021014915.2. Classification (NCBI taxonomy): domain Eukaryota; kingdom Viridiplantae; phylum Streptophyta; class Magnoliopsida; order Asterales; family Asteraceae; genus Artemisia; species Artemisia tridentata. Next base: position 302,116,653 of record CP139501.1, on the reverse strand, counting down.
TGTTTGGAAAACGCCTCAACGTGGCGCCAAAATTTTAAAATTAAAAAACCTCAATGTTAATCATTCCTAATCCAACTTTAATCATCCTAGACATGATTCCATTACAAATAATTAATCTTAATCCGATTTAAATGGTTAAATTCGGACTAGTTTATGCAATATAAATGGGTTTATGAAAATCCTATGATTTTGGAATCATGTAAGTTCTACATTGTCTAATCCTAGTCTTAATTGCATAAAAGTTCAACAAAAATTGAAAACCCCAAATTCGATTTTATGCATAAGAACAAACCCTAGACTCAAATTGAAAAGAAATTAAAGATAATTAACTTACAATTTGTGTTGTAGTGATTAGGATGGTTTGATTGCAATGCCTCGATCTTGATTAGCAAGAGTGTAATTGGATTTTGGTGTTGGGTTCGGTTCTGACAGCAGGTGTGAGTGGTTTTGTTTGTTTGAAATGAGTGTGCAGAGGGAAAATAGAAGAAAAACGGGCTTTCCCAGATATACGGTACCACGGTACCGCTAAACATTAGTGGTGTCGTGCCACTTTAGTGGAGCCGTGTGTCTGTGAAACCCATTTTTGTTCTGTTTCAACTCTTGACTGATTAATCTTACTTATTTAGTAAGACTTTTTGACGCGAGGAAAAAGTTTATACCTAATAAACTCTTTGACGAAAATGATTAGGCGAGATGACAAGGAATGACCTTAGTATTTCCAAGGAAATGCCTAAGTTGTCATTGGAGGAAAATGAGGATTGACTTTTAATATTTCCCGTGAAATAAGTAGAAGTCAAGAGTTTAGATTTAGAGAATGACTACAATATTTCCAATGAAATATTTAATTAGTCATGAGCGGAATTAGACGAATGACTCATAGAGTTATGATGCGAGACGAGAGAAATGACTTCAATATTTCGAGTGAAGTATTAAAAGTTCACATGACGAGACGTAAGGAATGACTTAATATTTCCAGTGAAATATTTAGAAGTCATGAGATGAATGAGGGAGATGACTTAAAAAGTCACGAAGCGAGACGTAAGGAGTCGCTTCAATATTTCCAGTGAAATATTGAGCGAGTTGCGAGATAGAGCGTAAGGGATGTCTTTAATATTTCCAGTGAAATATTGAAATAGTCATGAGTGGGATGAGAAGGATAACTTAAAGAGTCATAAGATGAGACGTGAGAAATGACTCCAATATTTCCAATGAAACATTTAGAGAGTCATGAGATGAGATTTGAGCGATGACTTCAATATTTACGAAGAAATATTCAAATAGTCATAAGAGGGGTGTGGCGGATGTATTGGTTAGAATATCGATGATGTTGTCCTTTAAGGGAAGCTTTTCCAAGAAAGGATTTCTCTTTTGACATCATCGTGATGGAGGAGATGACTTACTTCGATAAGCTTCGTACATGAGCAATCCACGGGGTTCTCGGTCAAGTCTATTTGCACCTTGGCTATCACTTTTCACAGGAGTGTTGTTGAGATGGACGTCTCATTGGATTAGAGGTTGTCTCATCCATAGTGCTTGTTGTCATGCCTTTCTGGCGCTTACGTATTCAGCTTCGGTCATGGAGATAGCAAGATTGGTTTGTTTCTTGGAGAACCAAGAAGTTTGACAACAACCTATGAGGGTAAAAACATCACTCTCTCTTTATCAATCTACATTATCTCCCGCATTATCAGAGTTGGTATAGACTACAGTTTCTACACCAATCTCCTCGAGATATCATAATCTCAAGTGTGTAGTGCCATTAATGCATCGGAAGATACATCAAACGCTTTAAGTTAAGAAGTTTTGAGATCCTTCTTACAAGTGGGCATAGAGCCAGACACTAGACATGATGTCGGGCCTACTTGCCGTTAGGTAAATTAAATTACTATCATGCCCCTAACCTAATACTATCTGCGCACTCACCTTCATCGTCTCTTGTGAGATTCATTTTTGCGGATATGGGCGTTAAAATAAATTAAGATTTTTCTAAGCTAAGTATCTTATACATATATAGTATACTTAGGTTTATGAGGATACTTTCTTCAAGAAGTATTATATACGGGTTAGGGAAGAAACTTGATTCACTCATCATTGCTCATCTCCAACTTGTCACGCATGATATTTGAGCGATCATTGTACATTTATGGACAAGTTGAGTTTGTCATAATAGTCTTTGACAAATGTTTGAGTCATGATAAAAAAATGAATTTCGTTTCTTTGTTATAGTGCCTACTATGTTAGATTCTAATGATACTACATGCTTAGCATTTCTACCAACAAAGGGTGTTTTAAGAAAGCGTACCTAAGCCTGAGGTGTTGCCCTTAAAACTTTAAATACTAGACTACCTTTGTTGAAAGCTAGGCATATGACACACTACTTGACTTTTCATCACTAGATTAGTGCAATTACTAATCACACTTTATTTGTTGGACTTCCAGTTTATTTACAACCATGTTTATCTAGCAAAACAGAAGCTCAAACATTTGGTCCCCAATATCTCATGGGTTCAAATTTGTTAGTGGCAAACATCCTACGCATTAGTTGCAATTGTTTAGGATGTGAGAATGGAGGACACATTTCCCATGGTAAGTAACCTTGTGATTGACTGTCATTCCAAGTTACGGGGAAGTTACTTGGATAACTTTGTCTTCTAAAGTTACCTCTCGGTAGAGGAGTTCTTGACCAAGGTTTGGGAGAATTTGTTTTTCTAGGTGAAGGAGTCTTTGACCTAGTGTCAGGCTTTACAAATCCAAGTTCGGGAGTTGACAAGGGTTTGTAAAAGCTTTTGACTTTCTCTATGCTAGAAATAGGTACTTTAGTACAATTTAAAACTATGTGACTTGTTTTAGCACTTAATTTATTTTTCAAAATTGACCCTGACCTGACTTCAGCACCAGACGGTACCACGATACCATTAAATTTAATGGTACCGTCCGTTCCTTTAGTGGTGCCGTCACCTATAGACTCAGATATTTCAGGCTTTACAAATTTTACTTGTTTAGTACTACTTGTAGAAGCTTGATTTGGGTCAAATCCTAAGCCCGCACGGTCATGTTCACTAAACCTAATGTTTTCAAGCATCTCATTAAGTGCCTTAGTTCCTTCTTCGAACTTAATGATTCTCAAAGCATTTTCTTTGAGTTTCTCATTTTCTACTTGAAGACTTATGCATGACCCACATCCTAAGTCTACTTCTTTATTTTTCTCAAGTCTTTTGACTTGGATCTTTAGTTCTAAAATTAGCACTTCAAGTTCTTGCAATTTTAATTTTAGTGTTATGTTTCTACCTAAAATTTTAGAACTAACCTCGCATAGTTTGTTATATTCTTCATGCAATCTATTGTCATCTATTGACGAATTATCATCACTATAATAAGAAGAGTCGGAAAGTACCTCATTAGAAGCTTGATCCATTAGGCATGTTTCATCGTTGGGCTTCTTCTCTTCTTCTTCACCGTTATCACTCCAAGAGCCACCTATGAAAGCTCGTTGGTTGTTGGTTTTCGGTGGTTTGGGACATTCTCCTATGAGGTGATTAGGATCTCCGCATCTAAAGCATTTCCTATCACTTGTCCCTTTCCTATCATCTTGGTTCTTTTGGAATGACCTCTTTTCATCGCGAGGTTGTCTAGGAAATCTACCTTTCCTCCTAAAGAACTTTCTAAAGTTTCTAACAGCTAGTGCATACTCTTCATCTTCACTATCAGAACTCGAACATTCCTCATCACTAGACTCCTTCTTGGTTGTCAATGCTAGAGATCTAACTCTCTCGCTTTTGCCTTTGACTATATCGGAGTCCTTCTTGATTATCATCTCATGAACTTTCAAGTTTCCTATTAGTTCATCGAGTGATAATGTCGCCAAGTCCTTAGACTCTACAATGGCAGTGACCTTTGCTCTCCATTTAGGATGTAGAGCCCTAAGAAACTTCCTAACATAATTCTTGCTAGAGTAACCTTCATTAAAAGCTTTAAGACTAGTAATAATAGTATTAAATCTAGAAAAAGCGTTATCTATTGACTCATCTTCCGAAATGGAAAATTGTTCATATTGTTGAATAAGAAGATCTATCTTGTTCTCTTTGACTTGGTTATTACCTTGGTGAGTGACTAACAAAGTTTTCCAAATATCTTTTGCCATATTACACATGAAAATTCTTTCAAATTCCTTTTTAGGCAAAGCATTGTAAATCATCATTTTAGCCTCATTATTTTTGGCTAGTTTTCTTTTAAGTTCATCACTTTGTTTATCATAAGGAACAATTTCATCCTTTCTAGTTTCCGGATTCTTTTGAATCGGTTGAAAGTCACCCTCGATAATAACATGCCAAAGATCAATGTCTTTTGATTTCATATACGTTTCGAATCTTGTTTTCCAATAGATAAAACAATAGGTTTTGAAAAGTGGTGGTCTTTGCATAGATTGCCCTTCTAGATATTTGTCGGAATCCATTGATCGATTCAAGTTTTAAAATACAATATACTTTAAAATCTTGACTGACGTGGCTTCTGATACCAATTGTGGAAAAATAGAAAGGGGGGGGGGGGGGGTTGAATAGTTTTACCGGTTTTTAAGTTCTTTTAATTCTTTTAAGACTTCCTAAAAACTTTATTATTGAAAACCTTTGATTCGATTCTTATGTGCAATAAATCAACACCAATATGAACTACTCACTAAACTAACTAATAATAAGTAATGAAATTAAAGAGTAGAGATGGAAAGATCAGACCAGGACAAAGGATTTATAGTGGTTCGGCTACGAAGCTCTTCTTCGCCCTACTCCACTCCCCGAGTACCACAGTCGAGAGTTTCAAGCACTATGTCAACAACCTCCCTTCAGGCAGAGAAAATTGTACACGTCGCTTATCCTATTTTCGACACTAAGCTAGTTGTCGAGTGCTAATCTTAGATAGCACCAATCTACCACGATCCACTTGATCCTTTACTACTTCACATAAGACTCGATCTACCCGATCTACCTATGATCCACTTGATCAATCACACAAGCCCAATGGCTTCAAGAGATCTCCAAGATCTCGACACGATCACAATGATCAACTCTCACTTCACTCAACCTATTCTATCTACCTTTGATCAACTTGATCAAACACACTAGCCCAATGGCTTCAAGAGATAATCAATATCTCTTATAAGATCACAATGATCTTCACTCACTCTCTCACAAAATAAAAATGATCTTGATGTATGCTATGATACAACAAGTGTGTAACAAATGTTACAAGATACCTAACTAAAACTACAACTCTTGTATCTTCTTGGATACCTTGAGTTCTTCTCTTGCACTTGAAGAGGAATGGCAACACTTTGTATCTACTTGGATACTTTGTGTTCTTCTCTTGTTATTGAAAAGGAATGAAGAGGATCACTTGATAGGATGAAAGGATCACTCTTAAACAAAAGAAAACTAATCTAAATGATCAAAGAAAGAAAATGTGAAGAGAGTATTAAACTCAGAAAGTTCTGTGTGAAAAAGGATACCCAAGAACTATGAACAGGGCTGGTATTTATAGGCAGAAAAAATCTGACCGTTATAAAGGGACGGCTCCACTATATTTAGTGGAACCGTGGAGCCGTGTCAGACAAAGACGCTCCATTTTTTTGTCTTTTCTGGTGAAAACTTATTTGGGGAAGTTTGGAGCTGATTTTGGGGGGGAAAATAGCTGTTATGTATTTTAAATTTATTTTTCCATTAAAACATTTCTTAATTATCCAAAAATAATTTGTAAAGTATATTTTTGAAAGAAATGATTTTTCACATAAAAATGTGATGTCTAAAACTCAAATTCACTTCTTTGATCATTAGTTAAGTTATAAATTTGTTCTAGAGTGATTTGTGTAGAAACGGGATCTTCCGATTAAAAACTTGCTTACGTTAATTTTATCATAACGTGATTTCACATTTTGTCATCCTCAAAATGTGAAGTTATCAAAAGATAGAAATAACGTTTTTAGAACATTATTTGCATCAACACATATGGCTACGAAATTTATGATGAATATGGTTCTTATAAGAACATTAGCCCGTGAATGAGAGACCAGATTCTGGAATGGTTGAGGAAAAAGCCATATTACAGAGAGATGTTGGACACTCAAGCTAATGATGTTGGAGGAGAAAGCGCGTTTGATACCACACTTGATGATCAGGGAAATAGGAAAACAAATCTTGAAGCTTTGTTTGAACATTTCATCAAGCAAAGGAAAGCAAGGAAGGGAAAAGATGGTGCAGGTTCTAGCAAAGTGGGAAGTAGCAGCAAAAAAATAAAATGAATGGGTGATGTTTGTTATGGTATATGTCGTGTGTTTCGTTTGCTTGTCAAATTGTTTCGTTTGCTTGTCGTGTGTTTCGTTTGCTTGTCGAGTCTGTATGAAATGTATGTGGTTGAGAACTCTTGCGTGTTTTAAATAAAAGGTTTGCCTTCGTGTTTGTTAATTGTGATATTGTTCCTTCAGTTTCATTCTTTATGGTTACGGTTATGAGTCAATGATGAGTTGCATAGGTAGATCACCGCCGCTAACGAAGGTGCACGATGGCTGTTAAAGAAGCCTCGTGAAATACTTAAGTTTTGCATTACATGAAAGAACTTAAGGACGGATAGGTGAACTTTCAAAAGACTTAAATGCATAGCCAAACAAAAAATTGTTATCGGTTTATAAAGAAAAACACAAATTAATGAAGTCTCGGTGGTCAAGGCTATAATTGTTATCGGTTTATACAGAAAAACACAAATATATAATTGTTATCGGTTTATACAGAAAAACACAAATCAATAGCGTTAAAGAAGTCTCGTGAAATACTTAAGTTTTCACAACAACAACAATATTTTATTAAACAACAACAATAACACAAACAACAACAACAACAACAACAACAACAACAACAACAACAACAACAACAACAATACTAACATTACATATGAAGATTTTCCAAGTCACCTAACAGCTCACGGAGTATTGCAACTGACTGACATGCGTGGTCAGGGTCGTCGGGATTCGTTGTCATTTCAAGTCTTACCTCCAGCATCCTTACTCTTGTCTCTAGCACTTGTTTTGTGATTCTAGCATGTTTACTCTTGTCTCTAGCACCTGTTTTTTGTGATTCCAGCATGTTTATCCTAAGATCTTTGGCATTACAGTTTGAGCACTCTGTTGGTGCAGATCCATCACCTTGAGATGTTGAATCAGAAGAGATTACTCGTAACCGGTCATCAAATTCACTATTCCATATAAAATATCCACATCCATGATCTTTTTCTCTTGGCTGTTACATAATAAGGAAATGTTACGATTGTTTGTATATTTACATAAATAAGAAATGTATGATTGTTTACCTTCGAAAGAGGACATGCATAATATTTCCATCCAAAGGTGTCTTCTTGATGTGATGTTCTTAGTTTTATATTTTCTGTTCCACAAGAACACATAAAAGGATTATATCGCTGCATCTCAGGTTTTGAAATTGGTGTGAAGATAAGAGGTTGTGAGGTTAAGTGGTTTTGTGGATAAGAGTGTATATAATGTGTTTGTGAGGATAGAGCAGATCTGCTAGCTTTTGGTGGGAAGTTTTGGCGCCAATATGTTTGTGCAGTAGAAGAAAGAAGACAATATTTTGGTGGGAAGTGTTTGTTTCAGACATAAATCTATAATTTTAGACTTTTAGGTAACATACAACAAGACTTTAATTGGGTAGGAGTAATGGAAACAATTAATTAGGGGAAAGTGGGCAAGTAAGCATGCAGAGTAAGAAATTAATTATGAGTTGATATGATTTAATAAGAATAATTAATACCTCTATCAAATAAAAAAGAATACCTTATGAAGAAGTCAACCAAAGAACATCTACATTCAAATTTAACATCTCATGTACAACCATATCATCTCGAATCATTCGTTTAATATCTCGTGTACAACCATATCATCTCGACTCATTCGTTTAACATCTCGTATACAACCATATCATCTCGGCTCATTCGTTTAACATCTTGTGTACAGCCATATCATCTTGGCTCATTCGTCTAACATCTCGTGTACAACCATAGCTTCTCGGCTCATTCGTTTAACATCTCATGTACAACCATACCATCTCGGCTCATTCGTTTAACATCTCATGTACAACCATATCATCTCGGCTCATTGGTTTAATATCTCGTGTACAACCATATCATCTCGGCTTATTCGTTTAACATCTTGTATACAACCATATCATCTCGGCTCATTCGTTTAACATCTCATGTACAACCATATCATCTCGGCTCATTCGTTTAACATCTCATGTATAACCATATCATCTCGGCTCATTCGTTTAACATCTCGTGTACAACCATATCATCTCGGCTCATTCGTTTAACATCTCGTGTACAACAATATCATCTCGGCTCATTCGTTTAACATCTCGTGTACAACCATATCATCTCGGCTCATTCGTTTAACATCTCGTGTACAACCATATCATCTCGGCTCATTCGTTTAACATCTCATGTACAACCATACCATCTTACAATCATATCATCTAGGCTCATTCGTTTAACATCTCGTGTACAACCATATCATCTCGGCTCATTCGTTTAACATCTCATGTACAACCATATCATCTCGACTCATTCGTTTAACATCTTGTGTACAACCATATCATATCGACTCATTTGTTTAACTTAGTTAAAAATGATGTAAATTAAGTATAAATGACTTAACTTAGTTAAAAATGATGTAAATAATTTTAAAAAGTTTTAAATCAATTAAATATGATTTACAAAATATTTAAATTATATTTAAATGATTTAATAGTGATTTAACTTAATTAAAATGTTTTAAAAATAATTTTAAAGGATTTAAATTAAGTATAAATGATTTAACTTTATTAAGTAAAAGTTATGGGTGAGCACAAAAACCAAAAAAACCGCCCCATTTGACAAACCGATGGTGGTGGTTTTGAATTTTATAAAAAACCGAATATTTGGGGCGGTTTTTGGTTTCATAAGAAAAACCGAACCGAGAAAACCGCCCCGCCCCACCTTTAAATATATTTTTATATACTTTTATTTGTATAAGAGATTTGCTATTTAATTTTAAAGATTTGAGTATACAACTTTATCTATTAAAAAAAAAACAAAAGTGTTGTTTATTATCTATACTTTCAAATTTGTTATATTTATATATATTATATCTTTGTTTTCGAGCAATAGTTTTCTTTGAATGTTTTTGCGAGCAAAAAGTGAAAAGCCGCAAAAAATGCATTTTATATTTTAGATTCATGTTTGGTTGTTTCGTATATTTTTTCGAAGCTTTGGATTGCTGGATATTATGCTATTATTGATATTTGTTTAAATATTTTTGTTTGAAAACTAGGAATCGTAAACTTTATATAAGATCAAAACTTGCTTGTTTTCAGGAAAGAAAAAACCGAATAAAAACCGAAACCGAACCGATTTAATGTCAAAAACCAAAAAACCGACACCAAACTGTTTGTAGTTTTCAAAAACTGAAATATACGGTTCTGTTTTTGGTTTTACCATAAAACCGCCCCATCCCGCCCCATGCTCACCCCTAAAAGTGATGTAAATAATTTTAAAACGTTTTAAATTAATTGAAGATGATTTAGAATAATTTTAATTAAATTTAAAAGATTTAATATTCATTTGAGTTAGTTAAAATAATATAAAAGAGTTTTTTTTTTTTTTTTTAGTAAAATGCTTTCGGCGGGGACATGTCCCCGGTGAAAGATTTCACAAAAAAATTCGTTTTTCTTCTTCGCATTTACTTTATCCCGCCAAAGTTTTTGACGATTAGTAAAATCTTTTAGCGGGGACATGTCCACGCCAAAAGACTGGCTAGAAGAAAAATTTTCTTTTAGCGGGGACATGTCCCCGCCGAATGTAATCGCCACAACAATACCTCAATTATTACTAGATCTTGTTTATACACTTAGTAAAAAAAAAAAAAAAAAAAAAAAAACTCATATCTCTCGTCTTCCTCACTCTCGACGACCATCTCGACCAACACCACTAATCACCACCACAACACTACCATCTCACCACAGCACCACCATCTCACCACAGCACCATTATCTCCACCACATAAACCCACCCTCGCACCACTTTGCACCACCACAGCCCCTCCTCAAACCCTCTCCTCGTATAATTCTTTCCTCATTTAATTCTTTCTTTCTTCCTTTATCCCTCTCGTTTACAAAACCCAGGTGATAATTTTTGTTAATTTATTGATTTTTGTTATTTTTTTTTATATATGTTAATTTTTGTTAATTTTTTGATATGTGTTTATTTTTGCAATATGTTAATTTTTGATATATGTGTATTATGTTTTTTGTTAATTTTTTTTGGCACAGTTGCTGCTGAGAACCGAAGCCGAGACCCGAAGCCGAGACCACAGGTTTATAGTGATTAATTTTTGTTTATTTTTTTTGTGTTTATGTTTGTGCCGGGGACATGTCGCCGCCAAAAGTTTATAGTCATTAATTTGTGTTTATGGTGTACCACAGCCTTGACCACCGAGACCGAGCCGACTACAACCGTGTGCCACAGCCTTAACCACAGCCGTGAAAAAGTATGGTTTTTTTTTTTATCCAATTTGTGTTATAATAAGTGGTGCTCAAAATAATTGTCTGTGAATGTTGCGTTATTGTCTAATGCGCAACCCATAGTTGCTGGTGTCTCGTCCCATTAAATAGCCTTTATGCTTCAGTATATATACACAACACATAGACACCTAGAATGATTAATACGTACATTGTACACTACACAAAGTTGCTTCATTACCTACTGATGCGTGGTTTTGCGACCTTACAACAGGTTTTACCTCTCGAGGGATCTCAAGAGGCTTACAACCCCACCAGGCAGTGTACCTGACCGATGTAGTATAGTTTAGTGGTAAGTACGGGGGATTGATCGTTCTCTACAGGGAATAGTGTCGTTAGGATTGAAAAACTACTTTAATAGGTCTAAGGGTGAGGGAAGATTCTTTTTGTATTTTTATATTTTTTTATAAAAGCAAGTAAAATCTCGGGTTTGAAAGAGTGGGCGGAATTAGTTGCTAGTCAACTAACCCAAATAACTACAAATGCAAATAAAATAAAATAACTGAAAATGAAAAGGTTGTGAAACTTATATGGAGAGAAATGTGTTTACTTAGATTTCCTTACTCCCTAACTATCTTTTACCGGTTGATTAGTGTGTATTAATTGCGTGGATGACGGGTGTATTCCTTAATACCAATCGTGGGGTGGCGTACGTACTTCCCCAACTCTACAAGCTCCTACTTAACTCCTATGTCGAGCCGGCTAAGAAGCTCCTAACATGGGATCACTAGAATTGGCTCATGCATTAAATACAACCATAAAAACCTAGTACACATTGGTTCATGTTTCTTAAGACGTTCAAGCAAGTTACCGTATAGGAAGTTAGCCAGTTTTCTTAAGCCTAACATCGATAAACAATCATCCAATACAATAAATAACACACTAATAACCAATAATCAATAGTTAGGTTTCATTAGATCTAAGCAAACACAAGATAAATCTAGCCTAGCATGTTAATCAAAAGACAAGAACAAGATATAATCAAACAAGACATAGACATATTGATTGATTAAATGAATACTTAGTTCAATTAAACATGGGAGATCCAAGGGTATGAAAACTCTTAAAAATGGCAGAAATTCGTCTTAGGGTTTCTCCTCACAAAGTTGCACACTAATGACAAAAAATTGCAAAACTATATATAGAGTTTAGTGGCTGACGGCGTCACGTTGTAGATCTTGACGCCGTCACCTCGCCGTGTCTAGGGTTCCCGGATGGCCTTCTTGACGCCGTCCCTCTTTAGTGCTCCAAAATCCGCTCTGGCTTATCAAGACTTGACGCCGTCAGAAATGGGCTTGACGCCGTCTCGCTTTAACTTAAACCGTGATGGCCTTGATCACCTTAAAGGGTGACGCCGTCATAATTCCTTTGTAAAATTCTCTGGCTTATCATGTGTATTTTTCATATCCACCTCTTTTGCCAAGCCATGACGCCGTCAGGAGCAATCCTTGAAGCCGTCAAAGGTACTTTTCCAGCCGATTTTGAGACTTTGTCGTTTTCTTCACTTTTATGCTCCAAAAACGTCCAAAATGCTTCCTTTTCCAGATTTCTTCTCCAAAGTACCTAAAATGACAAAAGGAACGATTTAGGGCAATATTTGATCAAATAAATACGATTTAGGGCTTAAATGACCCCCTAAAAGCAGTACACTTTTCGCTTCATCAAATACCCTTACACTTGAGATTTGCTTGTCCTCAAGCAAATGCGCTTTTATTCTAATCAAAATACAAGGTAGGGGTCATTTAATGCTAATATAAAAGTAATTACAATAAATAGTCGTTCCACTTTAATCATAATAAGCACGGAGATTACAAACTAGCACCTCACAAGTAGTGTTTAGATACTCACATCTCTCAGGTGTCATCAAAATAAATCTCATAAATGAAAATGGATAATATCTCTCACTACCTGTCATAGCAAATAGATTACCATAGGCTTGGGAAAGGATCAAAAACCTCCTCCACTAGGCGTAAGCACCTAAGATAAACTATCAAAGAGGGCTTTTACATGGGTTATAACGTGAGGTGTAGGGATATGATAAACACGGTTTTGTTGGATAAGGGATATTTTACTGGTGGCGAGTTAAAGATCTTGATTAATTACATGTAAAATATGGCGTTGCTAAGCCAAGACTAGACTCGACTTAAGCTAATGAAAGAAATAACAAAAAGATAAACATAAAATGAAACGGGATGGTAGTCCGTATGTTTTTTCTAATTTTCTTTTTCTCATTTTTTTGTATTTTTCTTGATTTTTTCGATTTTTTTTTTCATACACTCTTGCCCTACCATCCAAAATAATACATCATAGGGGCGTTGCATCCCCTTACACTTGAACTTTTACATAACTTTACAAATAATTATTCTAATGACTCGAATTAAGATAATTGAAAAACTTGGAGTACTTTTAAAATATTTAGCACATATGGGGGTAATAATGTTGTTCTTCCCCATTACTCCATTACACTAGTACTTTACCCATGAGTCCCAATCGTCCCAAAACAATATGTACAAGGATATGACTCGACTTAGCAACCATGTAATCAATTAGATAATTAACTAAGGGTTTAAACAAATGTTGTCACAATAATGCACTAAAAATGAGTGCATACAAGGTAGGCTAAGGCGATTTGGGTGTACATTTAAGTGGGGTGGAAACAAATTCTTCCTTTAAGTAAAATGCTTATAGGTCGAAACGAAAAGATAGGCTCTGAGGGGTGTACTAGGGGTATCGTGTACTAAAAATGAGTACAACGCAAAGGGTGTGGGAGAATTACTTGACCAATGTAGCCAAAGTAATTATAACAAAAACACAGGTGTAAAACAATGGGTTAATCCTAATGCCTCTTATCATGTAGTAAATCTAACTACACGAATGTAGTCTCACTTCTGGCCTCGGAATGGTCCTAACGCAAGTTCTAGAATCTAAGTGCTACCGGTACACACATCATAGCATAAATGCTTTTCCTACCAATTCTAGGGGCGAACCTCACATATTTGGGGGTAGAAAATTTTTTTAGTGGCACGGTTTTTGTGCTAGTCATATAACTCCTATCCATGAGACGCTCATTAAGATCAAAGTTTCACTCCTATATGTCGTAAAAAATTTTAAATTTGGCATTAAAATTGCCCTAACAGGTATTTATCTCAGTTTTATTACACATCTACCATCAAACAAACAAAAATCAAGTGCAATTGCATTCTCTAAAGTATCGTATTTTTACCCCCCCCCCCTTACACTTAAGATGAACATTGTCCCCAATGTTCAAATAACGAAATGTAAAAGTAACAAGGTAAAAGAATGAAATCAAATACTCCCCTGATTCGTTTGGTGGATAATGAGGTAACATGGTTAGATCTTCTTCCAAGAGAATGTAGAAGCTCCAAGACTAATGCATCGCCAAAAGCTTGATTCCCCATACATCTCCTTGTCCAAAATAACCTGTTAATCCTGAGAAAACAAACACGAAAACCTGCATAACATTGGCGGGATAAATTCTATATAAAGATATAATGCTTGTGGAATGACAATTTTGCAGATTCCTGGAGTTTATAAGTTAGAGATTTAATAAAAACTTTTTATGAAAACAAAACTTTCAAAAATTTCAGAAAATTAACACCTGACGCCGTCAGGTTGTAAACCCTGACGCCGTCAGAAATGATCTGACAGAATTCTCATGTTAAGTTTCCGGAAAATTTCTGGAAAAACCTCTACCTTACTTCCTGGAAATCCTGCAAAACATCATTATGACTCGATACAAGCATTTGACTCAAACAAATACTAATATGTATGTTAATTTAATATTATTATGGTTCATGTTCATTTGTTCTAATAAACCGATTTGGATTTCCCTTACACTTATCTTTTGCAAAATACCTTTATATGTAGTTAAGACGAAGTTAAAAACAAGATACAGCATTTTCACAATTTAGTTTTGAACATGAATCAATAATAATAAAAATTAAACATACATACGGAAACAAATCAAACAAACAAATAAATAAACACACAAAGCAAATAAAGCTTGGGTTGCCTCCCAAGAAGCGCTTTTCTTTATTAACGAGTCTTGTAGCTAGACTCAAAGTCACGTACATTACGTGACTTCTTCCTCGAAAGTTATGTCTTCCTCATTGATCATTTCATTACCATTCTCTTGATAATGCTTGACTCGTTGAATATTCACAGTGAATTCTCTATCCTCGTCGTCAATCAGCACGACGGCTCTGGTTTTAGAGGAGCTCCTTACGGTAAAAGGTCCATACCATCTAGATTTAAGTTTCCCAGGAAATAGCCTTAAGCGAGAATTATATAATAAGACCTTGTCTCCTTCTGAAAACTCCTTGGGTCTCTTAATCCGTTGGTCATGCCATCTTTTTGCCCTTTCTTTGTATGTAATGGAAGATTCATAGGCCTCTAATCTCAATTCATCGAGCTCTTGGAGCTGTAAGAATCTATTTGTTCCCGCAACCGTATAATCCAAATTACAAGCCTTAAGTGCCCAATATGCCTTGTGTTCCAGTTCTACTGGAAGGTGGCATGCCTTGCCATATACCATACGGAACGGGGTTGTCCCGATTGGTGTCTTATAAGCGGTTCGAAATGCCCACAAAGCTTCATCGAGCTTAAAAGACCAATCTTTTCTGTTTTGATTAACCGTTTTCTCTAATATTCTCTTTATGGCTCTATTAGTGTTTTTGACTTGACCGTTGGTTTGAGGATGGTAAGCGGTGGAGAATCGGTGAGAGACTCCATATCTTTTCATAACTTTCTCCATTTGCGAATTGCAAAAATGGGTTCCCCTGTCACTAATAAGAGCTTTCGGAATTTCGAACCTAGCGAACAATTTTTTTAGGAAGTGAATTACTACCCTAGCGTCGTTAGTCCTAAGGGCTTGTGCTTCCACCTATTTCGAAACATAATCAATGGCCACTAAGATGTATTCATTCCCTCCTGAAGATGGGAAGGGTCCCATGAAATCAATTCCCCAAACATCGAAAACCTCGCAAACTTGTATATAATTCTGCGGGGCTTCATCCCTCCTAGAGATATTCCCCGCTCTTTGACACGCGTCACAAGTCTGTATCATTCCCTTCACATCTTGAAATATTGTAGGCCAATAGAATCCTGCGTCGAAGATCTTTCGTGCAGTAGTGTTCATTCCGTGATGCCCTCCAGATGGACCTGCATGACACTCTTTCATAATTCTGATAGCCTCCTTTTCCGAAACACAACATCTTATTACTTGATCCGGACATCTTCGGAATAGGAAAGGTTCATCCCAAAAGTAGTACTTTAATTGATTGAAGAACCTCTTTTTTTCATGCCTGCTCATATGCTCAGGAATGACTCTACTTGCCAGGTAGTTAGCATAATCCGCATACCATGGTTCAGAATCATTTATTGACATGAGCTGCTCTTCAGGAAATGACTCCCGAATCTCACTCTTGTCAGATTCAGCGAGGCTGGGGTTTTCGAGACGAGAGAGATGATCAGCCGCAAGATTCTCTGCTCCTTTCTTATCACGAATCTCAACATCGAACTCTTGCAATAGTAAGATCCAACGAAGTAACCGTGGTTTAGCATCCTGTTTAGTAAAAAGATATCGAATAGCTGAATGGTCCGTAAAAACAACCATTTTAGAAAGGACAAGATACTGGCGAAACTTATCAAAAGCAAATACCACGGCTAGTAATTCCTTTTCAGTGGTAGTGTAGTTTTCTTGAGCAGGATTCATGGTTTTGCTAGCGTAGTATATCGGCTGAAAGTGTTTGTTAAGCCTTTGGCCTAACAATGCCCCAACAGCATAATCGCTAGCATCGCACATGATTTCAAAGGGTAACTCCCAGTTAGGGGTGACCATAATTGGAGCTTGGGTGAGTTCCTGCTTCAATCGATCAAATGCATCCTTGCACTCTTGAGAGAAGTCGAATGGGGCATCCTTCACGAGCAACTGAGTCATTGGTCTAGCTATCTTTGAGAAATCTTTAATGAATCTCCTATAGAAACCAGCATGGCCCAAGAAGCTACGGATTGCCTTGACCGTTGTTGGATAGGGAAGTTTGGATATAGCCTCAATTTTTGCCCGGTCCACTTCAATTCCATTTCCTGAAATTTTGTGCCCTAGCACAATCCCTTCTTTTACCATAAAGTGGCACTTTTCCCAGTTTAGTACCAAGTTAGTCTCCTCACAACGTTTGAGCATTTTCTCAAGGTTAGCAAGACAGCGATCAAAAGAGTTTCCACAGACCAAAAAATCATCCATGAAGACCTCCATGTTGTCCTCCATTAACTCATGGAAGATTGCTGTCATGCAGCGCTGGAAAGTGGCGGGGGCGTTACATAGTCCAAAGGGCATTCGCTTGTAGGCGAAGGTGCCATAAGGGCATGTAAACGTAGTCTTTTCTTGGTCTTCAGGAGCGATAGGGATTTGGAAATACCCTGAGAACCCATCTAGGAAACAGTAGTACTCATGCCCCGCTAACCTTTCCAACATTTGGTCGATAAATGGGAGAGGGAAATGATCCTTTCGGGTTGCATCATTCAACTTCCTATAATCGATGCACACACGCCATCCAGTTACTGTTCGTTGAGGCACTAACTCATCCTTATCGTTCTTAACCACCGTCATTCCTCCCTTTTTTGGTACAACCTGTACAGGACTTACCCATGGACTGTCTGAGATTGGGTAAATTAGTCCCGCATCTAGGAGCTTAACGACTTCCTTTTTTATGACTTCCTTTATGTTGGGGTTTACTCGCCTTTGAGGTTGCACGGTGGGTTTATAATCCTCCTCCATGAGGATTTTATGCGTACAATAGGTTGAGTCAATCCCCTTGATGTCGGCTACACTCCATGCTATAACTCCTTTATATTTTTTTAAAACTCCTAAGAGTTTATCCTTTTGTTCACTTTTCAAAGAAGAGCTTATGATTACCGGAAGTTGATCTTCTCCTTGGAGGAAGGCATATTCAAGGTTGTTTGGGAGTTCCTTGAGTTCTAACGTGGGTGGCTCGATGATGGAAGGTTTAAGCTTGTTCTCGGGTTTACGAAGCTCAAGCTGTTCGATTTCTTGTCTGGGATAGAAGGAGACTGCATTCACATCCATAGTCTTCTCCTCCTCTAAGATGGGTAATAAAGCTTCATCTCGCAACCAACCAGCTTCCACCTGTTCATCTATACAATTGTCTATCTCGTCGGATAGTTCATTGATTTCTCTGATGAAATACAGCTGATTATCTGCTTCGAGAGAGAGATTCATTGTGTCCTTGATGTCGAAGGTTAAGCTATCGGCCCCCACTCGTAAGGTTAGTTTGCCGTCATGAACATCAATAACAGCACGAGCAGTTGCAAGGAATGGCCCCCCAGAATGATGGGCACTAGGTCATCTTCTTCCATCTCTAAGATGACGAAGTCAACTGGAAATTTGAACTTCCCTACCTTAACCAGCACATTCTCACATATTCCTAAGGGGTATTTGACCGATCTATCGGCTAGTTGGATGTTCATACGGGTTGGTTTCAACCCAGAATACCCTAATTTGAGGAACATGGAATGCGGCATAAGATTGATACTTGCTCCTAAGTCGGCTAAAGCATTCTTGACTGAAAGAGATCCTATTGAGCAGGGCAAGGTGAAACTACCTAGATCGTCCACCTTCTTTGGCAGCCCTCGTTGAGTCACCACAGAACATTCTTCTCCTAAGGTTACAAGACCCTCGAGCCCTTTTCTGTTGGTTAGCAGCTTCTTGAAGTATGTACTATATTTGGGCATATGGTAACATGCATCAAGAAGGGGTATGGTGACGACCGAATTCTTCAAATATGACAAGAATCTTTTATTATCATTTTCGACCTTTTGATTCTTAAGGCGGGACGGGTATGGGACTTTAATGGGTTGTTTGGTTGGAGTAGGTGGAGAGGGAGTTACCGGAGGGGTCTGCTCAGGATTTCCATCGTTCGCATTACCTTCCTCCTCATGAGGGGTGTCGGGTTCCATGACGTCAGATTGTTGAGCTGGGTAAGGTGGATCCTTAGTAGTTGTTCCAGCACGAGTGGTGATGGCGAGTAAGGGATCTCTTTGATTTGTTTGAGGTTCGTCAAGGCCGTCGAGAGTGGCGTTGAGTTCTGCGAATTTGGCCCTTAGGTCGTTTTATTGGCTATTGATGAGGTTGTCAAGACCATTTAGTTGCAGATTCTTTTCAAGCGTGAAATGCCCAAGATCATCCTCAAAAGTGCTCCTAACCTTGTAGTCAGGATATTCTCCTCCTCCCTCTTCTCTCACAAGATTTCTCCAAGGGGTAAAATCATTGTTTTGGTAGAAAGTTAAGAGCGAAGGATCATCGAAGATGTCGTGGCTTGACAAGTATACTTGTTTGGTGGTGGTATCATCCCCGCATTCCTCCACTTCATGCGGGCCACCACATTGGTCACAGATCAAGTATGGGTTTGATAACCGTTTAGTTGGTTGTGACTTGTCTAGATAAGAGACTTGATCCTTCAATCTACTCAACCGGCTAGCAAAGGGAGGCTCTTTCATGATCTTGGAAACGCTCATGATCGAATCGGGTTCATCCCAAGTATCGTCTTGATCATTTGCGTATTCCTCAATTCTATTCCATCCTTCCTCAGCGCTTAGGTTGGCTATTTTTCCTTTCACCGAATTATTAATGCCAAATTGGTCGCTTTTAGGGACACTGTCATAAAAGATCTGGACAAGAAGCCAGAGTTCAATGCCATGATGAGGGACTTGTCTAATTAGATCTTAGAATCTGTTCCAGGATTCGTGAATGGGTTCAGCTGGTCCAACATGGAAGCGGAAGATTTTGTCTCTTAACGTTGAAGTTCTTCCTATTGGAAAGAATTTCTCATAGAATTTCGAGACAAGCTGTTCCCATGTGAAAATGGATTCGGAGGGAAGTTGGTTATACCAGTCTCCGGCTTTTTCATAAAGGGTGAAGGGAAAGAATCGCAGCCGGGAGGTATCTCTAGTGGCCCCGTCTGTATGGAGGGTATCCACTATTTTCAGGAAGTCCTTGATGTGTAGGATTGGATCTTCAGTTTTCAATCCGTGGAACTTGCATACACTTTGGACAAGCCAAATATCGGTTGCACGCAAGACCCCATTCGTGTGTTCATTTGGAAAAACGATAGCATTGGAAAAACCACGAGGGGTGGGGGAAGAGTAGTCCTTGAGGCATTTAGGGATTGGGTTTTCGGGAACCTCCATATCGTGATTGGGTTGAGGGCTAGGAGGTGTAGAGTGAAGATTGGATTCTTCCTCGGAGAGGGCATCATCAAAATTGATCGTGGATGGTTCAGCCTCTTGGTGGTGTCGCCTTAATTTATGCATTTCCCTTTCGGGTTCAGCATAAGGTGCAGCAAGAGTTTTGATCGAGCTACGGCTCCTAGTGATCCTAGGATTAGGGGGGTTATCATCCAAAATTAGGGAATATCCTCCTAAGGTGTGTGCTCTACGAGTTTGGTTTTGTCGTGGTGGTGGGTTGTTGGGGTCGAGGATATTACCACCTTCCATGATGTCGGATGGTAATGGTTACGAACAAAGAAATGAAGAACAAAGATAGACTAAAGAAAATCTAGAAAAATAAAATAAAATCTCACTAGAAAGGAATCTAGTGAGTAGTCCTAATAAAATAAAAATTCAACCTAAACAATAACTATTCCCCGGCAGCGGCGCCAAAAACTTGATGCGTGGTTTTGCGACCTTACAACAGGTTTTACCTCTTGAGGGATCTCAAGAGGCTTACAACCCCACCAGGCAGTGTACCTGACCGATGTAGTATAGTGTAGTGGTAAGTACGGGGGATTAATCGTTCTCCACAGGGAATAGTGTCGTTAGGATTGAAAAACTACTTTAATAGGTCTAAGGGTGAGGGAAGATTCTTTTTGTATTTTTATATTTTTTTATAAAAGCAAGTAAAATCTCGGGTTTGAAAGAGTGGGCGGAATTAGTTGCTAGTCAACTAACCCAAATAACTACAAATGCAAATAAAATAAAATAACTGAAAATGAAAAGGTTGTGAAACTTATATGGAGAGAAATGTGTTTACTTAGATTTCCTTACTCCCTAACTATCTTTTACCGGTTGATTAGTGTGTATTAATTGCGTGGATGACGGGTGTATTCCTTAATACCAATCATGGGGTAGCGTACGTACTTCCCCAACTCTACAAGCTCCTACTTCACTCCTATGTCGAGCCGGCTAAGAAGCTCCTAACATGGGATCACTAGAATTGGCTCATGCATTAAATACAACCATAAAAACCTAGTACGCATTGGTTCATGTTTCTTAAGACGTTCAAGCAAGTTACCGTATAGGAAGTTAGCCAGTTTTCTTAAGCCTAACATCGATAAACAATCATCCAATACAATAAATAACACACTAATAACCAATAATCAATAGTTAGGTTTCATTAGATCTAAGCAAACACAAGATAAATCTAGCCTAGCATGTTAATCAAAAGACAAGAACAAGATATAATCAAACAACACATAGACATATTGATTGATTAAATGAATACTTATCTTCAATTAAACATGGGAGATCCAAGGGTATGAAAACCCTTAAAAATGGCAGAAATTCGTCTTAGGGTTTCTCCTCACAAAGTTGCACACTAATGACAAAAAATTGCAAAACTATATACAGAGTTTAGTGGCTGACGGCGTCACGTTGTAGATCTTGACGCCGTCACCTCGCCGTGTCTAGGGTTCCCGGATGGCCTTCTTGACGCCGTCCCTCTTTAGTGCTCCAAAATCCGCTCTGGCTTATCAAGGCTTGACGCCGTCAGAAATGGGCTTGACGCCGTCTCGCTTTAACTTAAACCGTGATGGCCTTGATCACCTTAAAGGGTGACGCCGTCATAATTCCTTTGTAAAATTCTCTGGCTTATCATGTGTATTTTTCATATCCACCTCTTTTGCCAAGCCATGACGCCGTCAGGAGCAATCCTTGACGCCGTCAAAGGTACTTTTCCAGCCGATTTTGAGACTTTGTCGTTTTCTTCACTTTTATGCTCCAAAAACGTCCAAAATGCTTCCTTTTCCAGATTTCTTCTCCAAAGTACCTAAAATGACAAAAGGAACGATTTAGGGCAATATTTGATCAAATAAATACGATTTAGGGCTTAAATGACCCCCTAAAAGCGGTACACTTTTCGCTTCATTACCTACTAACGCATAAAAGAAAAGATCGACACCATTAGTTAAGGAACTTATAGCAATCGATAGTCCTGATATTCCATGTTCCAGAGAGACTAATAATCTGTTGTCAACATCAGGATACAAATTTTCTTGATGATAAGGACTTAATGGGCTATACCGTTGTTGATCATAGTTGTCGGAATGGTAATGGTACCCATAATCACCATAATAACCATAACTAAAAAATTCCTCAATATCCTGATAACTAGGACCCCAGTTACCAACACAATTTGGTTCCTACATTGTGTCTTTTAAGATTCAAAATTTCAGCCTAACATGACACTATGTTTAAGTAAAACAAACATTAATTAAAAACTTGTGAATGTCTCCCTTCTGAAAGTTATAACTAGTTCAGAAATACTTCTGATGCAAGTATGATAAATCAGTAAATATTTGGTTAAAAAAAATCAAACCTTAAAGGCTCAAACATACACAAATACACACAGAAAGACTTGCCTGAGAAACTTAGATAAAAAAACAATAACAGAAGACTTTGACACCATTTCTGATTGAACATCAGAACATGAATCTAAAATGCAGGCATATATAACTAAACAAATGTATTTTTGTATAGCATGAATGATTATACATGTGTGTATGTTTGTTACAAAAGGAGGAGAAAAATGTGACTAGGTGAGATGGGGTGGTATATATATTATGAACATGTTATATATCCAAATACAACGTTGGTCGTAACTTGTTGTTCCTTGTTATTTGTTGATAACGGGCAATGCTGACTAGCCTCACGTCCCGCTCAGCTCAAGAACAATATGTGGTAGTAGCTTTTTCTCAATTTAATGCCTCACTACAGCAAAGGATTATATTTTACCTTCTTCTAAAAGTAGAAAAATATTGAAATATAGCTTAATGGTATTGATTTACTTAGCATATAATGATGAGATTTGAAGCATTACATTTTAAGATTTTGGGGATAAAGACAAACAATGATGAAGCACTTAGTTGTCATGAATAATTTGATTTTATTGATTTTGGTTTAAAAATTTCAAGATTAAGTAATCTTAACCCCGAAAGGGTGCGTTTGGTTAACAGCAGCCCACAAGGGTGCATTTGGTTAACAGCAGCCTCGATTAGGGTGCGTTTGGTTAACAGCAGCCCCGAAAGGGTGCGTTTGGTTAACAGCAGCCCCGAAAGGGTGCGTTTGGTTAACAGCAGCCCACAAGGGTGCATTTGGTTAACAGCAGCCCCGATTAGGGGGCGTTTGGTTAACAGCAGCCCCGAAAGGGTGCGTTTGATAATGTATTTGGTATGCGTTTGTGAATATATGAAAATATTTGTGTGAATATGTTATGTGCTTATAATTTTTTTATCTAATTGTGTTAGACTATTGTCAATGATTTTAGGACTTTAGTGATTAATTTCGGAAAGTCCCCGTCCGAAGTTAATCATCCCATAGAAACCCCGTCCGAAATTAATTTATTAGAAATTAATTTCAGAAAGTCCCCTGTATGGGACTGATTTGTGAATGTTTTGTCTCATTTAGGATATGAATGCATATAATTGATTTACTATTTGTGAAAATTTCGACAGTGTTTCCCCTTTACTCCTACGAATATGTCTTTAATGCACATATTTGGGGAGTTGAGGGGAAATGCTGCCGAAATTTTCTCAAATAGTAAATTTAGTTATATGCATTCATATATGAGACGAAACATTCAAAGAGTGGGTTAGGATTGCCTTCCATAGTTGGATTAGGTGAATAAAATGCACAACTCGTAATTCCACCTTTATGTATTTACGTGTAGATTTTTGTGAACATGTTTAATTCTATATAATTATTTGTTGCATCATTAAAACGCAGTTATGCCAATTGATAAGAGTTGGGTCTCATTATCTCGTGCTAGCATCGAATTTTTAAAAGGTCTTAAAGCTTTTTGCGAGTATTGCAAGTCCTTTGTGAATATTGATGGGAATGTAAAATGTCCATGTGCTTCTTGTTATAACGTTGGTTGGATAAAGCACGAAGATTTGTTTGATCACATACACACAAATGGTTGGGACCAAAGTTATACGAAATTGTATAATCACGGTGAACCGGATGTCCGGACAATAGTACCCAACACAAATAATCCTGGGATGAGTGACATGGCTGAGTTCCTTCATGATATTTGTCCGAATAACGAACAAAATGAGCCAACTGAAGGAAATATTGGCGAGACAAGCAACGAGCCAACTCAAGCAACGACACTTCCTCAACGTAACGAGTTTGAAGAGTTACTTGCCACTGCCAACGACCCACTATACCCGGGCTGTAATTGGATGTCTTCATTGGACTTTATGGCAAAGTTTATGAACATCAAGGTCAAAGGTAAAATGAGTGAAACCACATTTAACGAAACCCTAAAATTTTTCAAGGAATGTTTCCCGCCCTTTTTAGGATACAAAATCCCATCGTCCTATTATGAAATAAAGAAGACATATAAAATGATCGGGTTAGGATACGAATCCATACATGCTTGTGTAAATGATTGTTTTTTATATCGGGGGGTGGGTAACTAAGATTTGCATAATTGTCCCATCTGCGATGCTAGTAGATGGAAAGACAAGAACACGCTGGGGAAGAAAGTTCCTAACAAGGTGTTGCGTTACTTTCCTATCATTCCTAGACTACAACGTTTGTACAAGTCTAAACACACTGCAAAACATATGACTTGGCATGCTTCTGGGCAGTCTACGGAGAACGGTAAGATGCAACACCCGGTTGATGGTCAAGCATGGAAGAAATTTGACATGAAGTATTCAAATGAATTTTCCTATGAAAAAAGAAACGTCCGATTAGGGTTGGCTGCTGATGGTTTCAATCCGTACGGCAACCTTAGTCAGTCTTACAACATGTGGCCGGTCATGTATGAGAGAGACTTCTCTTATGTTGACGTTGTTAATTCTGGGCCCTAAATCACCCGGGAAGGACATAGATATTTACTTGAGGCCTTTGATTGAAGACCTAAAGATTTTATGGAAAGATGGAGTCATGACTATGGATGCTGTCACTGGCACTGAATTCTGTATGAGAGCAGCGCTTTTATGGACTATCAATGACTTTCCCGCTCGAAGTAGTTTGTCTGGGTGGAGTGGGCAAGGTTACAAGGCATGTCCGACATGTAATATAGACACTCCATCTATTCGCGTGTTAAGCAAAACCACTTATGTTGGTCACAGAAGATTCTTAAATGCGGCCAATAAATGGCAAAAAAATAGAAGGGCATTCTATACTCCGGTCGATGATAGACCACCTCCTAGAAAATTTACATGTGATGTCATCTGGACTCAACTTAGGAGATTGCCTAAACGTATCCTGGGGAAACATCCAAGTTTTGGGGGTGTGAAGAAAAAACGTGATCCTGATCGCGAATTGAATTGGACCAAAGTATCTATTTTCCACGAGCTAAAGTATTGGTCTTTTCTTACACTAAAAGACAATTTAGATGTCATGCATATTGAAAAAAATGTGTGTGAAAATGTGTTGGGTACTTTGTTAATGAATGACAAATCAAAAGACAACAACAAGGCAAGACAAGACTTACAAAATTTGCAAATTCGTGATGAGTTGTGGCTCGTCAACAAAGGAAACAGGAAGTGCTCTAAGCCTCATCCCACATACTCTTTCACAACTGAAGAAAGAAAACTTTTTTGTCAATTCATCAAAGGTACACGTTTTATTTCAAAATTTATTTGTTCCAATTCAATTCGCGTATTCATTTCGATGACTTATTCTAATATCATGATTTTTTTTGTCAATATATCAAAGGTGTTAAACTACCTGATGGGTTCAGATCTAACTTCAAGCATAAAGTGACCGACAATGATAGCAACATAACAGGCTTGAAGGCTCATGACTGTCATATAATGATGCAGCGGTTACTTCCTGCTGGACTTCAAAATTACTTGAAGGACCAAACCACCGCAACACCAATAATCGAGCTTTGTTCATTCTTCAAACAAATATGCGCTCGAACTTTGATGGTGGATGACATGTTGAAAGCTAAAGAACAACTGATCAATATTTTGTGCAGTTTCGAGCAAATATATCCTCCTACTTTTTTTGACATAATGATTCACTTGGCTATTCATCTACCCGAAGAGGCTATTGAAGGCGGGCCTGTTTACATGAGGTGGATGCATCCATTTGAAAGATACATGAAAAAGCTCAAAAATTATGTCTGAAATAAGGCTAAGCCTGAAGGTTCAATATCGGAGGGTTATATTGCTGATGAAGCATTAACTTTCTGTTTGCATTATTTTCGGGGTGTTGAGACGAGATTTAATCGTCCTGACCGGAATGAGGATGGTCCAAGCCTAACAAGTCAATTTTAGGTGTTTCGATCAATCTGTAAAATGAATGGTAGACAATCATTAATTCGGGTTTAACCAGACACAATGCAGAAAGTAGTATGGTTTGTACTACACAACAGTCATGAAATCGACCCGTACATGAACGAGTACGAGAGGTACGCGTTTTATTTCAAAATATGTTTTACGTAAGTTGTTATTCGACGACTTATTCTAATATCATGAACATTTACAAGGCATTTCCTGGCAATGACATACAAGAAGGATTTCCTCGCTGGTTTATGAACAAGGTAGACTTATTGTATGTATTACCCTGTAAAAATAACGACTATTACTCATCTATATCTATTCTTAACTTTTTCATAGATTCGTGAATTAAAAGTAAAGAATTACCCAAGTTGTAAATCCGAGTTATTCGCTTTGGCTTGTGGACCATCATGGACTGCAGTCTCAGTCGACTCTTGCGTAGTCAACGGTGTGAAGTTTATCGTACACGACCGTGATTTACATCGTTCAACTCAAAATAGCGGAATTTCAACTCCTAATCCTAGCGGAGGAATGTATTATGGCCAGCTTGAAGAAATTCTCGAGTTTTTGTATATTCCGTTCAAGGTTGTGCTGTTTAAAGTCAAATGGTTCGACACTAATAACGAGGGTCGCATAAAACGTTGTACCTATAGAAATAACATTACACAAATTATGACAGACCGTGTATCGTTTCAAAATGAGCCATACATTCTTGCAACACAAGCAACACAAGTCTTTTACCATGATTTCCCGGGTAAACGTGGTAATTGCAAGGCCGTCCAAGATTCTTATCATCGAAAGATTTGGAACCCGGATATCATCGTGGTAGAAGACAATCAAGATGCTGTACATGATAACAACTCATCACATGTCACACTCTCTGCTGAGTTGGATAAGTTGAATTATAACACCATAGATATAGATGTCCTGCCAGCGGAAGTTGAGGCACACCACCACCAATTATCACTGATGTCGACGACGACGATGATATTGATTATGATAACCACGTTCCTCATGATTTAGCATCTGATGATAAAGACCACGTCGATCGTGAAGATGAAGTTGACACTAATAAAGATGATTTTTATCTTAGTGATGTGGGAGATTGATCTCAAATTGTAATTTGATAAACGACACTTATTTGAATGAAATTGTTATCGAGTTGTTAAATGTGTTTATTTATTTATTTATTTATTTAATTATTTATTATTATCTTTTTTGGTATATATTGTTATTTATTTGAATGTGTGTATATATATATGCGTATATGTCTTTCTTCACTAATTTCTATGTTCTTGTACTAGTACGTTTACAGATGGCAGATGTTGTAGCTACGAGCCACGGTGGCGATGGAGGTAATGAGCCACCCCGTGGTCCCTCGAGGAGGATAGGCACTAACTATCAACGTAAGAATTTCTCGATTATTTTAATTAAACTTGATCATTATTTGAAATTAATAACTTGTTATTTTATGTCATCATCACTTGAATTTGATTACTTGCAGGGTCTAATTCCAGACCTCCCAAGCCCAATGCCAAAATTGGCAAAGGCGGGAAGGTGGTGCCACAAAGAACACGAAACTACACCAAGTGAGGAATGAGACTGGTCGTCCGGTATCGATCAGATTCAAGAAGAACGCGAAAGGGATGTGGGAGCATGTTGGCAATCACGCTTCGTGGTTCTCCAACATGGTCGGGACGTTGTTAGGGGAATCAATTCCCATGTATTACGATTCGTTGGATAAGGTTCCCGAGACCACAAAGGCCCACATCGATAACCAGCACCACGTAAGTTTTTTTTATCTTTTATTTTTTTAATTATTGTGTTTATTTATTTTAAATGTGTTTATTTATTTAAATTTGTCTCTTTATTTAAATTTGCATATTTATTTTAATTATATTTTATTGTAGCATTTCTTTGATCTCGGCGAACACCTTGCCGGTCCAGATGGAGACGATATTGTCAGAAGTATCGAAGCTTACCTCAAAAAGCGATACGATGACAACAAGTACAAATTCAAAAGGCAAAATTTTACACGGCAATGTGGGATTAAGAAACTGGACGAGATCAAGGAAAAGCGTCCAGCGAATAAGACGCCTGAGGATTGGGAAGAACAAGTAAATTTCTGGATCGACACTTTATTATTATTTTTATTATTATTTTATTTATTTATTATTATTATTATTATATATTATATTATATTATTATTATTATATATTATATATAATAATAATAATAATAATAATAATAAATAATATATATATAAAATAATAATATATATATATAATATATATAATAAATAAATATATAAATAATAATATAATAATTCAAAAAATAGTTTATAGTTATAAAAGCAGGTGAAGCACTGTCAGACCAAAGAATTGAGGATGAGGCGATCAACAAGCAAACCGGCTCAAGAGCACGAGTTCTAGCCTTTTATGGATCCCATTCGTTAGCTGTTATACGCGATAACTTTCGTAAGATACTTTTAATCATTTATATATATATATATATATATAATATATATATATATATATATATATATAGTGTTGGGTGAGTCTTGATCGATTTTATTTATAAACAGTTGAGCCGCCCCACCGACTCCAAGGATGGTAGAGACTTGATTGACCTTTACAGACACAACCATACGAGAGGCGACACCTTTGAGTCTCCAGTGTCCGAGGCAAGATACGTAAGTATAATTTATTTCCAAAAACTCACCCACATTAATGCAATATAATAAATCACGACTTATATATTACTTTTCTTGTTTTTTTGTTACTAAACAGAATGAGATGGTACGGCTGCGGACAAAGAGCACCTCTTCCGAGACGTGTATGACTGACCTGGATATTATGCGCCAGGTGATCGGTGGTAAGCAGCGCGGTCATGTTCCTAGCGTTGGTCCAGTGTTACCCGGCGGTGGTCAGAAGACAACCCTCAGCGCCTCACGAGCTCGCGAGCAAGCCTCCTCGTCCTCGCTGCAGGAAACCATGCAGAAGCAATCCCAGGAGCTGTCCACGCAAAGGACACAGATTGATATTTTGCTGGATTGGGCCAGGAGACAGCCAGGTTTTACCGAGCAGCTAGCGAGTGCCTTGTCGGGGACATCGGGATCATAAAATGCTTCACAGGGTGAGTCTCGAGGTACCGGGGAGGGTAGTGGGGGTAGTGGGGAGACTGGGGAGTAGTGTATAGCTTGTTTGGGTCCGATGGGTCGGTTTATATTTGTTTTGGGGTTATGGACAAAGTTGTGTAGATTTAGATGGATTATTATGTGTTTATGTAGTTTATGTGTTATGATTCCCGCTAAATTGTTCCCCGCGTATAGTTTTGGACCATTTTGCGGATAGCTAGCTTATGTATAGTTTTGTAGATGATCATGTGATCACGGTTTTTGAACCGTTTTTGGCGAATTTGGATTCGTATGATTATGTTTAGCGAATTTGGATATATATCATATTATTTTTAGCGAATTTGGGTTTGTTGTTGTTGTTGTTGTATGTTTAGCGAATTTTGCGCATAAAACAGGTTGTAACAACAGGTTCTGATCAGGGTGCATTTGGTATATTTTTTCCGGAAAAAATCTGGAAATTACCCATTTTGCAGCAATATGCTGCAAAATAGGTCAGACGCTTTTGGCGGGGACATGTCCTCGCCAAAAGGTTGAACCAGATTTATATGTTTAAGCTTATTGGCGGGGACATGTCCCCGCCAAAAGTATTTACGGCAACAGTATTTTACACTTTTTGGCGGGGATATGTCCCCGCCAAAAGAGGTTAATACAACAGTGGAAGGACTTTTTAGCGGGGACAAGTCCCCGCCAATAGGCTTAAGTAATTAGTATAATCGCTTAATTAACTAACTTTCTGGTTAATTATTGAAGTTTTTGGCGGGGACATGTCCTCGCCAAAAGTGTTGCCACGCTGGACATACTTTGACCAGCTAAAAGGCTGTGGGACCCACAAGTCCCTGCCCAAAGTTGACATTCGTCCCCGCCAAAAGTATCATCGTCGAGCTTGCGGCGGGGACCTTTCGGCAGGGACATGTCCCGGCCGAAAGGGCAAAAATGTCTCCTCCGAAATGGTCGAATGTTGTAGTGAATCCTGCAAATTTTTTGTTGGTGGATCATAGGATCTTTCGATCTAACTCGCGTTCTTAAAAGCCTTGGTTTGGTGTTCCAGATTTTGACAACAAGGGTTAAAAGCTTCAAGTAGAAGGGTTTTGTGGTTTGGAGGGTTTTATCCATACCGGTTTTTGACACAAAGATTCTTTGAAGACTCGAGTTGTAGGTTTTCAAAAGGAGTTGAAGTTTTCTGTTTTGTTTTGTGCAACAGGCTATCAACATGAAGGGTTTTACTTGAGGTTCCATTTGTCGAGGTTTTCTAACAAGGTGTAGAAACATTAAAAGGTTATTTAGTTATTGGGTGAGCGAAGATTCGAGGTTTGTCGAGGTTTGCTAAAGGTTTTGGTTTATAGGTTCATATTAATCAAAATACATCACAAGGTTGACGTGGATTTTAATCTAAACGTATAAAACATCAAAAAGGTGGTGGGTGTTTTGCATGCACAATTTTTACAAGAGATTTATTACTTCAAAGGTTTCTCGGGTTTTCTGTTTTATTTTAAAGGTTGCGATTTTTGGAGAGAATTTATACAAGGTTTAAATCAGTTTTAAAACAAGATAGTTACGAGCTTTGAATATTTTTCACAGTGGTACTTGTTTAGTTCGGTGTTCTTAGGTTTATCACAAGATTATCAGAATAAACAAAGGGTTAACGAATGATGATGGGGACCAAGTTTGACGTCGTGAAATTCGACGAAACTAAGGATTTTGCTCTATGGAAGATAAAGATGAAAGCTTTATTGAGTCAACATAAATGTGAGTCTGCGTTGGTGGTTACGAAGCCTACAGGGGTAGTAGACATGGCATGGGACGAGATGTTGAAGAGTTCGCACAATGCATTGATCTTGTGTTTGGGTGATCGGGTCCTAAGGGAGGTCAACAAGGAGATGATTGTAGTGGGGATAAGGACAAAGCTCGAGACATTATACATGAAAAAGTCTTTAGTTAATCATCTGGCTTAAAGAAGAAGTTATACACTTTTTATATGCACCCGGCTAAGAGTTAGACTGAACATATTAATGAGTTTCACAAGCTGGTAGGTGAGTTAGTGGCTATAAATATTGCTTTATCGGATGAGGATCAGCCGTAATTGTTACTCACATCGTTACCACCGTGTTACGGGAATTTCGTGGAGACTTTACTAGATGGTTAGGACTCTTTAAAGCTTGAAGACGTGCTCGCGACATTTAATTCTAAGGAACTTCAAAAGATGACGAAAGCAAAGGGTGATAGTTGTGAAGGTTGTATGTGAGGGGGAGATCTGGTCAAAAGGATATGGAGGGCAGAGGTAGTGTGCGGTCAAAGACACAGGGTATAAGCAGCAGACTCGGGTGTTATCTATGTATATCCGAGGAGCATTTGAAGAAGGATTGTCCAAGGTATAATCGCAAAAAATCTCAAGATTTTGTCAGGAATAAAGATAAGGCATCCGGTTTAGTGTTGATGTGATGATAGTTATGAGTGTTGAACAACTATTGGACTGGATCATGGATTCCATGAGGGGGTGCATGCCATATGAAATACAAGAGAGATTACTTAGTTGATTTTATGGAGTATGACGGTGGTAATATGCTGGACAATGTCAGGTATGTTCTAGAATTAAGGCAAAACTTGATATCACAGCGCAGTCTTGAAAAAGAGGGTTTTACCGTAAAGATGCAGTATGGCAGGATCAAGGTTATAAAGGATTTTCTGGTGGTTTTATCAGAAACAAGAAGGGTTAATTACGTATATACCCTGGATGGTCAGGAAATGACCAGGAAGACATTGAAGGGTAGGAAGCAGTTAGGAGTATCTTAGACTGGAAGAAAGATCAAGACATGTAATTTTATTGAGTCTTGTAATCAGAGGTTTGCATAAAAATGTGTGAAGAGTGGGGTTGCCAGACATTTGGGTGTTGTAAGAATACAACAACAGAATGGGTTGGTTGAAGAGATAAACAAGACACTCTTGGATAAGGTACATTGTTTTCTGGTTTAGTCTGGTCTATTCATGGTTTTTTGGGCATAGGATACAACCATGTCTTTGGTAAATAGGTCACCATCATCAGCAATTGGATTTGAGACGCCTATAGGTATGTTAGGGTTTTTTTGGCTGGCTTGCTTGTATTAAATAAGGGATGCTTGAACCAAGTAAGGTCAAGTGCATATTCATGGGATATCATGAAGATAGGGATGGTTATCAACTTCGGAGGTTAGATGACGTTACTTCAAATGAAGTGCTTTACAAGAATATGCTTTTCAATGAAAGTAGGGAACACAAGGAAACTTTCATTGATTCCGGTGTATGTAAGGGTTCAGTGCAGGTGTTGAAGGGAGTTGAGTTTGAGGTAGAACCGCAGGATGATCATACATTCGAGGTGGAACCTCAGGAGAATGTTGTTCAGGTAGCTAGTTCACAGAAAGTACAAACTCAAAATTTTTTAGACTATCATTTACCACGTGATAGTGAGCAACACTCAACACGGGAACTATTCAGGCATAATGAATACATGAATGAGGTTGCTTTTTCAGTTCGTAAAGTGGAGAAAATATGTGCACATGAGTCATTGACTTTCAATGATACAATTGCTTGTAAGGTGATTTCCATGTGGAAGGCTGGATTCAAGAAAATATGGATGCTCGATCAGATGTATATATGCTCAGCAATGGTTGCAAGAATAGCAGTGACAACAACGAAGACTATTACTGGGAGTATACAACAAGTATGTTCATACATCTATTTCTCTCTATAGATGGTATACTTTTTCTTGCGGATGCAAGGCTGAGATCTTGGTTACCAAGGGTTTGTTGGATAAAGCAAAGGGAAATGTACATGGTATGAAGATCGTCAGAGATCAGAGTGCTAATACTCTGAGGGTATCACACTCTAGGGTTTACAACGGAAAGTTGATACAAACTTTGTTGGATGGACACTTCATAATGACATTGGAGGATATTCTATGAGGGGACTGTGATGTGGAAAATAAGAGGAGTAAAGGGTAATATGTATATGCAGTTGGAAGCCATGAGTTTAGGAGGTCTACACGAGACCCGACATAGCATCAACATATGTCATGGATAGATCAATCATAAGGTATGGGTTAATGATACACAGATGTGCAAGAAGCTGGGAAGCTAATTTATAGCACATGGAGGTTTTGTCGACAACTAAAGTGGGATATATGACTTTTACTGAGGCTTGGAAGAAAGATAGATGGCTAAAGGGACTCACGACATTGTTAGGAGGATCTGAGCTAAGGTTAGTAGCGGGTACTGCTACTGGTGCCTTTATAAAGGCGGTCCCAGGTTCGAGGTTCGAAGCTGCTGCGTATCGGTATCGGCTAATAGTTAAACTAAGGTGGAAATTGTTAGTATTAGTATGCACATTAGTCAAAAGTTTAGGGGGCTTAGTGTTAGATTAGTATAGTTAGTCGATGTCGGGTGGTTTAAGCTGATGTCTTAGGCCAACACAACCTCTTTCCTTATTTTTTGTTTTTCTAGCCGACTATATGAGTTCTTTAGGACTTGTATTCTCCCCGTAATCTCTATAAAAGGAAGTAAGTGGAGGGGTTAATTGTATTGTATCTTTTTTCGTACTCAATGCAATTAAACGTTTTTGGGCATTATGTGTGTGTACCATAATTATCTTCTGTCGTGATAAAGATTGGGTGTGTATCGTGTTCTTCGAGGTCGAGTTCCGGACTCTAGCATTCAGGTTTGTTGTAGGACTTTACAACAATAGGAATCTAGTTTGTTTTGATTTAAACCCCAAAAAAAGCTACACTCAACGAGGACATAAAGGTTTTCTCTCATTCTTGGATCTCTCATAGAGATATAAATATAAACGCTATATGGTTAGATTGGATTGATGATGCAATCAATTCTTGTATGAACTTGTTGCAATTGTGTTGTTAGCTTCATAGCTAGTTTCTTTTAATATATCTTCCGCCGTTCAAGGAAAAAAAAAACCCGGCAAGACTCATGAAATATGGTACATCACTAGCGATCCCTGATATTGGAT
>CP139501.1:302055927-302082264 GCA_021014915.2 Artemisia tridentata subsp. tridentata | reverse complement strand
ATCAATATAATCTCTTTTTGCCAAAAGAACCAATGGACCAATAAATAGCCCCCCTTTTTTTATTTTCCCATTTTTTTTTAAAACAACATATCTTGCAAACGGAAAAATCTTCAAGCAAAAAAAAAAAATACCATCGGACAAATTAAAGTTTCTTTCTATAGTTTATGCTTTGTTAAAATTTTCGACGTTTTTTTTTTTTTGACAATTTTTTTTTTTTTAAATTTTCCGCCCGGGCAAAAAAGAAGCATATATTTTCGTAAAATCATATATGATTCTTTTTACAATCTTATATGATTCGTAAAAATCATATATGATTCGTAGGGAAAACAATAAAATGATTTGTTAAAATCGAATCATTTTAATTGATTCTTACGAACATAATTTTTGATTTTTCTGGAGGGAAAATTTTTTTGGGAAAAAAAAAGTTCATCAAAAAAAAAGTTCGCCGAAAATATATAAAAATTGCAGGGTCAAATAGAAAGATAATTTAATTTCTCGTAAAACGATGGTATTTTTTTTTGTAGCTTGACGTTTTAAAAGGGTTTTGCAGATTTTTAAAGTTTAAAAAAAAAAGGGTGGAATTTAACCTTTTTAACAACAACTAGACGTATACTCGCGCAAGTGTTTAATTATACTTGTGAAATCGTGATTTTTGTTCGATCTTTGGTGAAAAGCGTGTGTTTTTTGAAATACAAAGCGTGTGTGACGCAGGACGCACGGAATCGAATTTAGATAAACCCTAATCCAAGGGTGATAACAAATGCGCACCTTTCGGGAATAAAACCCCAAAACAACAGATAAACTCTAAAATAAACCTTTATTAATGATTCTCTGAATACATAACAATAAACCCAATCCCTATATTTATAGGGAAGGCAAAATTGGGGATAAAGTAATTAAATTACATCTAGAACCATCTTTAAACTAAAATAAGAAAACTTACTCACGACTGGTTACGGCGTAAGTGGAAAGTCCATTTACGGCGTAACCGACCTAAAACTGAAATAAGGAAACTTGAAACGACCTAGTTACGGCGTAAGTGAAGAATTCAGTTACGGCGTAAATGTGACACAGTGAGGATTACGGCGTAAGTAAGGCTTCAAGCTTACGTCGTAATTTAAACGACACATACGTTGCTCGGCCTTGAATCTTGTCCGCATCATTCCCCCTCACTTTAGAAGAACTCGTCCTCGAGTTCTTGCATTCTTCAGCCTCCAATGTCTTCAAATCCGGTGGTCTCGTACCATTGGGAAGAATAGCTATATTCTTTCCGAACCACTTAAGCACATAAACGTTATTTTTACCCCTATGTATGGCATCCACATCATGTTGCCACGGTCTTCCTAGCAAAACATGACTAGCACCCAAGTCCACTACATCACAAGACACCTCATCACGATAAGAATTTCCAATAGCAGTTGGAATCTTGCAAACCTCATTCACCTTCACTTCGGGACCTTTCTTTATCCATCCTAACTTATATGGATTAGGATGTTGCTCGGTTGGTAACTTCAACGCCTTCACAAGTTCTTTGGAAACTAGGTTTTCACAACTTCCACTATCAATGATCAATGAGCAAATGTTGTCTTCAATCACACACTTAGTTTCAAAAATCGTATTCCTTTGCGAAAAATCTTCAATCTTTGTTGTACAAAAGGTTCGTTGCACCATCAAGTTCACAACTTCGCATTCAACTTGAGCAAATTCATCAATATGAGCAAATTCAAGTTCATCAAGTTCTCCAACATAAGCACACAACTTCCTATTAGGACAAGTGTTTAACCTATGCCCCGGTAAACCACAACTAAAACACTTAGAGGGTATAGGCTTTTCATACGGATTGGAATCCATCGTTTTAGCAACTTGTTTCTTCGCACCACTTCCACTAGCCGCAACCGGAGAAATCAAACTAGAAGATTTATTAGATCCAATGGTCAATTGAGTTTGATTAGATTGAATTACCTTAGTACAAGATGAATTATCTTCCATTGTATCTTCAAAATTCGTAACTCGTTTAGACATTGACCTCTCAACCTTAATAGCTAAAGTTTGAGCTTGATCAACGGTTCAAATTGACAATAGGCTTAGCTTTTCTTGAATTAATTGATTCAACCCACTCAAATACCTAGTGGCCACTTGTTCCTCGGATTCCTTCAAATTACACCTAGCTTGTAACCTCAAGAATTCACCCGTATACTCCACTGCGGTTCTTTTCCCTTGAACACAAGTATGATATTGTTGATATAAAATTTGTTCAACATCAGGGGGTAAAAATCTACCTTTTTATCATTCTCTTCATCCTTGGCCACGTGTTGATTGGATACTTGCCTT
This sequence comes from Artemisia tridentata subsp. tridentata, assembly GCA_021014915.2. NCBI lineage: Eukaryota > Viridiplantae > Streptophyta > Magnoliopsida > Asterales > Asteraceae > Artemisia > Artemisia tridentata. The sequence continues at coordinate 302,079,933 of CP139501.1, read as the reverse complement.
TTCTCCTACGGTTGTCTTGCTCGTTTTGCCACCAAGCGCCAGCTCCTCCACGTAACTTATAAGCTACAATCTTGACTTACTCTTCTTCAGGAACATCCATGATGTCAAAAAACTTATCAACCTCATACAACCAATCCAACACAGCTTCAAGATCAAAATTCCCAAGAAAGTTAGGAATCTCAGCTTTAACACGGTACCTTTGTTGCTCACCATACCCACGATGATTTTCATTCCTCATAGCAAAAACCCTAGGTCTACGATTTCTACCTCTTGAACCTCCAGTAAAAACCCCATAAACTTCATCTCATTCCTCATCTGAAGACCCGAATCCTTCTTGTCTCTAAACTTGTTTAGGAGATTGGTCACGCTCATGATTCTCATAGAATTCCTCATAGTTATTCCGGAATTTATGATTACCACGTTCGTTACCCTCACGATTTGGATGTCTACCACCACCACCCCCGATTGCGGATCGGATCTCTTCAAGCACAGTGGACATACTCGCGAATTTGGATGTGAGATCGTTGATCGCATGATCCATGTCTTCGATCGACCGCACCCCACCATCGGTACGGGTTTTTAGATCTTCTATACCGTTCACCATCTAGGATACTAACAAGCTCTAGATGTTTAATTGACGTAGAACCTTCTACACCAATTACCACCAGGATGCTAAGAAGCTCTGATGCCAACTGACGTAGGACACGCCGAATCGAATTTAGATAAACCCTAATCCAAGGGTGATAACCAAGACGCACCTTTCGGGAATAAAACCCCAAAACAAGAGATAAACTCTAAAATAAACTTTTATTAATGATTCTCTAAATACATAACAATAAACCCAAGCCCTATATTTATAAGGAAGCCAAACTTGGGAAGAAAGTAATTAAATTACATCTAGAACCGTCTTTAAACTAAAATAAGGAAACTGACTCACGACATGGTTACAGCGTAAGTGGAAAATCCATTTACAGCGTAACCGACCTAAAACTGAAATAAGGAAACTTGACACGACCTAGTTACGGCGTAAGTGAAGAATTCAGTTATGGCGTAAATGTGACACAGTGAGGATTACGGTGTAAGTAAGGTTTCAAGCTTACGCCGTAATTTAAACGACACCTACATTGCTCGGCCATGAATCCTGTCCGCTTCAGTGTGTTTTTTTTAAGATTATGGTGAAGGAAACTTGACACGACCTAATTACGGCGTAAGGGAAGAATTCAGTTATGGCGTAAATGTGACACAGTGAGGATTACGGTGTAAGTAAGGCTTCAAGCTTACGCCGTAATTTAAACGACACCTACATTGCTCGGCCATGAATCCTGTCCGCTTCAGTGTGTTTTTTTTGAAGATTATGGTGATTATATAGTAGAGTTTATAATATTTTTTTGGAAACTATTCAATATAAATATTCATTTGTCATATAAAAGATAAAAGATTAACCTTCATAGTTGGGACTTTTTCATTTTAAAAAATTAAATCATACCTTATTAAGTAATAATTAAATTATTTTTATTATTATTATCTTAAATATTACTCCCTCCCAAGGTTTTCAAGATCGAGATCTTACTCAGGATCGTTTTTGTCTTTGCAAGATCGTGATCGTAAGATTGGATCGGGATCTTAAGATCCTACTATAATGCCATTTTTTTAATAACCTTCTTAATATTATACAAATCTACAAATTAGTATATATCATAAACACAAAATTATAGGAATATTTCATAAAAATGTTGTCTTAAATTATGATTATGTATTTTTTTAAAGAAGATTAACATGTTGTTTTTTAAAAGTTTATAAAAAATAATCTATAACTTTGTAGTTTTTTAATTTGTTGTTCGTGAAAAGTAACATCGGATCGGATTAGATCTTAAGATCCTATGGTCAAGATCGATATTCTATGAGATCTTATGCTTGCAAAGATCGTACGTAGGATCGGGATCGTTTTTGCTATGTAGCATCGTAAAATCGTAAGATCCTAAGATCAGGATCGGGATCTTAACAACTATGCTCCCTCCGTCTCAATTTAATTGTCCATATTTCCTTTATGGATGTCTCAAATTAATTGTCCACTTTCCTTATTTAGTAAAAACTAAAGAATCTAGTGGAGAAATATTCCATTTTAGTGGTTGAAAATTAAAGTGGCATCACTTTTATTAAACTTTGTGTTTTCTCTCTCCTGACAAATAAATTGAGATGGAGGGAGTAAATAAGAAAAGCCTAAATACTTCTAAATTTATCGATATTTTATAAAAAAAACGAATGTGATTTGTAATCATTCAAAAAAAGCTAACAAAAATATATGTGTCAAAAACTAAAAAAATAAAAATTAAAAACGGTGGAGCAAGTTTTTCAAAGATTTGGGCTGAAACTTAAAATTCAGTATTATTCCCACTAAAAATCCTGAAGTCCCAAAATTCTCAAATTCCTCCTCCATCAATCAAACTCGATCTCTTATCATTCATCCACGCACAATCATTGACACAAGAACATCTCCTCCAAATCTAATTAATATTAAAACCCACTACATTCGTAAATAACCCTAATCCAATACTCAATCAAAGTACAGTGGTTTTGAAAGTTCTGTTATAATAATTAAAACCCGAAATTAAAAATAATAATTTATTTAAAAGATTAGAAAAAAACCCGCATGTACGCGGGCATTATATCTAGTATAAAAGATAAAAGATTAACCGTGTGACCAAAAGTCTTTAGTGTTGATAAAAGATTAACTTTCATATATAAGTTTATTACCGTAAGTTTTAAGGAATTCAAGAATTATTATGCAACCTTTATAAATAGTAAAGATATTGTTAAACAATGTTTTAAAAACCGGTTTTTTAGTCGAGCCGGCCATGCTTCCGTCACCGGTCGAACCGGCCGAACGGCCCAACAAAAAAAATCAAAAAAAAAAAAGTCAAAACCGGTTGAACCGGACCGGTCGAACAGGAAAAAACCGACCAAAACCGGAAAAACCGGCCGGTTCGCTACAGTAAACGGGACTTATAAAAAACCAGGATTTAAAAACCGGCCGACCAGCCGGAGGCCGGTCGAACCGGCCGATCCGGTCCGGTTTTTAAAACATTGATAAATAGTAAAGATATTGTTAAATTCAATTCAAAAGCAAAAATTTTAACACAAATTGGCAAGATAACAATAACATGAACAAAATACTCCATTGAACAAAACGCCCCAAATATACAATTGACAGTGAAGCAACCCATCATCACATCCAAGGGGTGCTTTTCGTAAATTTCATACAACGATTAAAAAAAACTCACAATTCAATGAGGTAAAAAGACAAACAAAGACACAAAAGTGTAAACTGTGAATAAACATTTCATTTTCATTTTTCTTTCCCGGGTCGGGTCAAGATCACCTGAATCTCGACGGCGGAGAGTCACTACCACGCGCCATAGCTTCAGTAACCGAAGCCAGTTTTTGCAAGTTCAACTTAACAACCGTATCAGCAAACAACCTCGTATCTTCCTCAGTGTTCCCTTCAGGAACATCAACAACATAAGACTCCAACACAACACAACCGCCTGTGGGTCCCACATCCATCATCTCATGCACAGTTGTAACAGCACGATAGTTTCTCAACCTATGTTCACCACCAATAATAGTAAACCCCATCACGCGCTTCTCATCATCCAATATATCCAACCTCTCAGTAGACGTATTCGCAGGCAGCCCTGAGATCACGTTCACATCACGTGTGCATCCAACGCTCATTACAAAGTCATCAGCCACGTGGCATGACTTTATAAAGTGCTTGTATGTTTGTGGTTTGTCGAAACGCCGGATGACTGACCAGACGATGTCGGGTGGCGCGAGGATGTGTTGGGCGAGTAAGGATGAGCATTGAGATGGTGATAAGGTGTAGGTGTGGTAGTCTGTTATCGATGGTTTTAAAGAGATGAATTCTTCTTCTGTTAAGCCTTGCGGTGGTGATAAGTGGTGGGTTGTTGTGGTGGTTTGTGGTGGTGATGATGTGGTGTTGTCTTGGTTCATAGTGTGTGTGTTTTGTTGGAGAGAGAGGGTTTGTGTGGGGGATAGATAAGGACTAGATTTGTGTTTGTTTTTTCTTATAAAAGATGGGAATGTGGGGTTGAGTGAGGGTATAATTGGAAATGTCCAAGTTTAATATTTTAAACTACCTTCTATTTATAACACTATGTTCTAATCGCTCAAAAACAAATTTAGGTCCCTCCTTTCTATAATAAGTCCGTCCGGCTATAACTATTATAAATGTAATTACTTATCGGACAGACTCACATGTGAGTCGGGTGTGTTACGGGTCACACTCGATTTTAAGTTATGAAGTTTATATTTTTAATAAAATATGTTTTTATTGAGCACGTATAACTCCTAATTTTACCTAATAAATTCTTTATCAGACAACTTCAGTATTAATCATAAAAAGAAAATTTGTGCAACACCCTCTCAAAAACACTAACTCCGTCTCGGATTACTTAGGATGTGTTTAATTAAAAGAAAACACCTCTATTTTCTATAAAATGTTTTTTACAAAATAGAGATTGTGTTCAAAACAAATATTTTTCATCAAATTCTTTAGAAAACATAAAATTTGTATATTTTATTTTAACAAAGGAAACTATTGATCCAAGTTATATACTTGTTCGAATTCTCTTAGCTTGTAAAAGTTTAATTATGCTAGCTAAACTAACACAACTAGTATAGAAACTGTATTGAATTTACTAAGGTTTATGCGAAATCTAAACAATAGTATTAAGAAGAACAGTAACACAAGAATAAACAAACTAACAACTTCAATATTATTAATACGAATACTCTCTTAGTATTAGGGTTTACAACCTTGAAGCTATGAATAATTACATATCTAACTCAATGCCATAGGACTTCCTTTTATAGACCAAGGAGTCCTAGTCGGCTTACAATTTCTTTTTATACAAGATAAATCTTTAAAGAATCTTTTCTATACTTATCTAAACATTCTATACATATCTAACCGACTCTAATACTCCAGCAGTACTAATAAACACTTAGCAGTACTAACTCTGTACTCTGGCAGCATTAAGTCTTCAGCAGTTGTAACTTAGTACTAGCAGCACTAAGTTTTCTTCTAGCAACATTAACTATTTAGTGTATATTTCCTTGAAGTTCTCAGCAGTTATAATATACACTAGCAGTCTTAACCTTCATAAACAGCAGTAACTCTATAACCAGTAACAGTAATGACTTAGAGCATTTTTCTTGTAATACCTGAGCAGTGTTAATCACATGAGCAACATTAACACCTTTGAAGCTTTGATTCCCAACGGAAACTACATTTTTTTATTTATTTATTTTTTTTTTCTTACAACCCACTTGTTTTCTTAAAACAATGTCATATTATGTTTTATGGAAATTTTTCCTTTTTTTTCAAACCTGAAAATAAAAAGAAATAATTTTTTTGTCTAACTAATTACTCCGTATATTTAAATTATAACCGATTAACAAAGTTTTATAGTAAAAAAACATTTGATTGGTTCACAATAAATACCTAAAAACATGACTACCATTCTGCCCGAATATGCATGTTAAAGATTTTATTAGTTTGTAAAAAAACTGGATCATTTGCTACAAGAAACAAAGATTCTGTCACGTAGGTTTATAAACAAAATTAGTCATGAGTAAACTACACCAATGGTCCTTGTGGTTTGCGTTGACTGGCGGATTCAGTCCTTTGACCAAAAAACTTGCGCCGGTGGTCCTTAAGTCAGAAACGTTATGCACCGTTAGTCCCTCATGCCACGTGGCCCACTAACTCTCACTAACGCTCGTTAAGTATTGGATTTAAAGGGGTATTTTCGTCATTTCACAACACAAACACAAACACAAACACAAATCTGAACACAAACACAAGGACCAACGGTGTAATTTACTCAAAATTAAAATACAAACACAAACACAAACACCAAACCACTTAACCAAATCAAAATCCCCATCTGGGTTCACCAAGATTCATGATTCTAAGCAAAACCCAGAAACCAATAGCAAAAAAAAAACCCCACTCATCTATTTCACAAATCCAAACACTCTTCATCTTCATCTTTTACTTTAAACTAGATATGCATCCTTAATTATTTTGCACCTATGTTTTTTCAAACAATATCTTCACCCACTTTAAAAACCCAGATCTTTAACACATCAACAACAATAAACCCAGACATCACCAACACACAAACATCACCAACAGAACAATATGAGGAAACAACAACAATCACTACCATCACGAGATCAGATTTGTTGTTATTGAATTTTATGCAGAAACAATATGAGGAAACAACAACAATCACTACCATCCAACCACCACCATCTCCGGTCACACCACTTCCGGCCACACCATCTCCGGCCATACCATCTCCGGCCACAAACACAACACACAGATCTATCATCACCCACGCTCCACTCATAATTCGTCACACTCAAAAAAATCATCAAAAGATGATGAACCCAAATATACAAATCCAATCAAACATAAAAATCAAACACAAAATCAAAATCCGATCGAAACCTTCAGATCTGATGTAATAACCACAGCCTGATCTAATAACCAATCAATAGACAGACAGAACCATTTTTTTTACAAAAACCCAGAAATTATACTGAAATTGAATCAAAACCCAGAAACTATATTAAAATCAAAGCAAAACCCAATTGAGATTTAAAAAATCAAGAGTTAACCCAAATTTATGCAATACAGTCCAATTGACTCCCAACCAGAATCCCAATCTTGTCACAATATGATTTGCACACCAATATCACATGAAGTATCTCCAAATTACATCAATTGCATGACTTAGAAATAAAAACATCAAGTACATAACTTTCCATCACCCCACTTGTTGAACATATTAAGCTGCTAATTAGCATAGTTCTTGTTCAGAAATAGAGTAGTAAGCACCTTATCTGTCGACAAAGATGCCTTCAACAACTTCAACGCCTATCAAAATCCAAACGACGAATATTCACATAATCACATAAGTATCAACAAACATTAAATAGAACCACAAAAAACAGACTATGAATACCTCATCTTTCCCAAAAGAGACCACTCTTTCCTCAAGTTGGCTCAGATCTTTCACAGCAAAGCTATTGATGAGAGTGATGCTTGAGATGGTGGACATGGGCTTCACCATTAAATCATCCATCACCATATATGTCACGACTTCCTTCACATAACCTCCAGTCGCTTTTTTTTTTTCTTCACCTCCACCGCTGCTTCCTTCGGAATAACAATTTTCGCCTCAACATTCATAGGATCACTGCAACTGGGACATTGGGCATGCGCAAACAGTGTTGCATACCCTCGGCAAGGTTCATAACTTTATCACATCCATATATGTTGAGTGATCTAAGTTGACAACAATTTTTGTTAAGAAACCGAATACCATGGTCAGTTATGTTTTTGCAACGACCAAGATTCACCTCTGTTAAGAATTTGCAACTCAGAGCAACAAACCGAATACCATGGTCAGTTATCCAAACCTTTAGCAAACACCTCAATCTCATCCCGTTATCTTCCTCACATCTTCAATCACCTCCATTAAACCCACCACCACCAACTACATCCTCACATCTTCATAATCTAAACCGTTATTTTCTTACTGTTATTCGTTCAAGATTCAGACTTTAATGGAAAATCATTATCGCATCTGAGATTGAGAGAGGGTCTTTGATCGGTTTGGAATGATGCAGGTATGAGAGTTGACTGGGTTTGGAGATGATAGAGAGATGGAAGGGGGCGGATAAACATAATAGGGTTAGATATTTAAGTGGGAAAAGAGTGTAACCTGAATTGACGATTTTACCCCTTTAATTCCAATAGATAACGGGCGTTATCATCAGTTTGTGGGGCCTTGTGATGCCACGTGGCATGAGGGACTAACGGTGCATAACGTTTCTGACTTAAGGACCACCGGCGTAAGTTTTTTGGTCAAAGGACCAAATCCGCCAGTCAACGCAAACCACAAGGACCATTGGTGTAGTTTTCTAAACAAAATTAGTCATGATTTTAGGTCTCTTAATATTTGTGATGTTCAAATATATTTATTTCACTATAAAGAAATAGTTTTGTTTCTCATAAATTGTAAGCGTTATTAAAATAGACACTTAATTTGAAATAGATTAATTTTTTATTTTTATTATTTTTTTTTTTTTGGAAGGCGACTTTCAATTTAAGGGTCGGAGTCGCACCTTCCTAATTGGCAGGCCCTCGTCCACCACTAACCCAGACTATGTTGTCTGAACCGGGTTCACGCTGGTGTTGTGGGGACTATTAGCGGCTTCCTCCCGGAAACCGTACCGCCTCCACACGAGTTTCCTCGCTGGAGTAACGACCAGATGAAAACTGGGGGCGGCTCGGATTGGAACCTGCGCAACATTGGCTTACAGGCTCTTCCTCTTCATTGCCACAGAGCAAAGTGGCCCTTGCACATTGCGAGGACTTCCCAGTGGGTCACCCACACTGGTACTATTCCCGCATGTGCATGCTTAACTTAATAAGCATCCACCATTAGGCCACATTGATGTTGGTTGAAATAGATTAAATATCTTGTAGGATTTTTGTAGACTTTATTTAGAAGGTGTCATTCTTTCCATTTGTAAGATACATGTTTTTCGACATGACCTAGCTATCGGATATAAATAAAAACAACAAATGCCTCAATGCCCTGATTTATTGAAAACAGATCATTGTTTTAAGAGTGAGGTTAGAATTGGTTTTCTTTTAAGGGCTAATGATTTAAAATTACATTTTACTTGTTATTTTTTTTTAATTATATGTTGCTTATTAAATTTTTTCGTTCTTCGAATCAATTGAGTTTCGTTTTTTTGATATATCATATTTCAGTTATGTGTATTATTTTGATCATTTTACACCTATCCCGGTTAATGATAATGTGTAAGTGAAAAATAAAATAGTTAAATATGACACACAACTAAAATATAATACATCAGAAAGAAGAAATTCAAAAATATAATACACGAAAAAGAAAAACTTTTAATACGCACAATATTTTAAAAAATTGTCAATTACCGTATGATACATTTACAAAAGTGAAGTGAGTGGCACACTTATAACTTAGATTGGGACACTCAATATACAAACGGTTAAAGCAGTTTTTATTTACAATACAACTGTTTAATGCACGTATGAAATGTATCAATCAAATATGATAGTATGCAAATCATCTCCCTTTACAAAACAATGACCTTTTGCAAATTTCCAAAAGTGTATGACATGCTTAAGTAGACATTTGTTGGAAGAAGAAAATGTACTATTTCTTTATGAGCAAATTTCTCATTTGCTCTAAAGGTAAACTTTCACTTACCTCATGTGACTCAACAAATTTCTATTTCTCAAAATGTCTTAGGTCAAAAATCGCTTAGGTAGGTTTGGACGACTCCTATAATATTGTGACACGTGTCCCTACACTAGTAATAAACAAGTACATTCTAACTACTAATGTGTAAGGGAGGAGTTTGGACGACTCCTATTAGTCTATGCACTTTCTTGGGCAACTAGGGCCCACTATACCCGTGGCGACTTGTTTTTTGTCTTTTTGTAAAAAATTCAAACTTAATAAAATATTATAATTAAGTTAAAAAAAAAATATTATAATAGTACATATTTTTTGAACGACTGAGTCCCACTCATGATGTTTTTTGAGCGACCGATTAGGTAAGAAGTACAACTTTATAATTTTTTAATGTATTGCGCTCCATGTAAACCCTTAAAACATGAATTTTCTACACTGTATTAAAACAAAAGTAAGTAAAGTTATTGAAAGTAAAAAACAAGGTACATAAAACCAAGGAAAGATATTACTTAACAAGTTAACAATAACAAAGGTTCATAACTGTTTTAATTAAATCACTCAAACTTTAAATTAACTAAAAAATATCCAAATTTCATTATTGTTTTATTCTTGTGAAAATATTCAAAAAGACTATATGTTTAGGATATTCATATGCGCATTATTTGGTTGTACCATAACAATAAACACCCACCTTCTAAATTTATCTAATCTCAACCAACTTAATGTACAACCAACTTATGTACAAGTGTAAAAAAATATAAGTTATAAAATATAACCAAGTTTGAGAAGTGTTCCGTTTTTGTCACTTAAACACAAAATTTCACATTAGTTAAACACTTTTGAAACTTTGAGTGGTTTTATGATCCAAAGAAACTTAGGTTGTGTTCTCGAGTTTTAATTTGGAAGGAAAAGAAAAGAAATGAAAAAAAAATAACATATTTTGTGTTTTCAAGTTTTTTTTAAGAAATGAAAGGAAATGATTTCGAAGGAAAATTTAAGCAAAAATTTTCCTCCCAAATATGGGATGATTTGGAAGGAAAATAATTAAAAAATGCTTTTTCTTGTATAATGACCCATCTAACCCTATAAAATATAATACTCTCACACATATATTGATATATATATCACCCATGAAGGATATAAACGTAAAATTGTCAATTTCTTTTCCTTTCACTACTACACAAAATCTCATAGAAATTGGTCAAAATAGCCCATGAAGAGTGATTTTGAGACCACTCTCTGAAGGGGGGTATCTCCATGATCAAAATGTATAAAGACTGGTTGCACAACCTGTCTCTATTAGAAGCATCAACACCGGTTTTCACTTAAGAATTGGTCTCCATATTATAGTAAACACACATGTTTTTATTGGACATTGGTACTGGTTCTCCCACAACCTGTCTTTATATAAAGTTCCAACCTGTCTTTATATAGAGTAAAAAGATATGTTTTTATATCAAAACCTGTCTTTTTGAAAATTTCTTTTATTAAAAAAAAAATTGGTTTTGAAATTCCAAATTTTTTGAAATTCCAAATTTTTGAAATTCCAATTATTTGAAATTCCATAATCTACAATTTGACTCACCATAATAAAGAAATATAAATGCAACAAATATATATATATATATATATATACACCAAAAATGTTGAAATTAACAAAGTAAATTAAGATAATACTTCAATTCAGCAAAACATAATTCTTAGACAAAATCAAAATGTGAAACACTAGAGTTCAACAACTTCTTTCTATTCTATTCTCAGCTTTCACTTCTTCAGCCTTCTTTCTATTCTCAGCTTTCTCTTTTTCAGCCTGCACATATAATGGTATTCATATGATATTGCTATATTTTGAAATAAGCACAACTTTTTATAAATATTTTAAAAGACAACTCTACTGCACAATTATTCACATAAAACAGAAAACATCTTAAGCTATACAATTCTCGACTAAAGAAGCACCTCTGTTTTTTTTAACAATTTCATATTCTCAGCTTTCTCTTTTTGTGAAGAGATTTTTGTTTTTAGGATCAATTAAGCTCTAATTAATCTTCTAGAAGCACACAGTTTCACAGTTAAAGCTAAAATGGAATTTAAGAAACTTCAAAGCCAATGAAACATAGGAACAAGCTCAATCCTATGGTGCACAAGCCCAAGCTACTCCTTATGCAAACTAACAAGCTTTACTAAACAGGCAAATAAACTAAAACTAATTGGACAGAGATAAATCAACAAGCTAAAGCTAAACACTAATCATTCCAAATAGTCTAAGCCAATAAGCTATAGGCTTATGCAGAAAGGCTCACAAGCTAAAAATAAAAGGTGCACAAGCTCAAGCATACTTTCATTACAAACATACTTTCGATCCATCTGAACTATATTTTACTATTTCGACCCATTAGAGATTTAACATAACCATCTAATAAATAGGTCGAAATAGCCACCTCGACAACATATCATAAGAGTTAATTGTAGAGTCACAATGTACAGTTCCATAAAATCTAAGAGATTTATTGTGACGCACCTCTGCCTCTTTGGCAGCTGCAGCCTGTACATGAGGCGGTTTATCTGCAGCATCTTCTAGTGAGACTTTCAACCATGTCCTGAAATCAACGACAATACAACAACAATAATACTTCAGTTCTACACCTAAAGTACCAAAATTTTGGTTTGAAACGAATTACACCGTATATAAATATGAATATGATCCATACCAGAACCTTTTGGCTTGCTGTCCACGTTTAACGAGCCAACAGACTTGACAATTTCTTTAATATCACCAAATTATCAGGCAAATTTGCTTTCCAATAAACTTGTGAAAGAAATTGGTACAGAACCAGAAGTAGAAAAATAAAGATCACATGGTTATTAATTGAAGGTACCTAACACGTAAAACCCATATAAGAAGCTCCGGATAAATATTATAAATTTGTGGCTCTTCAAAAAATATCTGGAACATGTTATGGAAATAAAGTGAAATACAGATATAAACCGGTAGAAATACCTTTCTAACTATATATGTTCCGCAAGATCACCCCTGGGGTATGATTCGGTGTAACCTGCTGGTTATTGCCTCGACCACTACTTCACAAAATGTTTGCGTGCAACGTGTTGCTTTTGCCTCGACAACTACATCACAAAATGCTGGCGTGTCAACAAAAGTATTGAATACGTAACTCGGCAGGTGTTTAGAAGTAAGCATACCTAGGAAGACTTAAACAACTTCTTGGAGAAGAATTTTGTAGAAATTCTCCCTCAATGAGTCAGCCGCGCCAAGAACGTCTTTTCCCATTCCCTTATCATCAGCCACACCTCCTAAAGCCACATACTAATCACATTATTAATAAAAAAATAAAATAAATAAAGTGACAAATTTATTAGGCAGGAATTTCAACCTGTGGTAAGCATAAATGTTATTTCGCTTCTTTGCGACCCAATGTTTTCTTCTTTCACCTATATCCTGAAACAACTTAAACTTGGTTAACACGGGATGAAATGCTACAAGTATAAAGAAACAACTTAAACTGTAATGGCTAATATAAAACTACCTCATAATTTTATGTAAAACCATAATGCAAGTTAGGCCACAACGGATACAGTTGTTGTTCACTCACTTATGACATGAACCTGTTAATTAACAAAGTCGGGGTTAAAAAATAGCATTTACCAGTCATTGCGGACAAAAACTAGTTACAGATAAAAAAAAGGTTTTATCACTTGATGGTATAACACAATGAAAAAGTATTCAAACACCCTCACATTACACTCACAACACCGATATCATTTGACATTACTAACACAACCATACACCCCTATAATACTCACAACGGCAGAGCATACACCTCACTATTATTGCCAACCAAACAGGTATCTTGTAGATTGCATCACTATACACAACTAAACACCCCTATCAAACTCACCCTGCAAATCAGACCACCCCCTCTCCATAATTGCAAACCAAGGAGGCGGCGGCCTGCGTCAATATAACAAAACCAAACACCCTTATACAACCTATCAATTATATTTACACAATTGTAGATGATTTACCTAGCCATTGTCCACCCAAATAAGATCCAAGAAGCCCTAAATCAAAAAACAATGGTGTTAACTTTACTATTTCAGAAGCAAAATTTAATGTCAACATTAGAAAAGAAAATTTCTTACCTCTATACTATATGAAATAAACCTGATAACAAGGGCAGAATAAAGAAACTTGGTAAGAAAATATAAGCTACCTTAGACATATTTGAAAATTGAAATACAAATAAAAAAAATCTATTCATGAGTATCCCAACAAGTTTTTGTTGCTCGAAAGACCTATAATTTCTATACTACTACTGCCTATTTTTTAATGTAAGTAAACAAACAATAAGGTACTAATTGATCTCCCATACAATATAATGCAAAATTCACTTGTTGGTGTTGTTTCATAGAACTTCTCAACTGTCATCTCATGAAACAAAATGCAAATAAACCTTAATTTTTGTTGAACAATTGGCAACCCATACTAAATACTAACATATATAACTAAATCCACATCAAAAAATGGCATTCCTCATACGGCAAACTAAATTTCCAAGCATAACAAAATAATCATCATATAACAGATTAAAGCATCACGTAGCATCACGTATTTTCATTTAGACTACAATAAACTAACAAAAATTCACTAAGACTACATATCAGAACTTTAAAAACAAGTAATGATAGCATTTAGAAGTCAAATAAAAATTATAGAGTGGTTACCCACAAAGATTAAGGGAAAAAATATTTATAGCAATTCAACCAAATCGATACTCAAACTGGATGTTAGGGTGCTAAACTAATGGTGGAATTTTAAGGATTTAGTGGATAATCACACGGTTTAATGGATTTTGGTGGGTTTTTTTTCTTGTTCTTCACAGTAGCAAAGAAAGGGTACTGTTTGTGAAAAGTGAATTGGGGCTTTTGGTTGTAAAGCCGAGTAATAAAAAAAAATGAATTTGTTTTTTGGTGGAAAAGAATGAAATTTGGCGGTGGTTCAAATGAAAATGAAAACAAAAAAAATGAAATTGTTTTTTGGCAAAAAAGAATGAAAATTTGGCGGTGGTTCAAATGAAAATGAAAACAAAAAGAGTGGGGAAACAAAAAAAATTAGGGCGGTTGGCAAACATTTATTGAGATTGGTTTTAATATATAAAACCAGTTTTGATAATATGAACAAGGAGAAACTTGTCTTCTCATCAAAACCAATGTCTTTAACTATGTATACAGACTGATTTCTTCAATACGACCAGTTTCTTTGTACTTTGTGTTCTAGAGACCGGTCATTTTCTCAAAAACCAATCTTATATAGCTTATGCCCGCTAATTTTTGACCATATAAATCGGTTATTTTATAACTGGTCTTTATTAAAGGGTATTTATAGCTTTTTTTTTAGTAGTGTTTTCTTCTCCTTTTCAACATCTTAAGAACACTAACCAAATAATGTGTTTCCCTTTTTTTTTTCTAGCTCTTTCTTTTCTTTTTAATTAAAACTCGAGAATGCAACGTTAAAACGACTAAATTGGAACAAAATTCAAACTCGATTACTATTTCATAATTAGGTTTATAATATGGTTTCCGACAATGTACTGAGAATTTGAGAGAAACATTTTCTCTATTTTTGGAGTGGGAAGGTCTTATGGATAAGAAATCGGAATAAATTTCATGTGTTCATGTCTAGCTTATTAAATCCATTGTTTATCTTTACTATTTTACGCAAATAATTGTTCTTCTTATTTGGATAAACATTTCCATAACAAAGAAATGGTCTTTTTCAGATAAATGTTGTTGTATAGATTCACCCATATATTTATTGAGTTAGGATCAAATAAGAATAAAAATTAAAATGAGAATTATAAGAAAAAATCACAACCACGCATTTTAGATGCATCTCCCTTTGAAAATCTCTCTCTGTGCGTTTGGTATGGGTATATGGGAATTGAGTTATGGGTTTCATAACGATTAAAGGTGTTTGTTTAGTAATTAGTGGGTCCAGGAATGAAATGAGTATGTGATAGACATAGATTCAATACTCACCAATTTGGTGTGTATGAAATCCATTCCGCGTTCACATCTCTTTTTCACCACAAAATTTAAATACCTATACATTTTTTGATATCATATTTTGTCATCCAAATATAAACAATCATAATGATACACTTTTTTATATCCATTCTCATTCTACCCCATACCAAATTCGATATCAATTGTGATTCCTAGCAACAAACCAAACGGCCTCTTATTTTAGTTTTTCTTATTACCGGATCCCTTTTCTATATTTATGACCACTAATAATGTGCTTTGCCCTAATATTCCTTTGCATGGTTTTGAAATTCTATCCAGAAAAGTCAATTACATGGAAAATTTAAAACGTCATCTATCCAAATATTATAGTCCTCCATAATAAAATAACATAACTTATTTTACTACAAACAAAATGATGATTGTGTAACAACCTATTTGTTTATGTAATCTATTTTCTCACCACAAATGCACTGTTGACATTGCCAAATAATAAGAGTAAAAGTATTTCCTAGATACAAAAACTCGATAATACAAAAAATAAGTGAGAAAAATTATAACTAATCTATAAGCTAACTACTTAAAGAAAACCTATCTTGTTGACATAATCTACATCAGCTTTGGTATCGTGAATCTATTCTTTAACACCATGAGAGGGTAGATTATGTGCATGTAGCCACATAGGTCCTTTAAGTTCTAACATGGGTGAAAAAGGACACCATGTGAAGTATTATAGAATTGTCATCTTATTGCCTATAAATTTTATTGATTTGAATATTAACAAACAAAACCAGACGCAAACATAACTAAAGGAGAATCACACATAATCAAAGGAAAATAAGGCAGAATCATAATTAGAGCAGAGTTTGACGGAACCAGGGTAAAATAATAGTGGAACCAGAGTAGAACATATTGAATTAGATGTATAACTAGTCAGAACCAGATGCAGATGCAAAATCAGACAGAACAAGATGCATAGTGGAATAAACAGATGCATAGTGGAATTAAATGAAACTAGATGCGGATAAATCAAACCAATTTGAACGAATTAACCACACTATATTTCCAAACACCGAATGAACTGATGCAAAAATAAGCGCTAGAAACTGCAAAAATCACCATTAAAGGTATTGCCGAAACTATGCACAAATCCAACGATTAAACACCAGTTATACCAATGACTTGGTCTATTGATTAGACATGATTCCAAGTTTTGATACATGTAAAACCAAAGAGAAGCTATAAACTTATTTGATTTGATGAACAAACAAGAATGCAAAATATTAAACCAAAAAACTAACAAAGAAAAAACCCTCATGATTAAATAGACGTAAGCTATTTGGGACCTATGACCATATTAAGCTAACAATGTGATCCCCGAAAATGTAGAGCTTGATTCACATTGCACTTGTGTTTATTGAGATAATTTACGATCGTTAAAAGGCATGAACATAAAGACTTGAAAGTATAGACGAAACATGGAAGGAGCAGAGACGGGTCAGGCCCCCCCCCCCCCCCCCCCCCCCCCCTCGATTCCCCGACAAAACCCCCGATTTCGAGTCGGTGATTGTAAGATCAGCACAGATACGGAGTATTAAAAAAAAATTTGAGTAAAAAATGTGTGTTAATTATACCACAACAAAAATTATATGCAATTTCTGATTTGTACGAGGTAAATAACGAAATTTTAGGAGTTTTTGAAAAACTCAGACTTAAAAAAACTTATCAAATTTCATTCTCCTATATTATAGGAGGCATATAACCACACTATATACCTGCTTGTACTCTTTTAGCTTCTTATAATGACCTTAAGATTTGTTGTTCTGCTAAAAATGTAATAGTAATATTATTTTAACGTTTATTTTCTTGTATCTTTTGTATATTTTATCTATATTGATTTTTTTTTTATATATATATATACACATATAAAGTAATACTTCATGTAGATTGATCTCGGCCCTCCAAACAAAAATGCTCAAGTTTCATTACTGGTCGAAAGTATACTATTTCTTTCATTGCAAACAATGTTTTGAGAAATTTTTAAGTTTGATTATTGATTTGTAATAAAAAAGCTACTAAATAGTAGAAAAACATATAGAACATACCAATAGACTTAAAACATATAGAACATACCAATAGACTTAAAACGCATGAGTTATGACAAGGAGTCATGCTCCAAAAAAATACATTATTTTCTTAAGATACATGGATCAATTCCGTAATAGATGCTTGGAAGGTGTTTGTGTTAGCTTATTTAGTGATCTTATGGCTATTAGCTCACATTTCGTCTTTTTATCCTTTTAACTTGAGCTTATAATGTAATATAAATAATTAACTCAACTTGATAAGCTTATAAGCCAAAAGATGAGCTTTTCAAGCTTTTTATAAATTCGTAAACCTAAAAAATAAGTTAACACAAACACTCATTACTAGAGGTGGCAATTTGTGACAAAAATAAAAAAAATTGGTTAGTTGGGCAAAATTTGCAAAAGATTTGGGCACATTTAGCCATTTTTTTTTAAATAGGCATATATTGCCCATTTAAAAGTTAGATGAGCACAAATGGACACATATTTTCTCTCAATTGGAGAATATACAATTGTTTTTAAAGAAAAACTTGTAAATATAATATATTTAATTTTTTAATATAAATGAAGTGTCAAGTTTGAGGAATTTATTTCGTCGTTTTAGGTCATTTATAAAGCGATTCGTATAACATGCGGTCATTTGACCCGCGCCCCTTTAGCCCGTAGCCCGTTTGAACCGTGGCCCGTGCCCGCCCGGTCCGCTCGTTTTGCCACCTCTACTCATTAGACAAAACATGTGCTTTATAAACAACATTTTTATCTCTTAAGATAGCTTAAGACATGGAAGCTTTGGAGCATAGATGCCAAAGACAAGGAGTATACGTGCAAGTAAAGAGTAGACATGGGAGTAAGTTGTAACTTTGAAAAAGTTTGGCGAGTCCACCTCATCCGATGGCTTGTCCAGCCAAGCAACCAACCAAAGCTTTAATTTTTATTTTGAGTTTTGTTTATAAAGCATAATTTGTTTATATTATCTTTATTATCTCCTATCTAGTTTCTACCCTCCAAAATAAATTTCATCCATGAATTTCAATCTATTATATTGTTCATAAATAGAGTCAACCACCTTTTAACGTCCCACATCATACACATATACTTTATGTGCACCCTTTCTTTTGTGCAAAGACTTTTTATTTTAAAGGGCTATGAAACGAATCTAGACGAGCATCTAGACGAATAATGTTAAACTCACAAAACTTTTATAAAAGAATTTTGATAACCGTATATTGCAAGTCTGTTGCATCAATTATATATCACTCCGTATATTTTTCGACGCACATATTTGTGAGATCCTCTTTTTTTCTATTAATTTGGAATCGTTTAAAACTTTGTATATTAGGAAACGAAATGGATCCACTAAGAAGAAAAATAGAAATAAGAACATATTTTAAATGAAGAAGGAGAATTTCATGAGAGATGCATCTCTTTTTGTAGATGCATCTGAAATATGCGGTTGTCGTTATTTCTCATCTTTCTCATTTTACTTTTATTTCTTATTTGATCCTTACTCAACAAAATATATCTCTTAGCATCGCAGAAAAGCAATGGTGTTAAAAGTAATTAACATGGGAGACTCCTCATTTGTGGGCATGAAGAGAAGAAAACAAAAAAAACACATGATTATATGTATGGAGTGCTTGGTCATCCATTAACATGCAAGTTGCTAATAAGAATTATTATTTCTTTAATCTTCGTGTTTACGGGCCTTTCAGAAAGCAGTATGGTGTCGGCCATATGACACTACAAAATTATTATAGTTTGTAGGTTTCTTGGACATCGTATTCCTCTTTTAATGGTTTATATCAGTTGGTATGTAATATTTTATCCAATAATAGTAAATTGCATAGTAAAAATGTTCTCAGAATATGGAAACGAAACTTGTAACATTATATATTTGTTGATTATTTACATTTTTCTCATATGACCTGATATTAAAAATCACATTACGTATACTTAAATAACACAATGTGACTATTAACGTAAAACGTATCACCTACGGGGAATTACGTAATCTAACATGGTATCAAGCCGCCTCCTATGTCACCCCGTCAAACTCTAGCCTTATAAAAAAAAAAGAAAAAAAAAAAGCCATTTTTCTCTTCGAAACTGTTTCAACATAAGCCCCATCAAATATTAATTCATTCTGTTCAACAGAGGGTTTGTCTTCATTCGGTTTTGGAGGACAGAGGAGGACCATTCGGTTGGGCAGCCCTTTTGGGGTTGCTATTGATTTTGTCGTTAACGAGAGGAGGAGAAGCAACACAACGAAGATGTTTTGGCAATTCAAAGACACGACAACAAAATTGAGTTTGGCTTTTATCTTTTCTTTGATGAATTGTAAAAATCATGCTCTATTATTTATGTTGTCTTCTTTATTCTAAAAAAAAAAAAAAAAAAAAAAATTATTGTAATTGTTTCATTGTTTGTTTGATTAGTCGATTGTTCGTACGGATTTGTTATCAGTCGACTAAAGTTGACCGTTGGTACCAGTCCCTAAAGTCGACCGTTGGTACGGTTTTGTTACCTGTATGTGGGGTTGGGTCCAAGCCGAATGGTCCTCCGTAGGTGATACGTTTTATTTATCACCTACGGGGAATTACGTAATCTAACACAATAAACCAGTTGATCAAATGTCATTTGGTCTAGCGGTATCGTGAGATGGTTATGTTTTCGGCTTATAAGTTCGGGTTCAAGTCTCGTTAAAGATAAAGTGAGATTGTTATACTAACACGGAGAAATATATGCTACCAAAAAAAACTACTATAAGATTGAACAAATTTAAATCATGTAATGAAACTTTTTATTTTCGGAAGGGTTCATACAGATGAACAGATGACAAAAATGCTAAGGCTGCGAAATGAAACATTTCAAAAGGATGGAATAAACGTAACACTAGCAACCTAATAACTTTAGATGCGGCCAACTGTGAGCTTTTTTCTTCCCGTTCTTGAATGTCTTCTGATTGTCCCCATTATTGTTTCTGTTCTTGCGCTTTTGCTTATGCTTTTGTTCTTCTATTTCAGGTAGTCCATTCTGTGTATGAAATCAATGTTATTATAATATAAGGATTGATATAGTGTACATGTCAAAAATCATGTCTTATAGTTTATGATAAGGATTAGTTAGTAAACTGGTAACAAGTTTTGCATAACTAAACCTGTAATTCACACCCAGTGCTGATAGGGAGGATATCTGATGATACACGCTTGCATTTGGGCTTCGGGTTGTTGAAAACAGGATATGAAGAAACTGGCAATTCTCGTACCGTTGATGTAGCGGTGGCACTGCGTGATGTCCTTCGAGTTTCAATTTCTAACGAGAGCTGAAATTTCGTTCCCAAACAGAACAAAAAGGATGACAAGTTTCATCGTTATATATGACAAATTAATAATGTATATTTTCATAAAACATGAGTACCATTTTCACGATATTTTCGTATAATAAAAAGACACCTGAATAAGACGATCTTCAAGGGTCTCAATTCGATCTATCAGATAAGTTTTGTTGTTGGCTTCCATGACTGACGCCTTCATTGGTACACATTCATTGTTCTTTTTTCCAAATGAAAAAATGTATCGCCATCTTGATACATTCGGATTCCTTGTGATCTGCTTCATCTACATAAATGTAACCAAACAGTTTTTATTAAACCAAAAATTACAAAACTAAATAGCATGAATCACTGTGAAATTTCGTTCTAGTTACAATGAGATGAAGGGTCGAAATAAAGCTCACAAAGGATTCCATGTTATTTGGTTTGGAAAGAAGAGGCAGTGAAGAGTGTGACTGCAAGGGATCCTCCATCTTAACCATTTTTCTTGAGTAACTAATGACTATGCTAGGTATACTTGTGTCTATATATAGACGTATGAGTGTGCCTTCACATTCGATACGGGTTAACTGGGACAGTTAACTTGCCCCCCTTTTTTCTCTCTGTTGACTGAACTATAGGTATAGAGTTTTAAGGGCAAAATTTGTTACTCAGTCAAAAGAATAAATCAAAGATTATGTTAATATGATTTTGTTGCTGACTTAGCAAATGCTTACATAATCTGCATTTTTTTAGGGGTGTAAAAGATAATGCAGAACATAAAAGAATTTGGTAAAACAATAATTCTGTTGCTCAAAAACCAACCAAATCCGATGGAACATACTAGTTTTAATACATTAGATATAAGTTATAAATAGCATGATAACACTGGATTTGGAGGTTACATTCCATGAAAAGGACTATTTTAATGGCAATAATATTCATTACAATGAATGTTAAAGATCATGAGAAATTAATGTCGATCACGTTTAGCCCAAGCTTGACCTCGTGACTTCATAAGCTAGAAAGCAAGCAGCATTAGCTGGGATACTTCGACCCATTGCAGGTCCGAAACCTTTATACAAACCTCCGATTCCTTCAGATTTAAGAATCTTTTTGCAAGCATCAATCGACCCGGAATACTTAGGGTTCTTATAATCATCAATCTGAATCACACTCTTGATAACATCAGTTGGGTAAACCGCCCCCCAAAATGCACCTCCTGCTAAGCCTCCTGCCATCATCAGTGAACCACGGCCTAACCCAGAGGTGTCGGTTCCACCAGCCATATATTGTTTTATAGCCTCATAGACACCAAACATTGTAGCGTTTCCAGGAACTTCACGAGCTAGTGTGGGAACTAATCCTTTGAAAAGGCCTCTAACACCTCCTTCAGTCCTCAAAACCTGCTTTGCTACATCCATTGGACCACCATACTTAACCGCAGCTGTGACAGCTGCACCAGCTTCTGCCACTACACCTGAACCTGCACTTGCACTTGCACCCGCACCTTGGGCCTGCAATCTACATTGAAGAATAAGTTGCATCAGAAACTGGCATCAAGTTTAAAATTTTATTCCCTCATTTTGACTTTTAGGGTCAAAGAAGCACTGACCTGCATTTGATTAGTTCGGTTGGGGTGGCTAATATGGAGACAGCGCATCCAGCACCAGCTCCAGCAATCACTTGCTGTTGCACGGTTAAGGGTGCACCCGGTTCAGACCTCAAAATTGTTTCCATTTGACCCCTAACACTGAACAAGAGAGCATTGAAGGCTGCAACAGTGGCAAGTGGGGCACCCATTCCTTTGTAAAGCCCTCTTGCACCTTCAGCACCTATTGTCTGTTTGACAGCGTCTATCGCACCAGAGTATTTGGGAAGTTGACCCGGTAGTGGAGTAGGTTGACTTTGTAGTTTGACCTTAATGGTATCGAACGGGTGTCCAACTACCAATTGGGCTACACCTCCAACTGTCCCGGCCGCCAAGTCCTTTGCTACGTCACCCATCTACCAATTTATATTTATCACTAAACGGCACAACAGATATAAAACGATCACCTTAACAACTACTAATGGATCAGAACATCTTTGAGATTTAACTCATATGCAGTTCCACCTTTTTCTTATAAAGTAATTCTTAAAAATGACAAGAATTCTGTTTCGACTTTTAGTTAAGGAATTTAGCGATAAAATTCTGTCCAAATTCAATGTACTTATCACAAACTATCTGTTTCGGTAAGCTCTTCTCCAAGTTGTCTAAGTACAACGCATCTATCAACCTTTTTACAAACCAAACAATGATTTTGAAGTTCAAATAAACTTATCTGATGCTTAAAAGCCAAATGTGGGATCATTCGATGGATGTTCACATTTAGTGGCAGACCCAGGACTAAAAGTCACGAGGTTCATTTCATAAGATTAAGGAAGATTTGTAACACAAAATTTTGGGACTAGGTGCATTTTTGAAAAATATGTGTTTTTGTCACATTTTTACACTACGAGAGGCAAATCTATCAGGTTCTCATCCACCCTCGGGAATCCCCCTCGGTCCGCACCTGTTCACATCTACGAAACCACTAAATTAGATAATTTTCGCAAATTTGAAGCAAAAACTTGGCTTACACAACCTCAGTGATGAAACATTATCTGTTAGGACTAAAATATGTCAACATAAGCATAATATATGTTTCGAAGATTATACCTCAAAATCCATAAGAATGCAATTCTATATCATCAACTTAATCTCAATATTTACAATTGCATATTACAATTAAACAAAAACTGATATCATCTTAAACAAAACAAGTAACTGAAAGGATTCATTATACTAAAAATCATACCTTTGCAGATTATCTGATAAGCCCACTAGAAATTGATCAAAAAAAAATTCCTCCAATAACTCAAACCATCCACTGAAATAACAATAAAACAATGAGCATCAAGAATGTTCATAGGCATGCATTAATATTCAAGAAAGATAATTACCAAATGGGTATAACTTATTTATGAATTCCCATATGAATCTTTAAAAAATGGAATCTTTTATGAAATGTTAAAAAGAAACAAATGGGGCAAAAGGGTTAATATCTTATATCTACAAAAGTTTTCAGAGCCACAAAGAGAGAGATAAGTAACATATATGTAATGTAATGTATGGATGGTGAATAGATGATGTCAAGGTGGTGAAATTGAGGACAAGATTCACCAAAGAAAAAAACAA